>CM077808.1:105109252-105611752 GCA_039764185.1 Tamarix austromongolica | reverse complement strand
ATTTAAAAATATTAATATTAAAATAATAATTAAATTCTCTTTTTAGGTTAATTTAGGGTTTTTGAAAGATTTTTCCTAAATTTCATTTTAATTAGCAAAATACTCAAAATTTTCCTAATTAAATTATTTATTATTTTCTCCTGGATTTGCCTTAATTAATTCCCTCTTATTTTAATAAAAATAATTTATTTAATTAATTTCCCTAATAAATCCTTATTTTGCCATAATTTCCTAAATTAGGGTTTTGGAGTATTTTAATAAGATTTATTGGTGACCTTGTATGAAGAAAGAGGTAGTTGAGTTTGTATCTAGATATTTAACCTGTTAGAAGGTCAAGATAAAGCATCGTTGTAATACCCCGAATTTTTAGATAAATCTAATCCTTAGTAATTAATATCAAAACCTAATTCTAACCTCAGGAATTAATTTTTCTATCTTACCCTAATTCCCTAATTCTAAATCTTAGCCTACGAATTTTTATTTTAGGTTATTAATATTTTTCCTAACCTAAATCTAATCCCTAATAATTATTTAACCTAAACCTAAATCTAAACCCCAACTTTTTCTTTCCCCTTTTCCTTCCCCTCTCTATATCTTATTTAATTATTTTTTTATCTCCTTCCCGATCACCTTACCCTCCCTCTGCCAAGCATACCCCACCCCATCAATTCCTAGCTCCTACGGTTGTGGGTTGGGTTTGAAAATTTTGCTCGATTCTAACCTCCCTCCTCTCCCTTTCAGCATGTATGTAAATATGTATACATATACCTCTTTTAATGCCCTAAAAACTACCTCCTTATTTGTAATACCCCATAATAATAATGATGATGATGATGATGATGATGATGATGATGATAATAATAATAATAATACAAAGTCGGCAACAATAATAAGATAAGAATAATAATATATGTGTATTAGTTGAATGATAAGACTAAGTTTTTGATAGCTATAATAGTTAAATGATAAAGATTTAAATTATAGTATTTTATTACGTATATACATAGCAAGTAATTAATAGGTTGCTATTAGAGTTTAATTAAGTAATGTTATTACATGATATAGTTAATGAGTTATTAGTAAATGGGCATTTTTAATTAAGTAACCACTTTTATAATTCTCTAAAGATAAATTACCTTCTTCTGTAAACCCTAGCAGCCTCCCATTATTATAAATACATGGTTAGCTTCTTGTAAGACGTGTAGCAGCTACACAAAAGGAAAAAAATAACAATTAAAAAGAGAGTGGTTTTATATAGAGTAACCATCCATTTCTCCGATAAGATTGGTGAAAGTAACTTGCACATTCTTATTTTTCTTACTATTCAGTACCTATGTTATGATTTCGTTGGTTAAGAATTCTGATTCTTTTTGCGGTATGTTAATTTTAGTTTATTATTATTATAACATCTGCGAATTGGATCATATATGACATACATGAAATAATTCCGGATTGATGAATTGTTGACATTAAAATATGAGTCAGAATCAAATATGTATATACGTAATATATAGTATACTTATCCGGATTGATATAGGAACATTTCTATAGCACGCTTAGGCTCGTAGTTCCATAACATGGTTAGTGGATGCAAAGTTCTTGTAAGTATCGTAGTAGGCCATTCATAATTCTCTATTAATAGGTAATGTTTGGAAGTAAATTTGGTTATCCATTAGCATAGTTCGACATCTTTTCGGTTAATTCGTGGTAATGATAATAATTAATATACTATAAAAGGGTGATAATTAAATACTAATTGGTACAATAATATATTTAATTAGTTCCTCATTTTTATATATAACAAATAAAGATCTGGGATAAATAAGTTGGTAAAATAGCAGTTGGTAACATTACTAGTAGATTAATTCTAACGTAGGGTCATTCTATCAATTTATTTAATCAAAACCGGTTGTTAGTACTTGTCTATATGTATGTATGTATGTATATATTTTTTGAGTAATCATATAATTGCATAATTATTTTAGGATTTGGGGTTTATATATAAACATTAGGCGGTAAACCAAAATATTGGTAAATGTAAGAATTTTGATAAGTTGAATCTAAGCCGTTTATAATATGTTTACTTCATATATTTCATCTAGAGTTAATATTATCGGTGTAAACTATAGGTCTAACAACTAGTGAGCATTTGTGATCAGATCGTATTTAAAGTAACATTACTTTCAACCTTTATATGTAGATATATATATATATATATATGTATGGGCGTTCATGCATATTTTAATTACGCACTTGTTGATATAATAGTCTTATCTGGCTATGTGACCTTACATGAATATATATGATTTTATATAATTAGGCCCCATAGATGAGATTCTATTTTTATTATGAATTTAATATAAATATGGGTTCCTGATGGATTTCATGTAAATATTATAATTTTATAGTTGTGTTATTTATTTGAAGTGTTGGCTATAAATAGTTGATTTTATATAAGTGTTCCTTTATTATGCATATATCATAAGGCTTGTATCTTATATGACTAAATTAAGTTTTGTTATTTATGTTAGCGTATAATTGGACCCTAAGAAACTTTGACTATTATTTATTTATTTATTTGAAGTGCTGGTTGGATAATTATTTTATTTAGTTCTATTACAACTGGTAAATTGAGTGGTGACTCCAAGTGGTATATTTCTATGTTATTTGGGAAAGTTACCTATTATGAAAAGTGGATAAAGTGAAGTTTACTTAATTAAAATGCCATAACTTAAAGTGAAACATATAGTGGGCTTTGGGTCCTTTAGGTTTGGCCTCCTAAAGTGGGGGATCGGCAATAACCTTTCTCTTTTCTATTCTGGATATTTATTTATTTGCCAGCTGTGTCAGGTTAAAGCTCCTTATCTACTCTATAAGCTTCTCCAGACCCTATTACCTCACCCCTAGCTATAGAAAAACTCACCAAAACACCCCTAGCTACAGCAAAACCACCCGTTCCTACCCTCTAGTTATAACAAAATCTACCAAAAAACACCCTTTCTAACCATCAGCAAAAACCACTGAAACACTCTCCCTATCCTTCGACAAAATCCTCTAAAAAATCCTAGCTTCAGCAACAACCACCTCTCCCTACACCCCTTCCATCAATCCTCACTGTTCCCTACCCTCCTTTTCGCCATCCTTGCCGTTGCCCACTCCCTAACAACGTCAGTTTTTGCCGTAACTAGCCTTCTTGGCTGGTGACCCGTTCTTCAAATTCGGTTTGGTTTCTCCCATTATTTTTCCTTTCCATTACCTTAATCCTTCATTTATTATATCATTAATTCTAATTATGCTTTGTTAATTTTTCTTAGGTGATATTCCGAAAATTCTGGAAGAAGTAGATTAGGATAAGCGTGCTTAGAGACTGGAGCCTTATTAGTAAGGATACTAGTCAATGTTTTGGGTTTTGTGTTAAATGCTTGTATGATTATGTGTGTTATCATGTTATTGTTATTAGAATATTAAAATGCATGTTGTTGATGATATGATATATTAATATGAAGTATATGATAGGAAGGAAGTAAGAATAATGTAAGATATGTTGATACGATGATATTACGCAAAGTCATATTTTTGTGGATGAGTATAAATTTTAGGAGAGTAGTACAAGACTAATGAATTATTATAAGTGGAAAATAATTATATTTAAGATGTATGTTGATAGAGGATTTGGAAAAAATGATATTGAGGATATGGGATTTTCGTAAAATAAGGGCTATAAGGTATTTTTAAGGGCATTTTTGTCAATATAGGTTAATATGGAAATATTAACATATGATAATTATATCATGTGAAGTGTTTGGGAGTGATTATGAAGTTCATAAGTTCTTCAGATGATAAAATAGCCTAATTTGGGAATATTAGCCTTAAAAAAATAATGTTATTATCACATGTGTAAAATGTCAGAGTTAGGCCATGAATTTTGGATATGTTGTTAATATGGGTATTTTAAAATTGTATATTTAATTTGGTAATTATATGAGCCTTATGGGAGAAGTTATGACTTACCTATGAAATTAGGATTTTGGGAGCCTTATGAATAGTAACTTTTGAGATAGGGCTATTATCGCATGTGTAAGATGTAGGAGTTAGACCTCAAAATTTATTTATGTTAATGATACTACTATTTGAGGAACATATACTAATTTTTGTTGATAAATGATCAATATGTGGGAAGTTATGCTTAAATTGTGAATTTAGGGTTATCGAGGAAAATGAGCATCTTAATATTTGAGAACAGTCTTATTATATGTATATTGATGTCTCACTTGCATGAATTATGTTTCTTACTCATTTAACCAATCATGAACAAGATATTAATAATTTAAATTAAAAAATCATGAGTTAGGACCAGTTGTATATGTTCGCTCCACTGGACGAGAATATTATCCGGGAGCATTTTACCTCGAGATTGTATGTTATTACTATTCTACCAGTAAGAATAGTGGCGAGGAGAGTTTTTCCCTAGGGTGGAATAACCATTCCACTAGTTGAGAATAGTGGGGTCCTTGAACTCAATTTATAATAAATCCTAAGGATAATTATAATCATTTATAAGACTAATCGTGTTTCAGTTAGAGACTTGGTTTTCATGATCCTAAATATTTAAAATTTTTTAGTCTATTTTAAAAAACCGGATTAATCGTGTGAGGAATCAAAAAATGGGTAGCTTGATTAGTCTTATTATGTGTGTTTGATGTGATGTGCTTAGTAAGCTAGGTATTTTCCTAACATGGTTTTAGTGTTGTAGCTCAAGAAGATGCGTTTGTGCGTATCAACCTCATCATGAATCGTGGAGAGCCAGTGCATCTATCGATATGATCTCCTCTTGGGATTTAGAATCCCTTTGCATCTTAAGTAGTTACTTGGAGGCTATGGGCATGAAGTTAAGGATGTACCACTCTCCACCTAGCTATAGTGAATCAATAAAGACAACGAGTTGGTTTCATAAAGACGCTAGCCAACAGTAGAGAAAAGCCTTGTGTACCTTAGCTTTAGGAGCCTAACGATGCAATAATGTAATTTTAGTGGGTTGTTCGATGATGTGGTTGCTTGAAGCGGAGTCTATCCCTAGGTGTTGTGAAGACGCTAAGCACCAAGATGCTTGCTTTTAGGAGTCCCTCTAGATGCGCATGTGATACCAACCGTTGGACTATGAGCCCTAGGAGTCAGTTACGGAGAGTAACCATACAAGTCATCAACTTAACCAGGATGAGATCGTCAAGGAGTGAAAAGTGACCCTCTAGTAGCCTTTGGATTAGTACGCTTCGATTCGAGGATACTCTAACCATTCCCATTTTTCTTTTAGTGTTTGCATTGTGCGTGGACTTGTTGCTCAACCATTTGATCCTTGCCCTGTTTTGTAGGTGATTGATGATTATTAGCTTAATATACTCGCCTTAGGTGAGTGCTAAAAAATTGGTAAAGGGTATGGTTATTCGAATATCTCTATCTCTCTTTGGACTCTTAGTCCTATGTTTTCACTACTTATTACCTTCTCTCTATTTCATATCATGTATTATGGTGGAATTAAGTGCTTCCTACACCTGATTCATAGGTATAAGGTTACTTTTTCCTTGCACTCGGCATAGACTAGGAATAAGGAGTGCCTCTTCTATGTTAGATGCGGCATGACCCCCCTACGTTTTATGTTTTGGTTTTCACTGTTAACTCTTTAAAATGAAAATTTTAAGTTCTGAAATTTGGGGGTGTTGCAATCGTAAACTTGCAATAGATGCAATATGATTTGAGTTGTTATTGATAGGTTGAATAAATTGAAAATCTTCATTATGGTGAAGTTGACCTGGAGTATTAGATCTACCTAGATAGTCTCCAATCGGCATTCTAGGTTCCTTTTGCACTTCTAATGAAAGTTACAAGAGGTTATGTGCATGAAGTTAAGGACGAGTACCGAATTTCTTCTAATTAATAATAGGTAGATTGAGAGGAAAATTTAGATCTTAGAGGACATGCTGGTAGCTTATACTTTTGAATTTTAGGGAATCTAGGATGATAGACTTCATTTAGTATATTTTCCTTACAACATCAGCATAGGTATGACAGCATTCGAGTCATTGTATGGGTGCAAGTGTTGTAGCCCATTATGTTAATGTGACAATAATAAGTCGTTTATCTTGAGACTTGAGCTGATTGCTAATAGTTTCAACTAATTTAGGATAGGATAAGGGTAACTCAAAGTATTTAGAAGAATTATGATGATTAGTGATAGCATAATGAAAGTTTTGAGGTGGAAGATATGATTCTTTTGAAAGTTTCACCCACTAAAGCGGTATAAAGGTTTGGTTGGAAAGGCAATATCCATTTGTATTTCATTAGACCTTATAAGGTATTTAATAGAGTTAACAAGGTTTCCTACCATCGAGCACTTCCCCCAAAGTTGGCTTGAGTTTACAATGTCTTCCACATCACTTAATTAAGGAAGTACTTTGCAAATCTATTCCATTTGATTAGACCTAATGAGATGACACTTAGTGATTCATTATTCTAAAAGGAGGTGTCATTGTAGATTTTTGATACCAAGGTGTGATGATCCTATATGAGTTTAGTTACACTCATGAAGATCCTTTTGATTCACCATGGAGTATAGGAGATGACCTGAGAGAAAAATAAGGACATATATAGTACTTATCCTGAGCTCTTCAACATAAGTGTGTTGGGGTTCTGGGGAAATCTCTTTTAAGAGGGTGGTACTCAATAGTTTTGTACCAACTTCTGTAAATTTAGCCACTAAGATCACCTTTTCCCTTATATATTTCTACTCTTCTTCCCCAACCTTGATCTATTGACTTTAAGAATGAAGTCTCCTTTAAGAGGTAGTAATATAATACCCTATATGTGTTTAACCCTAACATCATGGGGATTAGTTTCTTAATTCTCTCCTAATCTATAAACTCTAGCTTTAACCATAAAATCTCCCCTTACTTTCCCTTTTTATTTTCCTCACCCATCACCTCTCTTGCATGTGACCCCCTTTGTGGTTAGTCAGCTAAGTCTTGCTCAATCTGGTCAATCACACTAGAATGTCCAACTAATACCAAACCCTCACTCAACCTCCCTTCATTCAATTGATTTACTTGCAAAGTCCCCCATGCCTATTTTTTTTTGAGTTACACCCCAACCTTCCTTATGCCTTCTCATTTTCACAAAACAACCCCTATACCCTCTCACCTTTTGGCCTTTATTGCAAACCAAAACTGATTCATGTTCTCTCCTTTTCTCTCAAAAATGTTTACTTGCCAACCTTCTATCATTCTCCCATCTTCTTCCCTTTGTTTCATTATTATTCTTTGCACACACATGTGTTCTTTAACTCTTATTCATGCAACCACTACCACCTTACACTTCTAACCTCATGCAAATAGCCCATAGCAATGCTAAACATTCATGCTGCACCATCAAGCTCAACTATCATACCTAATGCACAAGATATCCAACTTCAGTCATGCTAGGAAGTGGTGTTTAATTAAGATTAGATGAACCAAAAATTGAGAGTAGAATGGGGAGAAATTTGAGAAGTATAAATTGATTCTTGGTAACTCCTAAAATCAATACTCACAAGAACCACCTAAAGTTTAAACTCTTAGGATAAATCTTGGAAGATTTTTGCTAAATTTCAAACTTTTGCACTAGAGTTGAAGATGAGAACTCTCGGTTTTTTTTATAGAAAATTATGCAGCTAAAAATAAGTTGATTTCTCTTTTATTCTTTCCCTACCACTTATAGATGGAGTTTAGGATTAATGGTTATAAATTAGCCAACTAATACAAGTGATTTGAGCTAAAACAAATAAAAGAAACTACCTAATACATGACCTTATGTCACTTGGCCATGGAGTGTATTCCATGCTAATTTCAAATGGTAGTTTCCCTTCTTCATGTGTTCAACTCATGAAGCTACCACTCAATTCATGAGGAAAGAGACAGGGATCATTTTAATCTTGTAAGGGACAAAAAGAAGTAAAGAAGGTCTTCTAACCTTCCTTGTTCTTTCTAAAAATCTACATTGTTCTTCCCAAGTGTTGAAAATGACTTGTCATTTTAACCAAGATTGGGCTTCATTTTGGGGATATTTTTGGAGCTAAAATAATAAAAGAAAATGAGCTAAAATGGGTGGGAAAACGTGGAAGAATTTTAGCTAACAAAAAAGTATAATACTCTATTTTTAGAAACCTTAATTATAAATTAATAATCGTATGATTAGTTATAATTATTATTTTAGGAGGTTTGGTATTAAGCATGTTATATTATTCGTATTATTACGACGATTTAAATATAAATTTAATTAGGTTAAAATTTAATAGAAATTAGATTATTTAATTTAATCCTGATTTATATTCGTAAATCTTATCCTAAATTATTTTACTAATAACCTTGACCCGTAACCCGAAATAAATCCCTAAAATTTACTCCCGATTATTTTATCTTTTTATTTATTTATTTAAACCTAGCCTCAATCGGATTCATTTTTCCTAGATTATTTTTCTACCCGATACCCTAATCTACTCGAACTAAATTTAAAATAAAAACATAAAATACATTTTCCTACCCTCTCTCTCTCCTTCGCAACCCTTTGCCATTTGTAGTCCCTTCCCCCCAAACACTGTCCTTGTTTCCTTTAATTCCTTATCTCACTCAACCCACCATTATGCATTTATATATACATATACACGCTACACTCTCGCATACACTCCACTTCCCATCCCACTCCCCTCTCTCATTTTGTTTGGCTTTTCTTTCCAACCAAACAACTCCCGGCCTCAACCCGTGCACCCAATCTTCCAGCACCCAAACAACCACAAATTCCCTTCTTCCTACCCTGGGCTCCCATCCAGCGCAGAACCTAGAACCCAAACAACCCTATGCCCATGCATCCAACCCCTTCTCCCTCTCTATTTTACTCAACCTCCCAAGCCTCCGAATCAGCAACCTTCCATCCCTCACACATGTAGCACCCAACCCACCGCATCATCACACAACACCACCACTCCCTCACCAAGCCACCCTCCAGTGCAGCCTCCCAGTAGCTGACCACCATCCCACCATTTCCACAGAGCCTACAACAACACTTTCTCCCGTGCACCATTTTGCTCGACCAAACGCAACCCAACCTGCTTCCCATCCTCTCTAGCTTTAGCCCTCCACTATCCCTTCCCTCTCTTTATTTTTGTTTGATTCTCCAACCCCCAAGCCAACCACTTCCTCCATTTCCCTCTACATTTCCTGACCACCCCAGCCGCAACACCACTACACCAACCATCCACCATCACCACCTTGCAGCCCGTCCTCGTCCTGCACCAGCCATCGATAGAACAGTCACAACCCCTGCATCCTTCTCCCTCGGTCGCAACCCTACCACTTTCTGCAGCTATAACCAACTCCCCAACAATTTTTGTGTAGCCTACAAACCATCGTAGCCGACCAGCACCACCCGACCACAACCTCACCACCCTATAGGCACAACACCTCATCACCAACTCCTTCGACCACCACCACTGCCACCCTCTCCATCCCTTACCTTACCCGACCAACCCCCTTGCCCAGCTAGTAGCCCAAACCTTTAGTGCATGCATGGCTCACACTACTGTGCAGCGTGAGTTGTTTTAATAATTTTGGTACCCATATTAAATGTGAGGGTATTTTGGTAATTTTTGAAAATAAAATATTTATTATTATTATACTTGTTATTTTATCTGACATATATTGATTTGGTAATTGCGGTATTATTTTTTGGGTACAAAAGTTGATTAGCAGAACCTAATAATTTTTAGTGGATATCGCTAATTTTACATTTATGCTAAAATTCAGGTAACCATTATACCCTACTAAAATGATAGAATATTGCGTGATAGCACATTAGGGTTTTTGGTGTATGAAATATGTTAAAAATAATTTATTATGATATAATTATGTGTTAATTATTATTATCATGAAAAATGATAAAACGAGCATGTTGTCTGATGTAAAATATTTTAGGTACAAAAGTATGATTAAAATGATTCTAATGACAGGAAAATATTTTGTATGATAATTATGTATAAAATAATAGGTTGAGCATGATTAGATATAATTGTGGAATAATTATTATGGATGTGTGCCCTAGGGGCAATTTAGTCATTTTTGTGTATTATGATATTTATCCTAAAAATCATATCTAATATGTATTATCTGTTGTTGATTATGCAATCATGTGTTGTATACGTTTCAAAAGCATATGATAGGGTTTTGCATGTAGAAACATGTTGTAACACCCCTAAAATTCACTACTAAAAAATTTTGTTTTATTAAAAGAATTAGTAAAAGCAAAACAACAAAGTGTGAATTTTGGGGATATTACTGCCACAATTGCTACCAGACCGTTTCACTCCCATCGTTCGAGTACCAAGTGCTAAGGCTAAAAGAGTAAAATACAATTTATGAGAAACTAAAACCATAATTAAATCACAGTAGCATAGTAAACAATTTACAAGAATAAAATCCACCAATGGTGGTTACCAAAACAAAAACCACTTTTAAATTGGGGTTTAAAAAGAGAAAGAGTGCATCCCTAGGACTTTTCAGATAGTTTCTTACGCTCTTTCCCATTGCCTACTTGAATAGCACCTGAAATGGACCTATAAGGGACACTATCCATTGAATAGGTATGGGCCCCATGAATGGAACCCTTCACTATAATGGTACTGAGTAACCCTTTAAAACACACCAAAAAACAGGCCTGCAATGCAACACATGATACAAAACTATATACATATATAATGAGATATGCATACATAACATTCACATACTTAATAAGTCTATCAAATATTAATATGTCAAAATGTACAATCAATAATTCCGGACCTTAAGCCATTAGTCCATCATTATTTGATCATCTCTCGGATTATATCCGTGTGTGTGCGGGAACCCCACTATTATAGCCGGTGGGCCGAAATTCATATAGGGTAGAATGCTCCTAACCACTATTATTGCCAGTGAACCGATCTCCAGGGCAGAACGCTCCTGACCACTATTATTCACCAATAGACCGATCTGGCCCTGACTCATATGGTGTTCCACTATAAGTGATTAGTATTTTCCATGATTTAATTATATACATGTGAGTGCAGGAACCCCACTATTATAGCCAGTAGACTAGAATACATACAGGGCATAACACTCTTGACCATTATTATTGCCGGTGAACCGGTCTCTAGAGCAGAATGCTCCTGGCCACTATTATTCACCGGTGGATCGGTCTGGCCCCGACTCACAGTCTTTCATTTTCACGATTAGTGTTTTTCCTTTTTAATTGTCACAACAATTCCATTTGTTTACCTCGGAGGTGAGATCAAGATCCAGGGACACAGGTACACCGGTCGCACCGGTGCATACAAGCTACTCAATACTCTTTCACTATCAACCCAAGGACGTAGAGGTACCCTGGTCATACTGGTGCATACAGCTACTTAGTACCCTACCGATAAGGACACCTAATCCATAAGTATGCATACCCCCTAAGTAGGTTCGTAGAGTTAGGTAGAGTAAGATATAGGGCCTGGATGGGGCACGAAGGCACACCAACAAATACCAAAATAACCGTGGGCTAAACCACGTCTTTAGGGTAGTGACTCCTAAAGAGCCACCATTCCCTATCTTGAGGTCTTTCACTTTAACTATTAGTATCTTAATCAAGGTGATCATGGAAAGCACAACAATCATATACTTATTCACTTTCAATCGTTCTGATATCATTAGGTATTCCTTATTCATACGATTATCCAAGGTAACTTAAGGAAATCATTAAGGCCATCATAATCTCATCCAATTCCGATTTAGAATCCGTTCTCGTGATACTTACTAATTGTCAAATACCCTTATCTTGATATTCAGTGTTACTTGAGTCTTATTATGGAACTCCGTTATCCCGATGACATATTAAATACGGGTTATTGATTTATCCCTTACTTGTATAATTATTAAGCCACCCCTTCGTTACTTGCCAATTTACCATATTACCCTTCATGTTGCATAATTACTAAATTACCCCTTACTCAGTTTAGGTTACCAAGTTATCTTCCACACGTATTAGATCACTAATTACCCTTCATAATTGTTACACTTGTCATATTTTCCATTTGGTTGGTTAGATTACCAAATTTCCCTTTAGTTGGTCTAATTACTAAATTACCCTTCTTCATTATCATAATTATCAAATTACCCTTCTCCATTATCATAATTACCAAACTACCCTTCTCCATTATCATATTTACCAAATTACGCTTTAGATGGTTACCTATTTACCCTTCTCCATTATTATAATTGCCATTTTACTCTTCTCCATTATTATAATTACCATTTACCCTTCTCCATTATTATAATTACCATAATACCCTTTTCCTTGCAAAATTATCATTTTTCCCTTTACCTCCAAAATTACCATAATACCCTTTTACTTACAAAATTACCACTTTGCCCTTTACTTCCAAAATTACCATAATACCCTTTTACTTACAAAATTACCATTTTGCCTTTACCTCCAAATTTACCATAATACCCTTGTACTTACAAAATTACCACTTTGCCTTTACCTCCAAAATTAACAGTTTGCCCTTTACCTCACCACTTTTATTAAATTATCATCACTACATGAATATTAATACTTATATTCCATTCTCATCATCCAATTCCACCAGCTATTATATTTCAACATAATACTCATCAACTCCTACACATATTAGGCCACATTCTTGTATAGGACATATTACTAAAATGTCCCTAGGCTCACAGTAATATTATTCATGCATCAATGGTCACAATAACATAATATAACATGGATAAGTACTTAACATTTTTATTAATAACAAAACTCATTCCTTAAGCAATATTCCCACACATGGCACATACACTAGTATACTTTCCTTTTTTTTATCAATAACTATAAGCAACTACATATATTATATTAAATAACATATATCATGCAAAAAAACATATCAAAACCCTAATGTGCTAGCATACGTTTATCCATATGCTTAAGTGGAGTTTAACGATTATCTTAATTCCCATAAAAATTGAACCTTATCGGTATCTCGGTTAAAGATTCAAGCTTTAATTAGCAAAACCAATACCTAGAATAATATCAATACTTATCATATTAGAAATGAGAAAACCAAAAGCATAAGGCTTATAAAACTTAATTAATGAAATAATTAACTTAAATATTATAACTTCAAATTTATTAACCAAATTAAACCAAGGCATGCAGCAAATCACACTACTCATGCAGCATGAGCTGCATGCAATGCAAAGGAGAAAAGGGTCAAATGTGGCATGAAAGGAAGAAGGGGGCCAATTTTGGGTTAGGGTTTTGGGGCTAGAAAAGAGGGTAGGCGGGGGGAGATTTAGGGCAAGGGAAAGGTGTAGGGGTGGAGAGGGGGTGTAGGTGGTGGTGGTGGATGGATTATCGGTGGCTAAGGGCGGCGGCGGCGGGAGTGGGGATACAAAGGTGGTTGCCGAGGTGGAGGTAACTGAGAAGGAAGGAAAAGGGAGGGGGAAAATGAGGGGATGAGGGGGTTTGTCTTGGCCAAGGGAGGTGTGGGGGTGGTAGGTGAGATTGTAGGAAGGGGTTTGGCAGTCTAGGTGGCGGTAGAGGAGGCGGAACAGTAGCAAAAGGAGGAGGTGCAAGGTGGCTATCGAGAAGGAAGAAAAAGAAGAGGAGAGGAAGGAGGTGGGCTACAGGGTGGCTTGAGGGGTGGTGTGGTGGTGCAAGGATGAGGTAGAGGGTGGCAGGAGGTGGTGCAGGTGGCTGGTGAGGTAGAGGCAATAGCAGAGGGGGTGGTGGTGTAAAAATAGGGGTGTTTGGGTTGAAAGAAGAAGAAAGGGAGAGAAGGAGATCGGGGGGAGGTGGGAAAGCTTGAGAATGGCCAGGGGAGGGGTTGTTGAAGGGAAGAAAAAGGAGAGGGAGAGAAAAGGGTAGGCCATTTGGTTGGGTGGCTATAGGGTGGCAGGGAGGTGGTCAGGTGGTAGGGAGAGGGAAGGGAAGAAGAGGAAAGGGAAAGCCATGTGTGGCTGGGTTGGTTCGAAATGGGGAAGAAAAGGACGGGGGGAGTGACAGGGAGGTAGGTAGTTGTAGGGAGGTGGTTGGGCATGGTGGAGGAAGGGAGGAAGAAGAAGGAGGAAGGAGAGAGAAGGGAGAAGTAAGTTGGGCGAGGGGAAAAGAAGGAGGAAGTGAGCTGGCCCGGTCAAGGGGAAGGAAAGAAAAGAAAAGGGGATTGGGTCGGGTAAAGTGCGCGTGAGAGGAAGGAAGGAATGAAGTGGTTGGGCTACATGCGTAGGAGAAGGAGAGGAAGGAAAAGAAGCAGGCCTATAGCCTAGGCGCGAGGAGGGGAAGGGCAGCCCGTGGCCTGGTGGCTCGAAGGAAATAAAAAGGAAAAAGAAAGAAAGGAGAAAAATGAGGAAAAAGGAGAAAGAAAAGGAAAAAGGGAAAATAAAATAAAATAATTTATAAAATAATATAATGTAATATTTTTGGTAGATAAATAAATTTAATAATTTAATTTAATTTAATATAATTTAATATATGGGTTTAAAAAGGTTAATTTTAGAAAAAATATTGGTTTGGGAATTTATTCAAATAAAATGAGTATGATGAAATAACAAAATATTTATTTTACTTTATTAAATATTCATATCCAATTTTATATACTCATAAATCCATAAAATAATTAAATTAAATAAATTTAAAAGCTAATTTATCCCACATAAAAGCTATTTATTAAATTATAGGTTTTTAAAATTTTTGGGGTATCATATATTTGTAAGGGCAAAATGGTCTTTTGACATAGTTGATAATGTAAATTGAATAATTTAATTATTTTATTTTACACTTTTCACAACAAATTAATAAATAAAATGGATTTAGTGTTTAAATGGATGATAATCTAATAATTTCTAGCCTTAGAGGCATTTTGACTGAATGTGCCCAATATGAATAATTTGATATAGGATGGCCTTGGACTTTTAATAGGCTGACCTTAGTATTAAATTTGACCTTGTTTTAGGTCATTGACCTTAGCGTTGACTTGGATAATTGGAAATAAAAGAAAAATGGATAAGTATGGAAATGAGAATTAATTGTGCAATATGTGTTATCTGTGATCACCTTATAAAATATTAATACGTAAAGTGGAAGACCTTGAGTTTAGGAATAGTTTCCCTCGAGGGATAACTACCCTAGAGACAAGGTAGTAGTCCTCAATTTGTTTGATTTTCTAGTGTGCAAGTTGTGCCCCAATAAGGCCCTAGTCTACTTTATAGCTGACCTATGGGCCCTATAGGGGGTATCGATACTTAAGGATTAGGTGTTCAAGGTGAGGAGGGTACTGTGTGCCTCATGCATTAGTATGACTAGAGTGTTATTATGCCTCTGGGTTGGATGGTTGGGAGGGTACCATGATGCTCGTGCGCTGGTATGACTGGTGTACTTTTATGTCTCAAGATTATTATTATATCCCCCTTGAGTAAGTAAAAATGGAAATGATATGATTGGCTTGGAATGATCGTTATTGGATATTGGATCGGTTTGGTAGTAGCCTTTGTGCCTATCTATGGTTTTGGTAATAACCTTCGTGCCTACCCGTAGTTTTGGTAGTAGCCTTCGTGCCTACCTGTGGTTTTGGTAGCATCCTTTATGCCTACCTGTGGTTTTAGTAGTTGCCTTCGTGCCTACCTGCAGTTTCGGTAGCAGTACCTGCGTTGGTATTATATCTGTGAGCATACATATGGTGTTATACATTTTATTATACAGTACCTATAAGTATACCTGTGACGTTATATATTTGGTTATTATACAGTACCTATAAGTATACTTGTGATATTATAGATTTTTATCATACTATACCTGTAAGTATACCTGTGATGTTATGTATTTTATTATAATGTACCTGTAAGTATACCTATAATGTTAGGGATCTGAGTATATTATACATGTGAACATACCTATGATATACATAGTTGGTTGGGATTGATACTGAGACATGAATTATGCTGTAAAGATTATAATTGTAGTGTAGAGTTGGGTTTTAATTATTGCTTCAGAGAGCATCTTGGGATGCTTAGTTGATAAGTGTCATTATATTTTAAATGAGCATGCATGAGCAGTATATAGTTTAGTGGCTATTGCTTACCTATTATGATTATTATGTTGGATCATCTCATGTATATCTTAATGTTTATACTATGTATTGTCATGATTCATTATGGTTATTGTGCTAGGGTTTTCTTCTAATCATACTTTAGAGAGTATCTTTGGGTTATTCATTTGGTAAGTTTAGTTGTTTTAGATAAATGAATATAAGTGGTATGTGACCTCAATGGAGTTTGATTATCTAAATGATTACTGTATCTCAATCCTCGTATGTGCATGTGTATGTATATGTCTTATATAATGTTAGTTGTATGCCTTACGTGTGTTCCATGTTGTTTTATCATATTAGTTTGGTATAAAAGGTTGCTCGGTACCGTAGTACAGAAGGGTTCAATTTCCTGGGTCCCTGCCTATTCAATGGGCAGTAGACTTTGTAAGTCGGCTTCTAAGTCCAGTTGAAAGTTGTTAGTTGGTTTTGAGAGCTTAGGAATATCCGGTGTCTCTTTTTGCTATCTGGTCTTCGATTGTATATGGACTTTCATGTCCTCCTGTAACTTCTCTCTTAAGTTTTGGTCGACCGCTGATGTTGCTTTTAACTAAAACCGTATTTATCTATTATTCTCTGTATTCTGACTTTTGTAATCATGTCATTTAAGTAAAGTAATGTTTTAGCTTTAGCACTTAGTATAAGAATAGTAGAGATTGCCAAACGTATACTGAGTGTGGCGGTAATACCCGTAATTAATGCTTTTGTAAAATGAAAATTTTTAGTTGTAAAAATGGGGGTGTTACAAAAGGTGGGGGTTTTATTATATGGAGGTGATAAAAGTTGACAAGGTTTGCATGGATTGCATAGTTATTTTTCTTAGGAGTGATTAATTTATCCAAGTGAGGATAGTTTTGTGACTCTCAAACTTGAGAAAATTAAGGGTAAGAGTGTGAT
Organism: Tamarix austromongolica; assembly: GCA_039764185.1. Lineage (NCBI taxonomy): Eukaryota > Viridiplantae > Streptophyta > Magnoliopsida > Caryophyllales > Tamaricaceae > Tamarix > Tamarix austromongolica. Next base: position 105,594,669 of record CM077808.1, on the reverse strand, counting down.
CATTAGATGAGGATGTTCCTGCATTATGATTGTAAGGAAGTAGATCTACCATATTAAATGTGTTTGATGTATCTCCCGTTTCGTTAGGTAGCTCTAGCTTATATGCACTATCACCAATCTTTTCAATAATCTTGTATGGACCATAGTTTCTAGGCATAATTTTGTTTTTTTGTTTAGAAGAAAATCATTCCTTCCTAAGGTGAAGACAAACTAGGTCTCCTAGCTCATACAAGTGTTGTTTTCGATGCTTGTTGGCTTTATTCTTTTTCATCTCATTGAACTTTTCTATTTTTGATCTCATCTACTCATGAAATTTTTTCATTGTCCTAGCCCTTTCTTGTGCTTCAAAGTTTGTGTGGGCTTCGACGAGGAGAGGTAAGAGATCGATGGGAGTAGCAGGATTCACTCCATATACTACCTTAAAAGGAGAGCTGCCTATAGCATAGGTTGGTGATCGGTTGTAGGCAAACTTGGCATGAGATAGTTTGATGTCCCAATCCTTTAAGGATGTGTGAACTAAGCTTCTGAGGAGCATGGTAAGGGTCCTATTAGTGACCTCGATTTGCCCATCAATTTGTGGATGATAGGCGGTACTGAATAGGAGTTTGGTACCTACTAGCCTCCACAAAGTTTTCCAGAAATAGCTAAGAAACTTGGTATCCCTATCCGAAATAATAGATTTGGGAATACCATGTAGCCTAACTATTTCCTTGAAGAATATATCGACTAGGTAAGAGGTTCCATTTGTCTTATGGTAGGTAATGAAATGAGCTATCTTAGAGAACCGATCCACCACCACCATTATAGAATCATTTTACCTTTGTGTCTTAGGCCATGATACAATGAAGTCCATACTCACATGATCCTATGGTTGGTATGGGATAGGTAGAGGAGTATAGAGCCCTTGGTAGAAGTGACTCTTAAACTTTTGACAAGGGACACATCTAGCTATTACACTTTGTACATCTCCCATAAGTTTGGGATAATAAAAATGCTCGCCAAGTACATCCACAGTATTGTTGATTTTAAAGTGTCTAGCTAGTCCTCCTCCGTGTACTTCCCTTACAAGCAATTCTCTGATGGAGCATCTGGAAATACAAAGCTTGTTGTTCTTGAAAAGAAACCCTTCCTGGATGGCAAATGAGCCTTTCTTCTTGTCTTGATCCTTGAAATAACAGCCAAAGTCTTTATCTTCTTTATAGAGCTCCCAAATGCACCCGAACCCCAATACTCTAGCTTCTAACAAAGAGAGCATACAATACCTCCTAGAGAGTGCAGATGCTACTACATTTGTTTTTCCACTTTTACGTTTGGCTATAAAGGAAAAAGATTGTAAGAATTCTACCCATCTCCCATGTCTTGGATTAAGATTGTGTTGGCCATTTATATACTTCAATGATTCGTGATCTGTGTGTAGCATGAACTATTGGGGTTGTAAGTAGTGGGACCACTGATCTAGAGCTCTTACCAAAGCGTAGAAATATTTGTCATAGGTGTTATAGTTCACCCTAGAGCCATTGATCTTTTCACTAAAGAAGGCAATTAATTTCCTTTCTTGTAGTAAAATAGTCTTAATGCCCACTCCACTAGCATCACATTCAAACTCAAATAATTTTTTGAAGTTGGGTAATGTTAGGATAGGTGCTTCACTTAAATTCCCCTTGATAACCTCAAATGCATCTTGTACGACCTTGGTCCACTTGAATGCTCTCTTCTTCATGCATTCAGTTATAGGGGCTAGTAGGGTGCTAAAATCCCTAATAAACCTCATATAAAATAAAGCCAAACCATAAAAAGATATCACTTATGTAAGTTTTGTTTGTGTAGGCCATGTCTTGATTTCTTCCATTGTGGATTCATCCATGGCTATGCCATCCTTGAACACCATAAAACCTAGAAATGTAACCCTGGGTACAAATACCTCACATTTTTCTAGCTTATCATACAACATGTGATCTCTAAGTGCTAGGAATATAAGTTTGAGATGTTTTACATGTTCTTCTTTACTAGAGCTATACACAAAGATGTCATCGAAGTAAAATATTACAAATTTGCTAATGAATGGCCTAAGTCTAGGGGCATTCTCATGGTACAATCCTCATTTATAAGTCTCATGAAGGCACTAGGGGCATTTGACAAACCAAAGGGAATAACCATCTAGTCATAGAATCCTCCCTTGGTTTTGAATGCGATTTTCCACTCATCACCATCTTACATTCTTATTTGATAGCAGCCACTCCTTAGATCTATTTTGGAAAACAAGCATGCACTATTTAGACAATCAAGCATATCATCAAGTCTAGGTATAAGATACCTATACTTAATGATAATGTTGTTGATAGATCTACTATCCACACACATTCTCATGGTACAATATTTCTTTGTTACAAGTAAGGCAGGCATGACACAAAGGCTAAGGGACTCCCTTATTAGACCCTTAGACAATAATTCATCTACTTGCCTTTGTAACTCCAAGGCCTCCTTAGAATTACATATATAGGCTGCATTAGTAGGGAATATAGCACCAGGTCTAAAGTCTATTTGGTGCTTTATCCCTCTAATTGGGTTAATACATGGGGTAGGTCATTAGGGAATACATCATAAAACTCTTCTAACAATGCCCTAACACTCAGTTCAATATAAGCCTTCCCCTCATTATCCCCTAACAATAACAAGTATACTACCTTCCCTTTTACTATAGCCCTATTTATACAATTTTCACCTATAAGTAAGGACTTGTTACAACTCATATAAATATGATTAGGCCTAGTAATTAAAGGGGTGAGTAAAATCTTCTTCTTAGCAAACTTCAATCAATAGGTGTTCTTCCTCCCATCATGTAGGACACTCCTATCAAATTGCCATGGTCTCCCTAAAAGCAAATGATAAGCATCCATTGGCACTACATCACACACCACTTTATCTTGGTAGGTCCTTTCAATGGAAAATGGCACCTTCACTTGCTTTGTAACCTCCACTATGTTACCGTCATTAAGTCATTATAGCTTATATAGTTTGTCTTATTTTTTTTGTAGTAAGACCAAGCTTCTATACCAAAGTGCATGAAGCAACATTGGCACAACTACCTCTATCCACAATAAGAAAACATATTTTCCCAAGTATGGTGCACTTGGTTTGAAAAATATTTTCTCTTTAGGATTCATCACATTTTACCTCCTTAGTGTGTAACACCCTCCTAATCATCAAGGATTCTCCCACATCAGGTGGGGCATACTCTTCCTCTCCACTTAAGGCTCCTCCTCTTCCTCACTTTCTTCCTCTTGGTTAGCCTCCTCTAAATCCACCATGGTCATAACCCTCTTGTTAGGACACTAATTTTGGTAGTGCCCTAAGCCTTGACACTTAAAACACCTCACACTTTTGGTTCAATTCTCAACTGCCACCCCTTTACCCTTCACATATTTATCCAAAGTTATGGAAGGAGATTTGAATGGTGGAGGAGTCACCCTTGAGATGCTAACACTATTATTTGGAACTCCATACCTCATAACCCTCTTCTCTTTTTATTGTTTTTTGACTTTGATGGCTAAATGGTAAAGCTCATCTAAGGTGTAAAGCCTATGCATTTCCACCTTCCTAGAGATATCATGTATAAGTCCACCAAGGAACCAAGACATGGTACACTCCTATAGCTCATCCAAACCAAGCCTCATAGAGATATTTTCAAACTCCTTAATGTACTCCTCTATACTTAAATATCCTTTCTTCAAAGAGGATATTTTATTGTATAAGTCTTGAGTGAAAAAAGGAGGAAGAAATCTCTCCTTCATCAACTTTTTCATTTTCAAACAAGTTCTCCCACCATAATGAGGCATGGCCTTTGAGCTTAAGAACCGCCATATTAAAGGCTTTGGTGTCGGAATAGCCCTTAGCCTCAAGCAATCTACTACACCTCAACTTCCACTCCAAAAATTCTTTGGGATTGTGAGTCCCTTCAAACTTTGGGATCTCAGCTCTAGCATCCTAAAAATTCTTCCCTCTTTTTTTTTTTCTCATCTCCTTAGGTCTATAGAATAATTATTAGAGGATGAATATTCTCCATCTTCACTTTCAACATGCTCGCCAACCCTATGATGGTCTTGGGTAGGGGGTAATTTTCTGTGTGTTTCAGTCCAAACTAGGAAGGATGGTCTCCAAGATATCAAGCAATCTTCTCATATCATTTTGAAGAGATTAAATAGTTCAATCACTCCTTAAATTATTTGTCTCCTCAAGGCTCACACCTCTTGGTAAAGGGAGCTCTCTTATTGAAGACAAAAGAAAATTTTAGAAGGTGAAAGAAGAGAAATTATTTTCAGTTATGGGTGGGGAAAATGGGTTGTGGTTTGACTGGAATGGTGTTTGGTTTAGAATTATTTTGTGTGTGGGTTTAGGTTTCGAATATGTGGATGGAAGATAAAGAAAAAAAGAGACCCAAATTGCTGCAACCTAAGCTTTGATACCAAGTTGATGCATAAGAGATTCAATTTGGGCCATGCTAGGAAGTGGTGTCTAAGATTAGACCAACTAAAAATTAAGAGTATAATGAGGAGTGATTTGAGAAGTATAAATTGATTATTTTCAACTCCTTAAATCAACACTCACAAGAACCACATAAGGTTTAAACTCTTAAGATAAATCTTAGAAGATTTTTGTTAAACTTCAAACTCTTGCACTAGAGTTGAAGGTGAGAACTCTCAGTTTTTTGAGAGAAAATTTTGCAGTAAAAAACAAGTTTATTTCTCTTTAGTTCTTTACTTGGCACTTATATATGGATTGAAATATTAAAGGTTACGACTTAGTCAACTAACACAATTGATTTGAGCTAAAACAAATAGAAGAAACTACCTAATACACCACATTATGTCACTTAGCCATGGGGTGTATTCCATGTTGATTTCGAATGGTAGTGTCCCTCCTTCATGTGTCCAACTCATGAATCTTCCACTTATTTCATAAGGAAAGAGACAAGAATCATTTTTATCTTGTAAGGGAAAAAAGTAAAGAATGTCTTCTAGCCTTCCTTGTTCTTCCTAAAAATCTACATTGTTCGTCCCAAATGCTGAAAATAACTTATCATGTATATTGAGATGGACTTGTGGTTTGTTTTGTGTGGCTATTATAGGTGCAGATTGGGATGCATTTTTGGGGTATTTTGGAAGCTAAAATAATAAAATAAAATGAGCTAGAAAAAGTGGAAAATTGGGCTAACAAAAAGGTGGGGGGTTTTATTATGTGGATGTGATAAAAGTTTACAAGATTTGCATATCTTACATAGATTTTTTTCTTAGGAGTGATTAATATTTTCAAGTGAGGAAATTTTTGTGACTCTCAAACTTAATAAAATTCAGGGTAAAAGTGTGATCATTAGATGAAGATGGTCCCGCATCAATACCTCATGCAACCACCTTTGTATAACATCAAAGCCCCACATTACAACCCCTATTTGGTGTGAAAGACTCATGTTCCCATAGACTATGAGTATGATTCATACAAAACCCCCATTACTACGCTATGAGCTCAAAAAAGTTGAACTTTGCTACACTACTCCTACATGTATCTTCTCTACACCTTGCTACCTTTGATTCATTTACCTCTATTTCTCATTTCCCTTACCTTTCCTTTGTAAATTATCTATACATTTATAACCCTTTGTTTCATGGATTTTAGGATAGTTGGAGGTAGGTGATTGGAAGTATTTTTCTTTGAGGTCAAAGTCTTACTTTTTTAGAATATACTTCTCTAGATTTAGGGCCTTTTATGATACATATTTTTAAGCATATATCAAGTTATCTTATTCACTATGTTGGGAATTATGTTTTGGTGTTCTATAGATTTTTCTTCTTCTTCTATTACTTTATGAAAGCATGGTTTTGTGTGTGATTATAATTTTATGTGATATTGTTAATGTTAAGCTTTAATAGGCTTTGTTATAAACTCTCAAGCATGTTGGTTTATCATGTTATTGAAATAAGTTTATAGTGACTGAATATAAATATGATTAAGTACTTGTGTAGTGAAATACATTGAGGTAGGCATTTTGTTAATGTAGGATCATGTAGGGTTTTGTGAATTTTTGAGAAATTCTCGACCTTAAGGGCATTTGGGTCATTTGATGAGTTTTGTGGGGAAATATGTATGACATTTTAACCCTTGGGGGTTTATACTCTAAATTTCATATATAATGTGTTTTGGTTTTGGGTGAGTGAGTCATAAGCTATGTGATAAAAAGTTTTTGAGGTGCTTAGGTGGAATCTTACTATATATAAAAGAAGAGTACACTGCAACAAATTTTTCCTCCAAAACTACAATGCCACGTGTCACAGAACTGTGTGAAAAAAATGATAAATTTTATATTTAGAAATACAACACATATACAGTACATCATCTGATACAATTAAAAAAAATACAACTTTCCACATGTCTGTTTATAATTTGCTGCAAGCCTTTGCCTGTGATTGCTACAAGGAAGCAAGCAACCACTAACATCCAATGACCGAAAAGAAGCAACGCACAATCTTGAGAATCAAGACTGTTCTATAAATAGGTATTGAGCAGCTAATATTCACGCACTTGAAGTATACATAACCTCCTGTACTTGACTTGCAGGTATTCTGTGCAGATATTGGCTCACTTCTTTGCAATAAGGTTTTATTCTATATATTATTAATCATTTATAAATTTTCTAATGTCAATATAGTTTACATTATTTTCATTTTCATTTATATTTTGTATGTTAGTGAAGAAAGAATGACAATGTGGAGCTTGATTAATGATATTAACCCATCGAAGAGCACCTGGGCATTAAAACTGTGGTTAGTACGAATTTATGAAAAACCATCTTATGGAAACAAACATGAAGCTTTCAGCTTGGAATGTATTTTTCATGACAGAGATGTAAGTGTTACTCATACAGCAATAACTATGCATATTCGAACTATATTTTGTTCCCCCTACTTCCTATTGAACTTCATATTTTAATCAATTACAGGGGAAAAGAATACATGGAACAATCAGAAAATCTCAAATAAATCAATACAAGGCAATAATGAAAGAAGGTAAACTGTAACACGTGAAAAACTTTATCGTGGCAGACAATCAGCTTAAACTGAAAACAACAGAGTTCAAGTATGTTATGTACTTCAATAATTTCGCACACTATATTAGGAAATTAGAAGTAGAAGCATTCCTAGTCCAAATATTCAAGTTTATTCCGTTTCATGAGTTACCAACAGTTTCTACCACAAGTCTTATAAGTGAGTAGATAAATACAAAGTCAAATATATTGTTTCCATAATTTCAATTTAATAAAAGCATATTCTTTCTATTTTAGATATTATTGGAAGGGTGTCAGCTATCCAATCAGTGAGGGAGAAAGAAGTCTTTAGACAAGTGATAAGCTACCTAGACTTTGTACTAGAAGATCAAATATAAGAAAATACAAAATATCAGTGAATTCGTAGATATGCTTCTCCATAATAATTATTTAACAGTTTTCATAATTTACAGTGAGAATAGAGTTCAATGCACGCTATGGGGAGATTATGCAATAGAACTAAGTGATTATTTTGGAATCACTAATCCTAACCCTGTTATTGTTGTCTTACAATTTTGTAGATTCAACATTTATAGAGGTATGAATTGTCTCAATTTCACATATAGGTAGTCAAACTTTATAAAATTACAATTATACCCTATTTTCATAATTTTCCAGATCAACTGAAGGTATCTAACACATGGAACGTGACAAAGCTGATAATTGACCTAGACATGGTAGAGATAATCGACTTTGTCAATCATTAATTTTATGCTATAGGATACCACTGCTTAGTTTTTTTAATTAAAATTAGGAAAATGAATAGACCAAGTTTCCAAAAATCTGGTTTTAGTTTACCCGCAGGACAATCGATAGCTGTTACTATTTCAGAAACAAAACAACTATCAAGTTCAGAAACCATAACATAAGAGCTATCCTCAGGGAAAGCAATTTTTAAAACAGTAGAAGAGCTACAGGAAAACGAGGTATAATTCTTCCCAGATTATATATAATTTTATCGTAAACAATTTATAACCCAAAATTTTATAGGTAGAAAGATTCTGGATAAATGTCATAGTTATAGGGATAGAAACTATTGGTGAATGGTTTTATGTAGCATGTAAAAATGTCTCAAAAAACTCAAACCTTCAGGACAAAGGTTTCTTTGTGAGAAGTGCAACACATATGACACCAAAGGAAACCTAAGATATAAACTTCAGATAAGAGTTGTTGATGGAATAGGAAACATTGCACTACTCCTTTGGGATAGGGAGTGTACACAAGTTATAGGAAAAACAACATTGCAGCTTAAGGAGGAAAACGAGGTAGAATTTAAAGTGACTATTTTAAGCAACAATATTCATTTTGTTTTCTAATGTTAACTCCAAGTTTATATTGTAGGGAAAATTAGATGATGTATCACTTCCAACAAAACTAGAAAAATTGGTGGACCTAGAAGCCATTTTCTTAGTTCAAGTGAGGGATCCTCGCATGGGAGCTTACTCGGTGATTAAATTAACTATTGATGCAGGGTTAGTGTGCAAGTATAAAGGTCCCTATTACTCTAACAACCAGGTGTGCGTTATTTATCTTAATAACCATATATTTGAAAGAACATAGCTATCACAATCCCAATTTGTAAAAGTAGATACATGTTGTTTACATATTATAATCCTAATTATAATATTACTTTTCTTTTTTCAGGACTCAGATTTATATTCCAAACTTAATCAATCAATAGATGAGCAGGTAGCATTGAAACAATGTTTAATCAAATTATGTTCATACAAATTTAATCAGGCGTAATTAATGATTCATTACAAGATATCCCATCTATTATTATCTCTGAAGGTTGAATCTCAAACAGATGAGGTAACAACTCCACCAAACTTTGAGGCAAACAATTCACAAAACACTCTGTCAGAGGTAAATAAGAGGAGGCCTAATGGTGATCTTTCATCATCAGTTACCCAGAAGAGAAAGCCTAGAGTGAATGTGAAGAAGGAATGAGTTTGATCAGGAAATGATGATAATTGTTTTTGTAATTGTACGCTTTTACTAGATTTGTATTAAGTAGGTAGTTTTTTTTTTCCAATTGTAAATTGTGAGTTAACATTTTATTGCAGGGGATTAATTCTAGAATACTGTGACTTAACAGTTTATTGCAGTTGTCGTTAATATAGGAAATTTTGAACCTCTCTATTCCTATGTAATGGATATTATCAATTAAATATTGGTACTCCTACTACAACTAAATTTTAGAATTCAAGTTAATACTTCGCATTAATTTGATCATGTATATCAACCTCCCTTATTGCTAAAGTTTAATTTATCACAAGGCAAACTTATAATAGAACTATGAAGAAAAATTATACCTTTGAAATACTTTCGAATACAGGTCATCACAGATATCACAGATAATTAATTATCTAACAGCAACGGATCATACACATATCTTTCTGATATTTAAATAACAAGCAAATGACAAGCTGACATTCATTAATGTGGAGGCTCAGATCAATTTATTTATAAATGGCGATGTAAAACCGATTATGCCACCCATAATATGTAGCTACACTTACTGTTTTCAGGTTTCAAAAATAATCAGCTGCACATCATACATTATAAATAATTTGCTCCACAATTCATCATTGCCTCTATTATTTCTAAGTTTTTATAAAAAGAACCCCTACATCACTATCAAATAGACCATAAGAAAATAATCACAAGCATTGATTAATATATTGTTTTGGGGCTCAAAATATATGTCACAAGCTTTACATCATCAACCCTTGGCCTCTTGCAAATAATAGGATCATAGACGATCTTAATAATACAAAAAGACCAAGCGTAAAATGAGTAAATTTTGTCACAACAGTATGCTTTTCTTCATTGCCCAGTTCTTATAGTCATGTTTGATGGAAGATGGGGATCTTTTTAATTAAAAACTTAGATTAATTTGTTAATACTTGTAAAAGACAAAAAAAATATTATATAACTTTTATGTTTGTCAAACTCTATATATTCTATGTTCGAAAATTTGAATTGCAAAGCCAAATTTTCAAACTTTTCCTCTTCAATTTCAGTTCAAAATTTTCCATAGTTATAAAGGGATTTGGAACATATGGATGATAGTAAGTTGATGAATTTTAAGAATATGCAGTAGAACATGTGTAGCCCAACCATCTGACATTTTGCTTCAATGTAAGTCATATTTCAATATATAATAACAATAGAATTACACTAACATCATCATTGTCTTTATTAAACTTACTATTTATGTACCATTTTCATGCTTAGTCAGATAGAAGGAAGTTAGCAAGCAGGAGCTGAAGATGAAGAAATTAACAGCTACAACCACTATTGGAGGAAAAAGATCAAGAGAAGACGCAAGAACAGGTATTGAGCTACAATTATAGTCGAACTGCTTTAAATCAGTATGTTTAGATTAAAATGTTCATCATTTTTGTTTAGCAGTATCATAGTTATTAAGCCTACTTTGAAACTAATGGTACACCAATATTTTACATTATGTGGGATGTTTATGACTTAATTTAACTAGCATAGTGAAAGAACTGACAACAAAAGATAATAATTTAGAGCAATGTTAAGCATGTAATAACAATGAGAAGAGAATAATGTACATACTAAATTTTGGAACTGTAAATTTATACCTAGGGCATCTTCCATTATGCTCAACATGTTCACGACACCAACAGTCACATGAAAACAACAAACATTAATAACTTATATAAAGTATTTATTTACATGTTAAAGAAGTAAAATGAAATAGTTAGTTTTTCCTTTTGTAATGTTTCTGTAACCCTACATGTAATTATTGTTGATATGTCTTAATTCACAATAATAGTATTAAATCTTTAAAAACTAGAACTAATTCATAAAAATATTATTAATTTATATATTCAGTATTTATTTGATGAAATTAGTTAACTAACCTAAAATCACAGATAATCGAAAGATGCAAGTTCTGTAATAGTTTTTATCAGTCTAAATTATAAAATTTATTATGAAATTTGCTAAAATAAATAAATTAGTTTTAGTTTTTGTGCTATTAGGAACATAATTTAACATAATATAATTGAAGTCAGACAAAATTTTCTGGTGCAACTGTTGGTATTGTGATGAAATCTGTAAAGTGGCAACGATCTAGATTTATGCCGTATAAATTCAATGGCTTTTATTTAGTTAATGAAATGTCGACAAAATGGACTGGAACAATTGGTTTTCATTCAAAATCAAGGGCTGAGATGGGGGCATGTTTATCAATAAGATGGAGAGGACAAAATCGACGGTCGTAAATCGACGCGTATAAAATCAGCGGTAACGATTTCCTTAGTTTTCGTTCGTCAGACTGCACAAATGAGTTGGAACAAACGGTGGATTTACGCTGAAGCCATTGAACGACCATGATTACACAAAATTGTGTTTGTTTGATCGATCCATGCCAGACTCTAAGCATGGCTAGGATTGAATATCGTTTGAAATCAACGACTCAGATTAACCAATGTTGTCGATCTAGGAATAGAGACGGACGTTCTTTTTTCTACTGAAATCAACAGTTCAAATTAATTCCTTAAAGTATTAATGTCCTTTAATCTCCTGTAATCAACGGTCCATATTAAGGGCATCATTTAAAATACATAAATTAATGTATTAGTAATAGTCATTCATTATGTTAGTTAATCAATCGTAAATGACATTTTGGGGACATTAATAAACATAAAAATTTGTTTTATGGTTGTGATTAAGGTATTAAATGTTTAATCTTATTATTGGAACTTAAAATCTGTAACGAGAAATATTACAAATAATTCTTTAAGTTATTAATTATTTGAACTTACTACTGAAAAATAAACTATGGAAACGAAAATACTAATAATAAGTTTTGTTCATTAATTGATATTGTTGAATGATTTTAAGCATATTATATCGACACTGTTGCCACCAATTATAGCATATTACTTTCGTACATGTATCATGATTTTCTTTTTATGCTGATGAATATGATGAAATCATAGCATAATAGCATAATTAAATTACGATTATTTAACTTACTTTTGTACACTTATCTTGATTTTCTTTTCATGCTGATGAATATAATAAAATAAAAAATGACTATTAAGTATTAATAAAAAGTGAAAATGTGTTATTAATTTATTATACATTTCACTTTATTATTATGCAAATTAAATTATGGGAATTACATTAATAGTAATAATTTTTTCTTATGTTACTTATTGAATATTATAATTATACCAAATTAAATTATGGGAATTACATTAAATAAATCTTTCTGTCATTAATGAATATAATTAAACTACATTAATTTACAAGTACTTACCTAACTTAAGTACGAATTACTAACCGATTCATACCAATAATAATAAAATTTCTCAATAATCAAGGAATTTTAACAACAATGTCAGAGACGCTTATATACTTTTAAAGACATGACAAAGAAACACATTTTGACATAGAATTTTGTTATATGATTGTGATTAAGCAACTAATTATAGAATAATTAACTTACAATTATTTAAGTAACTTTTGTACATGTATCTTGATTTTCTTTTCATGCTGAATATAATAAAATCAAAAATGACTATTATGTGTCATAAAAAAAGTAAAAATGTGTTTTTATGTTATTAAATATTGCACCTTATTATTATGCTGATTAAATTATGAGAATTACATTTTTAGTAATAAATTTTTATTATGTTAAATATTAAATTTTATTTAAATCTTTTTGCCATTAATAATTATCATTATACCATACTAATTTACAATTTTTTTTTCTAACTTAAGTAGGAATTAGTAACCGATTCATACCAATAATCAAAAGATTTTCCAAAAATCATAAAATTTGAACAATAATGTTGGAGACACTTATTTATTTTGGAAGACATCACAAAGAAACAACAAATAAAATTACCATGATATGAAAATACTAAACATTTCCAACGCAAATGAAAATTGTTAGATAGATTTTTCATGATATGAAATTATTAAACATTTCCAACGCAAGTGAAATTGTTAGACAGATTTTTTAAAATATTTCACAAAAATGACATATACTATTTTTATACCTCAATAGCCATGATATCTTTCTGCCATTAATAAATATAGTTATACCATACAAATTTACAATTATTTATGTAACATAAGTACAAATTACTAACCAATTCATAACAATAATCATAAAATGTTTGAATAACCATAGCATTTGAACAACAATGTCAGACACACTTATATACTTTGAAAGACATGACAAACAAACAACAAATAAAATTACCATGATATGAAAATATTAAACATTTCCAACGCAAATGAAAATTGTTAAACAGATTTTTCATGATATGAAATTATGAATTATTTCCAACGCAAGTGAAAATTGTTAGACAGATTTTTAAAATTATTTAAAAAAAACATGGAATATTTTTATACCTCAAAGATTATTTCTCTGTTCTAGTTTACAAAACTGAAATCAATAGCCACGATATCTTACCTACATGTAATATTAGAATTTGTTAAAACAGAAAAGATTGAAACAACTAATTAAGTTTAGATGTAGATATATACCTTGGTGATCATGAATTAAGCTTGACGTTTGGATATACCACGAACAAGGACATGAAAATAAAAAATTGAATTTAATTAAGTAAAATATTTAAAATATATATACCACAAGCAGTGAAAATAATATTGTTTTACAACTAAAGTAAAATAATTTCTTTCAAATTTTGAAGCAGATATTTATTCGATTTCAGGTGTATGTATGATATTATAATTACTGTCATTAAGTTTGAGGTCATTTTATTTTTATAGAATCATTTCAATAAGCACTTCTGAATTACAACAACTGAGAAACTATTACGTCGTACAATAAAAGGACAGATCTACGCATTTGTGAAACTTACCATACAATAATTTTTTTTGAGATGATGTACACTGATAATTGAGTTGTAATAGATAAAATCTTACCTATAGATGACATGGTTGTGTATATCAGTCTGTGATCTACACGGTTAGCAGTTTCTATGGTCATTCACGCGTTGGATGACATCAAGTAAAAAGTCGAATAAGAAACCTGCAAGATTATGTAATCGAAATCTTTAGAATTTTAAGCCAAAAGAATATGTAATCAGAAAATAAGAAAAGGAAGGCGTGAAAATACTTACTAATTCGTGAATGTTTTTTTCTTCACAAAACTTCAACTGTGCAGATGACTGAACTAATCTTCGATTTGTTGAAAGGAAATTGTTGTTTAAAAATGGAAATTTGAAAGAAATGGTGTTGAATGATAGGGACGGAATGAAGGAGAAGATTACAGGTCAGAGATTATCTCGAGGGTTGTAGAAGAGTCGACAATGGACAGAGTTTTCTCTCCATGGTCGCTTGCGAAGGTTGTAGCGGCAGATTAGATATTAGGTTTTTTTAGGTGTAGACTTTATAGTTAGGGTTAATGCAATCAATGGCCGAGATTGTTTTTTATTTAGAAATGAACGGTCCTGATTCTAAGATGAAGTCGGTAAAGTGGCAACGGTAAAGATTTAAACCGTACAAAATCGATGGCTTTTATTCGGTTGATGAATTGCCGACAAAATGGACAACCATGATTGGTTTTGCATTCAAAATCAATGGTCGTGATGGGGGCATGTGTATCGATAAAGTGGAAAGGACAGACATCCTTTATGCTTTTTTAATCAACGGTCATAAATCGATCCGTACAAAATCAGTGGCTACGATTTCCTCGGTTTTTGTTTGTCAGACTGCAGAAATCTTGTTGTGTTTGTTTGGTTGATCCATGCCACACTATACGGATGGCTACGATTGAATCTTTTTTGAAATCAACGGTCCATATTGACCAATGTTGTCGATGAAGGAAGAGGCACAGGGGTTGTTGTTTCTGCCGAAATCAACGGTACACGATCGACATTAATAAACTTAGATTTAAGTATAGTTAATAAGTAGTAATTAAGGTATTAATAGACATATATTTAAGTATAAGTAAAAATTAGGAACTTATTAAGGTAAGAAGTTACTAATTAATTAACCTTATTCTTGAAAAATAAAATATGTAAATGAATATATAACATTCAATTTAATCACATTATTTATGTTACTAATTAAATTTAATATTATTGATGGTAATAATTAAATTTAATCATATTTCTTATTATATTATGAATATTTTATCTTATATTGATTTATTTAAAATGATGATTTTAACAACAACTACATTGACATTAATAAAAATTATTATAACTCAGTTAATTTATAATTATTTACCTAGCTTAAGTATATGTATTTGAATTTCTTTTCATCTTGAAAAATGCAATAAAATCAAAATTGACAATTAAGTGTGTTATAAAAAAGTAAAAATTTATTTTTTATGTATTAATTATTACACCTTATTATTGAAATCTAAAATATGTAAAAGTAAATACTATAATTTTTTTTATATGGCATGCAATTTGATCACATTTTTGATGTTAAAAAATAAATGTAATATTACTGGTGTTAATAATTAAATTTAATATTAATGATACTAATAATAAAATTTATTCATATTTATTATGATACTATGGAATCTTATTATAAAAAAATTAATTTAAAATTATTTATCTAACTTAAGTACATGTATTATAAATTTAGCTTCATCTTGGTAAATGTAAATACTATTAAAAATTTGTTACATGAAATTCAATTTATTCTTCAGCTATTAATTATTTACCTTAATATTGAAATCTAAAATATGTAAATGTATTGAAATTAAAATTGACTATTAAGTTTGTTATAAAAAAGTAAAAATTTAATATTAAGTTATTAATTATTTCACCTTATTATTGAAATCTAAAATATGTAAATGTAAATATTATTAAAAATTTGTTACATGACATTCAATTTATTTTTCAGTTATTAATTATTTTACCTTATTATTGAAATTTGTAAATGTAAATACTATTAAAATGTTTTTATATGACAATTATTTACCTAACATAAGTATATGTATTATGAATTTACTTTCATCTTGGTAAATGTCATAAAATCAAAATTGACTATTAAGTGTGTTATAAAAAAGTAAAAATTTATTTTTAAGTTATTAATTATTTCACCTTATTATTGAAATCTAAACTATGTAAATGTAAATACTATAAATTGTTTTTAATATGGCATGCAATATGATCACATTTTTTATGTCAAAAATTAAATGTAATATTATCGGTGTTAATAATTAAATTTAATATTAATGATGCTAATAATAAAATTTATTCATATTTATTATGATATTATGAAATCTTATTATAACGAAATTAATTTACAATTATTTACCTAACTTAAGTACATGTATTATGAATTTAGTTTCATCTTGGTAAATGTAATAAAACTAAAACTGACTATTATATGTGTGTTATAACAAAGTAATTTTTTTAGTTATTAATTATTTTACCTTAATATTGAAGTCTAAAATATGTAAATGTAAATACTATTCAATTTTTTTTATATGGCATTTAATATAATCACATTTTTTATGTTAAAAATTAAATGTAATATTATTGGTGTTAACAATTAAATTTATTATTAACGTAGTTAATAATTAAATTTGTTGATATTTATTATGATATTTTGGAATCTTATTATAACAAAATTAATTTACAATTATTTACCTAACTTAGGTACATGTTTTATGAAATTATTTTCATCTTGGTAAATGTAATAAAATCAAAATTGACTATTAAGTGTGTTATAACAAAGTAAAAATTTATTTTTAAGTTATTAATTATTTCACATTATTATTGAAATCTAAACTACGTAAATGTAAATACTATTAATTTTTTTATGGCATGCAATTTAATAACATTTTTTATGTTAAAAATTAAATGTAATGTTATAGATGTTAATAATTAAATTTAATATTAATGATGCTAATAATAAAATTTATTCATATTTATTATGATATTATGGAATCTTATTATAACAAAATTAATTTACAATTATTTACCTAACTTAAGTACATGTATTATGAATTTATTTTCATCTTAGTAAATGTAATAAAATTAAAACTGATTATTAAGTGTGTCATAAAAAAGTAATTTTTTTTTTTCAGTTATTAATTATTTCACCTTAATATTGAAGTCTAAAATATGTATATGAAATTCAATATCATCACATTTTTTATGTTAAAAATCAAATGTAATATTATTGGTGTTAACAATTAAATTTAATATTACCGTAGTTAATACTTAAATTTGTTCATATTTATTATGATATTATGGAATCTTATTATAAAAAAATTAATTTACAATTATCTACCTAACTTAGGTACATGTATTATGAATTTATTTTCATCTTGGTAAATGTAATAAAATCAAAATTGACTATTAAGTGTGTTATAAAAAAGTAAAAAATTATTTTTAAGTTATTAATTATTTCACATGATTATTGAAATCTAAACTACGTAAATGTAAATACTATTATTTTTTTATGGCATGCAATTTAATCACATTTTTTATGTTGAAAATTAAATGTAAAGTTATAGATGTTAATAATTAAATTTAATATTAATGATGTTAATAATAAAATTTGTTCATATTTATTATGATATTGTGGAATCTTATTATAACAAAATTAATTTACAATTATTTACCTAACTTAAGTACATGTATTATGAATTTATTTTCATCTTAGTAAATGTAATAAAATTAAAACTGATTATTAAGTGTGTCATAAAAAAGTAATTTTTTTTTCAGTTATTAATTATTTCACCTTAATATTGAAGTCTAAAATATGTAAATGTAAATACTATTAAATTTTTTTTATATGACATTCAATATAATCACATTTTTTATGTTAAAAATTAAATGTAATATTATTGTGTTAACAATTAAATTTATCATTACCGTAGTTAATAATTAAATTTGTTCATATTTATTATGATATTATGGAATCTTATTATAAAACAATTAATTTACAATTATTTACCTAACTTAGGTACATGTATTATGAATTTATTTTCATCTTGGTAAATGTAATGAAATTAATATTGACTCTTAAGTTTGTTATAAAAAAGTAAAAATTTAATATTATGTTATTAATTATATCACCTTATTATTGAAATCTAAAATATGTAAATATAAATACTATTAAAAATTTGTTACATGACATTCAATTTAATGACTTTATTGATTTTAATAATTAAATTTAATATTGTTGATGTTAATAATTAAATTTAATATCAATGATGTTGACCATTAGATTTATTCATATTTATTATGATATTATGGAATCTTATTATGACAAAATTAATTTATAATTATTTATCTAACTTAAGTATTTGTATTTTGAATTTTTTTTTCATGTTGAGAAATATAATAAAATAAAAAAAATAATATCAAGTGTCTTATAAAAATTGGAAATTAAATTTTAATTTATCTTTTTATTCATTATTCAAATACGCAAATTAAAGTAATATGAAATGTTTGTTTTATATTTATTGATGTTAATTATTAAACTTAATCACATTATTGTTGACATTATTGAACCTAACATATGTACATGTACTTTATAATTATGTATCTTGGTTAAGAACATGTAGTTTGGGTATAAAGTTTAGTATATATTACTAACATATTAATTTTACTTAACTACATTCATTTTGAATCTTTTTTCATGTTGCAATCAATGAATAAAATATACTTTACATATGATATATTGTAGAAAATATAATATAACTATGATGTGTGGTTTTAAAAAATTGTTTCATTATTACAGTCATACAAGAACAATATTTAGAAAGTTTAGTAGATTTCGTCAATACTAACAAATATAATCATTCCTTAGTATAGTGTGTTACAAAAACTAATTGTTCTTCTTTCTTTTATTACCATTTAATTTAGTCATTATTATATATGTATATATTACATGTATTCGTCTATGCAGGAAATTTGAATACAAATATAAAGAAGACAACATATGAACAAAACACAGCTACAAATTATACATTCAATCCCTTCCAATCTTAGAGATTGTTATCTCCACTCAATGACATTACAAATGGTAATTTCTTTATCTTTGTTACTGAAACTATTTTTCATATACAGCTTAAACTATTATATTTGTTTGACTATTTTATTCAATGTTTAACAAAGCGTGCAACTCTAAAAGTTGTACTTATAAACTGGAGTTTACTAGCGGTGGAATGAACTATTGTTCAAGTTTGGAAAGTTCAATCACATACAACAATACGATACGCACATCTCATGGATCAAATGATAGTGGTATTAACAATTTATTAAAATCCAACAATGTTGGAGTACATTCTACGAACGATTTTGATACCCTCGTCATAGGTGAACAATTGCAATTAAATGAAGGTCAGCATTTAAATATTTAATAAGCATTTCTTAGTTATAGTATTCACATTATTTATAACGTAGAAAAAAGATAAGACAACGATACATTACTTAATGACTCATATTCTAATTGTTTATAGATAATGAATTAGAAGACAACAATGGAACACCATCATTTGGTACGTATAATGATATTTATTCAATTATTTTATCTTCAAATATTAATTAAATATGAATTGATATACAAATGCAAATCATTAGTATTTGACATTATGTTTATTAAATTTGTAGATTATTTGGATATTGGAGATTCGATATATACATGCAATTTTTGTAATTTATTCTTTTGGTATGGAGAACGAATGAGGAAAAGTCACTCATCTCAAAATCCAAAACACTCTTTATGTTGTATGCAAGGAAAAGTTCAACTACCAGCTGCGAGAAATCCTCCAAAATTGTTGCATGAGCTATTATTTTTACGTAATGATAGAAGAAAACAATACCTCTAAAATATTCGATCTTACAATAATATGTTCTATTTCACATCTATGGGAGGAAAAGTTGATAGGAGTTTGAACAATGGAAACTCTCCTCCGATATTTAGATTACATGGCCAAAATTATCATCTTATGGGAAGCTTATTGCCACCTGAAGGTTCAGCGCCTAAATTTGCTCAACTTTACATTTATGACACAGAGAATGAACTTTAGAATAGAGTGAACTCTGTCAGGTGAGTTGTATAACTTCCATTTCTCATTTCTTATTGATTATTGATTATTCATGTTTGAAGTAAAATTCTCTAATAATATGTTACAACTATATTTGGTATAGGGGAAATGAAATCTTGCACAACCTTCATAAAGAAATAGTTTATGACCTAAAGAAGATGCTTGATGAGAATAATGTGTTGGTTAAATCATTTAGAATGGTTAGAGAAAAAATTGAAAAAGAGGGTTGTTTAGATGTGAAGTTGAAGTTGATTGGAAGAAGGACCGGTGATGGAAGAAGGTATAATCTACCTACTGCTTCTAAAGTGGCTGGATTAATTATTGGTGACTTTGATGCATCTTTAGGTGTTAGAGATATTTTGGTTGAAACTAAAATCGATTTGCTGAAGTGTATTAACCAACTTTATGCTTTATATCTTTGGCTACAATATCCTCTATTCTTTCCATATGGTGAAGATGGTTATAGAGAAGATATCCCATTAACCTGTCATCAAGGAAGTAAGCAGAGTGGTTGAATCAATATAAGCCCAACAGAGTATTTTT
This sequence comes from Tamarix austromongolica, assembly GCA_039764185.1. Taxonomy (NCBI): domain Eukaryota; kingdom Viridiplantae; phylum Streptophyta; class Magnoliopsida; order Caryophyllales; family Tamaricaceae; genus Tamarix; species Tamarix austromongolica. The sequence goes on along the minus strand of CM077808.1, from coordinate 105,573,988 downwards.
GTTATCGTCTTCATGAAAGAGAGTCCGAGTTATCTATTATGTTGTCTTCTACGAGGCTTTTGCAACAATTTATTGTTGATGCATATACTATGGTTGAGACTTCTAGATTGACATACATTAAGTTACATCAGAAACAATTGTGTTGTGAATTATATAGTGGACTAGCAGATGCAATATTGAGGGGTGAGAAAGATCCATCCACACAAGGAAAATGAGTTATTTTAATATCATCATTTACAGGTGGTGCTAGATATATGATCCAGAACTATCAAGATGCCATGGCGATTTGTAGATGGGTTGGTTATCCTGACATTTTCATCATATTTATCTACAATTCAAAATGGTCAGAAATTGTTCGTTATGTTGATAAAAGAGGTTTGAAGGCTGATGATCACCTAGACATTATTAGTCGTGTTTTTAAATTGAATTTGCAATGTCTTATTAAAGATCTTCGAAAGAACAAGATATTTGGAACTGTTAAATCAAGTAAGATTTTAGTTTTGATTTTTCACTTTTATTTCACATTAAATTGTTTTTAGCTTTGTTGACATACTTATATTTTTTTTTCGAATTATAGTTATATATACTATTGAATTCCAAAAGCGTGGCTTGCCACATGCTCATATATTATTATTTCTTGCATTGCAAGATAAGTATCCAATGGCCAAGGATATTGACAAGATCCTTTCAGCAAAAATTCTAGATAATAACATTGATCCGGCATATTACAAAGCAGTTCAAGAATATATGGCATATGGACCATGTGGTTCTACTAGAAGGAACTCGCCTTGCATGTCGGATGGTCATTGTACTAAGCATTTTCCTAAGAAATTTGTTGAAACAACAACTGTTGATGATGATGGGTATCCTGTGTATAGGCGACGAGATAATGGGGTAACGGTGGAGAAGAATGGAGTTCCCTTTGATAATAGATTTATTGTTCCTCAAAATCGTTATTTGTTGCTAAAGTATAGTGCTCATCTTAATGTCGAGTGGTGTAATCAGTCGCGCTCTATCAAGTATTTATTTAAATATGTCAACAAAGGCCATGATCGTGTTACTGCCTCCTTCTATGAAAGTACAATGACAGATGAAGTAGCCAAAAATGCAGACAAATTTCAGATGTATTATGATTGTAGATATATATCATCATGTGAGGCATCATGGAGGATATTCAAATATGATATTCAATTTAGGAATCCACCGATGGAAAGGTTAGGGTTTCATCTTCCAAATCAACAAAGTGTTTTTTTCTCTGACTCTGATAGAATCGATGATGTTTTGGATCAGTTATCAGTTAAACAAAGCATGTTTATGGCTTGGATGAAGGCAAATGAACAACATCCACAAGCAACAGAATTAACTATGTAGAATTTCCAACAAAATTCATTTGCGATAAGTATAATAGAGAGTGGAGACCGAGGCAAAATAGGTTCTCAATTGGATGCATTTTCTATGTGCCTCCCGGTATTGGTGAGTTGTACTATTTAATATTTCTTAATGTTGTTCATGGACCGCAAAGTTATGATGAAATAAGATGCATTAATGGTGAACAACATTCATCATGCCATGATGCTTGCTATACCTTGGGTTTTTTAGATGATGATAAATAATACATTGATGGTATTATTGAGGCAAGTCATTGGGCTTCTGCATCTTCTTTAAGAAACTTATTTGCCATGTTATTGGCATCAGACTCACTTATAAGGCCAGAAGTTGTTTGGGATAATTGTTGGATTTACTTGACCGATGACATTTTATACAAACAACATTCACGGTAACATCACAAAGGTAAGTTCATTTATTCATCAAACTCTTATTATCTATAATTTTGAATTATAATTTTACAACATAAATCCTATGTCTTTATAATATTCCTATATTATTTTACAGAACTTCATTTGTAAATTGATGACATCAAAAATTATGGGTTGGTAGACATTAAAATTGTGTTGCAAAAAAGTGGTAAAAGCTTACAAGATTTTGAATCAATGCCATTCCCGCCGAACGAGTTTTTTGAAACAGTAAGAAATACATTGATACGTGATGCAATGTGTTATGATCGATCAAAATTGAAAGAAGAACTCAACATACTTCTATTTGATATGACCTCGGAAGAACGACACGTGTATGACACTGTAATGGAGGCAACTAAGTCTCACGCAGGTGAATTGTTCTTTGTTTATGGATACAGAGGTACAGGAAAGACATTTATATGGAGGGCTTTATCAACAGCTATAAGATCTGAAGGAGATATTGTGTTAAATGTGGCATCGAGTGGAATTGCTTCTCTTTTATTACCAGGCAAAAGGATAACTCATTCTCGCTTCAAAATACCTATAAATGTAAATAAAGATTCAACATGTAACATTAAACAAGGTAGTCCATTGGTCGAGTTGATTATAAGGTGTAAACTTATTATTTGGGATGAAGCACCAATGATGCACAGGTATTACTTTGAAGCCTTGGATAAAATCGTGAGAGATATTTTACGGTTCACCAATGACTTCAGCCAAGAGAAGCCATTCGGAGGTAAGACAGTTGTTCTAGGTGGTGATTTTAGACAAATACTACCAGTCATTCCTAAAGGTAGTAGACAAGACATTATTCATGCAACTGTGAACTCTTCATACTTATGGAGATTTAGTAAGGTGTTATGTTTAACAAAGAATATGAGGTTACAAAAACTAAGCTCGGTTGATGAATGTTTTGAGTTGAAGCAATTTTCAGAATGGATTGCAAGCATAGGAGATGAAACAATTGAAGGGAGTAATGATGATCATGCAACATTAGAAATTCTAGATGATCTTTTAATAAAACATTTTAAAGACCCAATTGCAGCTATTATGGAGAGCACTTATTCGGAATACAATGGAAATATCACTGATGATGCTTATTTTGAAGGAAGATCTATACTAGCACCAACTCTTGATATTGTTGAGTCCATTAATGAATACATGTTTTCAATTAACTCTAGTGAAGAAAAAACCTATTTCAGTTCTGATACAACATGCAAATTAGATGCAAATAATGATTTATTGCAAGATCTACACACTCTAGAATTTCTAAATGGAATTAAGTGTTTAGGTGTACCAAACCATGTGTTGAATTTTAAGGTAGGTACACCAGTTATGTTGTTACGGAATATTGATCATTCAATTGGTTTATGCAATGGTACTAGGATGATCATCACACGGCTTGGATCACATGTCTTGGAAGCAAGGATTTTAGGTGGAAATAATGCTGGTCATCGAGTATTATTACGAAGAATGCCTTTAACGCCATCTGACTTGAGATTGCCTTTCAAGTTTAATCGAAGACAATTTCCCCTAATTGTATCATATCCCATGATAATCAATAAAATTAAAGGTCAATCTCTTAGTAATGTTGGTCTGTTTTTTAAAAAACCAGCATTCTATCATAGTCAATTATATGTTGCGGTTTCTTGAGTCACAAATCATAAAGGTTTAAAAATTTTGATATGTGATGATGATGTTCATCAAAGTAATACAACAATAAATGTTGTATTTAAGGAAGTGTTCGAAAATATTTGATCATATAATTTTATCAGTTATGTATACATACTTTATCGCAAATATTTTAAATTCGTATTATATGTTCAAGTATTATGTTAAATTTTTATTTCCAAATCAAAACATGTTTAATATACATCATTTATTATTATCTCCGTGCATCGCATGGGTGAAAATCTAGTTAATGCGAAATGGTCATTTTGAGGAAACTTTGGATTGAAGTTGCTGAGTGCCATTTTGGGGTTTAATACGTTAAGCGTGGTGTGTGTTCAATTTAAGTATTAGTATCACAAGTGATAATTAAGTGTGTTAGTGGCTTAATTTGAGAATGATAATCCTAGGAATGACATCGATATTTTATGTGTAAAATGTTAGAGTTCATAGTTTTTGGGTATGTCATTAATAATGATATTTTGGGACATTGTGCTAATTTTGGAAATTTGGGGAGTATTATGGAAGGATTTACACTTGATTGAGAATTATGGTTTTATATGAATGTTTTAGTCATATCACTTGATGAATGACATAAATTACCCTTAGTTGTGATTCATTTGTGATGTAGTTATGCCATGTAAGCATATCGATATTGAAATAACACATAATCTAATAAGACATTAATATTTAAAGTGGAAGATCACATGAGTCAAAATCAAGTTGTATTAGTTTGTTCCACCGAACGATAATAGTGGTGAAGATCATTATGCCATTGGAGTTGTACCAGTCCATCCTACTAGATGAGAACGGTGTCCAATAGTGTTATTATAACATCCCTATTTTTGGCGCATGAAAATTTCATTTAAAACAAATTGTTGGAAGCTAAAATATTAAAAACTTAGGCGGTTACTACTACACTTGTATAATTCTAGTTTCCTATAACATGCTTAGACTAATTGCTAATGCTAACAAGAAGAACAAGAAATAGGAGAACAAGAAGGGTGAAATTTTGTTTTAGCAATAAGAAGAACAAGAGTGTTCTTCACCTCAAAGGTAATCTTCAAAGAAATAGATGAGAGAGCAAAATGCAACAAGAGTTGAATGAATGAGGAAAAATAAAGCATAAAAGGCATAAGGAGGGGTGAGAGGGGGTTAGATCTTCCAAGGAGAGAGATGAGAAGATCTGAGCAAGATCTTGTTTCATCCACACTTGAATGAAGAGGTTGAGTGTAAGTGCAAGGTGTAAGGGAGTGAATGAAGGGTGAGGTTAGGTGATTATGGTCATGAGCTTGGGAAAAGGTAAAGGTACAAGAAAATATTAGATTCTTAGGTGAGGGAAGTTAGGAGAAGGCTAAAAAGGATGAAGGAAGGACCCATAAAAACAAAATAGAACAAAAAATGTTCTAAAATGTTCCTTTCACAACACTCAGATTCACACCCCCTTATGCTACCGTTCTATCACAACGCCCGATTGTTGGGCTGTAAGGTCTCGGCCGACCAGCCAACACCAAAATCCCTAATCTTCCATTTTTAAACTAGCTAATGTAGGAATTTAGCCAAACGAAACACAACGCAGTGGAATAAAATCAAAGGCTAAATTTACTAGGAACATATGCTAGATTAAAGACGAACCTGCTAGTCACCCGGAATAGTTTACGATTAAATCAGAATCGGCTTGAAGTTGTTAATGGTTTGATTGATTTCTTGATCCAATTGAGTTTATTTCAATTGCTGGATTTCAATCTCCTTTGAGTGAGTGAGTGTGAATTGCGTCACACCTCTACCGGTATCCACACAGTTTGAATCTGGATCACTAAGGAAGCGTGCTAGCGCCAATGGAACACTCTCTCAATTTCGTGAATAACCAGTGTTGGTGGCTAGGTTATTTTCTCACACTTAGAGAGAGAGAGAGCAAAAAGGTGTATATATAATAAAACCCTAGCTTGGGTATTTATATTAACACTCTAGCCCACCTAGTGGCATTGGACTTGGGCCTTAATCACATTAAAACCACTTGGACTTGATGAGATATTAATCATATTAAGATCTTATCTTATCTTTTTGATCCAGTTCAGTTCGATGTACGACCCTATAGGTTCACGTAATATTGGAAGTGAATCGAAACTCCTTTCGGGCCCACAAATCATAAGAGGTCTCTAGTAAGACGTTATGACTACCCAAATTGTGCAAATGTCCTATGCTCGACATAACCTATTAATAACCCGTATATTTGTCCTTTTGTCACACGATATTTAGATTGAACACAAGGCATTAGTCGTGTCATCCTTGCTATGTTCAATCACACTCTTTCTCAATCACCAAGTAAGACTAACCTTAAACAAACTACACCTCGTTTGCACATGGCTATGCTAACATTAGTCATACTTGTCGAGGGGCCCAAAGATATCTCTCTCATATCATGAGATGGACAAATCCCATCTTGATCAACTATGTGCCTCTATATGATTCACAACATGTCTAATCAATACCTTTATGATCACCCCTAATAAGGGTAATTATTGGTAAAGTTAAAATAGAATGATCATCATACCGGCAAATATGAAGATCTCAGGTCAAAGGATGATATACTATTTGGAGAACACTGATGACACTTTGCATAATATTTAATGCAGTGTCCTCCTACTGGGTCGGTCCAATATCATGTTCCATAACATGTATCTATGTTATTAGTTTGATATCTCACATCAATGATTAGTGGAACATGATCATCAACTAATCAACATACTAGTCTTATAATCACTAATATTCCTTAATTATATGATATTAGACTAGGGACAGTTCTTGAATAATAATCTTTCTATCTATTAGTAGAGTTCCACAATCCAGTCACATACTTGATTATCTACATAAAGAATAATTATTTAAAGGGATAGCAACATAGAATGAAAAACATCAATTTATGCTTTTATTAGTAAGCACAATCACTAAATATGCAAATACAAATCATAACATACGATTGGTTCTAGGGCATATTTCCATCAGTTAATCTAATCCATTTTTACCCCAACCCAAACACATATAATTAACACATTAAAAACACTCTTTTCCACCTATGGTTTCTATATTTGAATTCACATAACATATTAATTTGCAATTAAGTTCTTATATAGGGTTTATAAGAAATGGGGTATCATTGTTATGCACTGGGGTTTGTACTATTTTATTTCATTATACAAAAATAGTGGGGTTCCTAACCTCAACTTAAATAAGTAATTAAAAATATATGATTATATAATAATGAACTCCATTCTAGTTTCTCTCTTAAGTCATTTCATATCATGAATAATGTGCATGTATATATCTTTCATGTAACCTTATATGCTATGCATGCCCCTTTTCTTGTGATGTGTATTGCTACGTTACTTAATATGCAAGTATTGACTATCATTTTCAAGGGTGTTGCTCATTCCCTTTAGTAGACAACCTAGTTGTTGATATATAGATTTTTGGTGATTGCATTGATGATTTTGATGAATTAGGTGCATTTTCTATGGAGGAATGACTTATCTATTGAGTTTGGGCTTAGAACCGATAGATACCATTTTTGTTTGTATACATGGACTATTAGTTTCATAGGATACATTTTTTTGTGCTTTAATTATTATGTACTCAAATTTTCATCTTTAAACTCTTATTTATGATTGCAAAAGTTCTCTATTCTCTTTTTATCATATTTAAATTTGCTAACGTTTGCCTTGTATTTGGTATGCAAATGGTATGGTAAACCGAACTCATATCGAGTATAACAGTAATGTCCAATTATTTTATGTTTTGTAAAAAAAAATCACTATTAAATTTTGGAGTGCTATACTAAGAGAATATTATAAAGAACTTGGAGGTATAAATAGGGTAATTAGCTAATATGTTCACCAAGAAGAACCAAGGGACATTTCTTAGAAACAATAAAAAGAATCCTAAGAAGGAATCCAAGGTAATAATATTGAGGACTGGTAAGGATATCTCATGTGTTCTAAAAGAAAATTTCATGGAAGAAACACCCAAAGACTCAAATACAGACCAAGAGAAGGTAAATGAGGATCTTACCCCCAAGAGTTTCAAAATTGAGTTAAAACCTTACTTTCTATCTATTCCATTTCCTCAACTCTTAAAGGAAAAAAAGTTGGATAAATAATTCTCTAAATTTCTCCATGTCTTTAATAAGTTGCACATAAATATACCTCTTGTTGATTCAGTAACCCAAATTCTATGTTATGCTAAGTTTTTGAAAAAAAAATTAACTAATAAGAGGAAGATTTAGGATTGTGAGATGGCTAGGTTGAATGAGGAGTGCTCTGGTGTGCTTTAAAACAAACTACCACCAAAGTTGAAAGATCTAGGGGGCTTTATTATTCCTTGCGTTATTGGCGGTTTGAATTTTGACAAAGATCTATGCAATTTAGATACAAACATTAATCATATGGCTTTCTCCATCTTTAAGAAGCTAGACCTCTAAGAGCTTAAGTGAGCGACCATATCTCTACAATTAGTTGATCGATCCATAAAGTATTAGAGATGTATAGTTGAGGATGTATGTAACACCCCCATTTTCAGGACTTAAAATTTTAGTTTAAATAGTTAATTATGAAATCTAAAATAGTAAAAACATAGGGTACTACTACTACACTTGGTACAAGTCTGATTTTCCTCTACCATTTTCATATCAAGTGCTAAGGCTAAAATGTTTCTCCACTTAAATTAATAACCCAATTATAAGAACCACAATAGAGATTTCAAAGTAGATTAATAATATTTTGATAAAATAAGTGGTCAGCGATTACAAAATTCAAACGAAAGGAAGTACAGAAGAATATAAGAGTCTAAGAATGTCTGAATCACAAGATATCAGGTAGGGCACCAGATATTCTTAACTCTTAACTTAAAATACCAGCCATTAGATTGATATCACAAGCTAACCTACAAATTTATCACTTCTCTTTGAATAAGTAGGGGCTCATAAAATGGAACCTATTAGTACAACAATATTGAGTAACCTACTATGCAAAATTAAAAATGAAAATATCACATAGAATTCACAACAAGACATGGTATAAAAATATTGACATATACATATGATGACCAACATATAATAATCATATCAGATAAACCAATATAAAAAATGCCACATACTACTCATACCCACTCATTTAGAACATAATGAACTTACCAACTAAGGATCTAAGGCCAACACACTTTTGGCCACTATTATCATCTTATGGAATAGGCTAGTACAACCCCAGGGCAAGATGCTCCTCACCACTATTCTTGTCTGGTGGAATAGACAAGTACAAGCAATCCTGACTCAAGTAGTCTTTTACTTTAAATATTAATGTCTTATTAAACATCATAGTGACATAATCCATAGTAAATATGACCAACAATAATTATGTTTATTTTTATCTTCCTAGAGAGGAGATCATATCAACCTAGAAACACTGAATTACTCTGGTCATACAGACCCACAAAGGTAACACAATATCTTACCGACTATCAACCAGAGGACACTAAAGTACCCTAATCATACTAGCATGAAGGAATTACAATACCTTACATATAAGGATACCTAATCCATAATTATGCATACCCTCTATAAAGTTTGTAAAGCTAAATAGAGTAAAATATTACGCCTGGTTGGGGCAATAAGGCACACAAGCAAAAATCCATAACCAATAATGTGCTAAACCACGTTTTTATGATATCTACCCCTAAAGATACACCATTTCTAATCTCGAGGTCAATAACTTTAAATATTATTATTTTATTAAAGTGACCACAAAATCACACAATACACAAATAAATCCAATTTTCATACTTCAACTAATTTTAATTATTTCCAATTATTCCAAACAATGATAATCAAAGTCAAAGCTAAGGTCCACATAATAATCTAATAAGGTCATCCTAGATCCAATTATTTACTTTTAAGCGCATTAGGTCGAAATGACCAAAATGCTATTGGGACCATATATACCACATTATCATCCATTTAAAATACTAATTCTATTTTATTTAATAAATTATCATGAAAAGAGTAAAATAAAATAATTAAAATATTTTAACATGCAAAAAAATTATCAGACACAATAAATGACCATTTTGCCCTTACACATAATTTTACACATAAAAGTCTAACATTCATTTCTAAAACATCATGGTGTATAATTATCCATACTCAACTATAAATGATACACATTACACATGCTTAACATAATAAATATCATGATATGCTTAAAAAGACCATATTGACCCTAGGATACACAATGATAATAATAATGCTAAAAATACATCTAAGCATCCTCAACTTATAATATTAAACATACTTATTATACATTATTTATTCCCAACTATAAACTCATTCTATCATGATTTTATTAGCATAATAATTTACATTAGAAAAAATAATTACAATATAACAAACATACTTAATATAATTTATACATCAAAACCTTAATATACTATCATGCAATATTTAACATTTTAGTAAAATATACGAATTATCTGATTTCTAACAAAAGCACAAAAATAAGCAACCTACTAAAATTTATTAGGCTCTAGTAATCAAACTCTTTTACCTAAAAATAAAACCAACATTAATTATATTAATATCTAATTCATAAAATAGTAATTTATGTTAAAACATTGTTTAAGGTAAAATTACCAAATGACATTGATGGGCAAGCAACATGAGTCATGCATACCAAGGCTCAATGCAATAATGAGAAGAAGGATAAGGATGGCTGAGTGGTTGTGTTGGGCGATGATGGCTAGATGAAGCTGGGTAAAAGAGTGTATGAGGAGGGTGGTCAAGGGTGGTTTGGCTGAGGGAGGTGAGGTAAATTCTGGGGAAGTTTGGGGGTTGTGAGGGTAGCTTATGCTACATAGGAGATGGTTGTGTGAGGTTGCGACATAGTTAGGCAAGGGTTGTAGAGGAGGTTGACACAATAGGGAGGCAACAACGTGGACAAGCGACACTGTATGGATCATGAAACATGGGATGGTGACATAGGGAAGCTCGATGTAAGGAGGTGAGGTCGAAAAGGTGAATGGATCAATAGGGGTTGGTGGTGACACCGGTGATGAACAATGATAGAGGAAAGAAACCAGTGGAGGTTGGTCATGGAAATTTTGATTGTTGGATGTGTTGGAGCTGTGAAGGTTGTGGTGCATAACTTGGGAAAGATGGTGGTAGTTTCTAGTGTGATGGGGACCCATGGAAATGGAAGGGGAAGGGCGTGCACAAAGGAGCACGGGTGTGCAAGGAATTACGCACGGTTGTATGAGGGTTGGTGCATGGGTGATGCAAGAAACCATAAATAGGGTTAGGAGGAAGAAGAAGGAGAGAGGAAAGAAGATGGGTTAGATGAGTAGGGTAGAGGAGAAGGAAGAAAATGAGTAATATGGGTGGTGATGGTGGTGGTGTAATGGTGTTTCTCAATGCTAGAGGAATAATGATGGGGAAGAGGTAGTTGGAGAAGATATGGAAGCAAGGAGGTTGAGGCTAGATTAAATAAAGAAATTAGAGGAGGAGGAGTATATAAGATGGTGGTGTGGGTTGGGAAAAATTAATAAAAGATAGAGAGGAGAATGGTTCAACAGAGAGGGGTAATTCGTAGGTATAGGGCTCGGGAGGTGTGCAGAATGCAGGGGCAGAGTGTAGCGGTTAGGTGTTGGGAAAGGAAAGGAGAAGAGATCATGTATGAGGGTTTGCATGGATCTAAGAGGAAAGGGGTAGGCAGGTTGATCGGGACAGGGGAGAAGGAAAAGAAAAAGGAAAGGGAAAAAGATAAAGAAAAATAAATAAAGAAAGAAATTTAGGGTTAGGATTAGAATTACGCTTAAATTTAGGATTAGGAAATTAGGGTAAGATAAGAAAATAATTAGGGTAAAATTAATTTATAAGTCATATAGAGTTGGTGTTAGGTTAAAAATATTAATTCCCAAGAATTAGGTGGGGTTTAAGAATAAAGGAGAATGGTAAAATAATTTAGAGAAGATATTTAAGAGTTTCTTTGGGTTACGGATCAAGGGTTAATGAAAATAATTAAGCTAATATTTTATAGTTATGTTTCAAATAAAATGCTAAATGCCCTAAAACAAAGGTTAAATTTTTTTGGGGTTTTACAATGTACTAGTAAAAGCTAACAAATTCAGCTTCTCTATAGAATTTATTGTGTTAGACAAGGAGGGGATTGTGATGTACCTCTTACTTTTGGGAGACACTTTTTAGGCATAGGTATAACCTTAAATTGATCTTGAGAATCAATGATGAGGAAGTAACGTTTAATGTGTTTGATAGAATGATATACCATCCTAAGGGAGATGCTTGCTTGTATGTTAACATTATTCATAAGTGCATTGGTGAGCATTTTTAGGTAAATAGGATCGATGACCCCTTGGAGGCTTATATCACTCAAGGGATTGACAAGTAAATGGATGCCTTAAAGCTACTAGATATGGTTTAATTATTGTTAATAACCCCTTAATATCCTAGTTTCTTATGACCACCATTTAGAGGCTTGAAAAAGGAGGAAATTAAGAAGCTAAAATTATCCATTAAGGAGCCCTCTCGAATGGCCTTAAAATTCTTATGTATCATTTTTAATATGTGTTTTTAGAAAACTCTACTTATCTCCTAGTCATCATCCATTTTTTCTTGAGTAGGTTAATTGATGAAAATATTGTCAAAGTCACAAGGGAAAGAAAGGGAGTTTTTGGATGGATCATAATAGACTTGAAGGTGGCTATCCTAGTGGTATGCTGTAATACCCCAAAAATTTGCTTAGCCTACTTCCATGTCATTAACACCCTAATTTGATTCTAATATCAAGAAATCTTATTTTAGCCTTAACCTAATTTCTTAATCTCAAACCTTTAACCAAATCCGAAACCTTGACTCAGATAAATCATAATTCATAAACCAAAATTAAAACCCTCTAAATTTTTTGCTAATCCTAACCATTTTGACTAATCCAAAATCATCTAAAATAATTCCCAACGCTTCTTTTTTTTTCCTTTACTTTCTCCTTTTCTTTTCTCCCTTTCTTTCTTTTCCTCCTTCCATCAACCTTATGTTGTAACAATTGAAATTGTTGCACCTTGCATCTACAACTTGCACCCTCCCCACTTGATCCATCACCCATCACCTTTCTGCACTCTCATTCATCATCCATCACCTTTCTCCTTCTTCTTCTCCTTCTTCCATCTCTACAGACCTGCACACCACATGCACACACCTTACACACTCTATTTCCCCCTGTCGTTTTACTTCTCACACAACACACCTACATACAACGATCACCACCCTTACCCTGCAGCTATTTCCCTACTCCTCACCATCCTCTAAAACCATCATCATCATAATCACCTTGCAGCTGCATCATCACCATCATCGTCGTCACATGCCTCTCCCCTCTTCTATCAATTTTCTTTTCCATGATTCACTTCACATGCACACAAGCCATACACACACACACACACACACACACACACATATTGCATACTCTCCTTCTTCCTCTTTGTTTGATCTCCACTCTATCATTTCTATGGTAAAAAGCTACTACCCAAGCTCCCTCTTCCTTATCCTTTTTTCCTTCTCTTTTCTTCTTCATCTACTTCATCCTCCTTCTTTCCTTATTTTTGGCCTATGCACCACCCATTCCACCACCATTCACTACCTCAGCCACCACTTGCCATCCATTAGCCAATGGACTGACCACCAAAGTCACCCAACCTTCCCCAATACCTTTGCCGACCATCGCCGCCGACCACTACCTTTTTTCCCTTCTTCTTTCTCCCATTCGTCACACTTTTGTAGAGTGCATGGCCGTATAAAACCAAAAAAGTCCTATTGTATAGCTGTGCAACCTTTGCGCCTCCTAGCTATGCATGATCTTTTCTCTCGGCTTAGTGTGCACTGCCATTGTAACACCCCCAAATTCACTACTGAAAAATTTCGTTTAAATCCAAAGGTTTAGCGGAAGCGAAAGAATTAAAACCGTAAACTTGGGGGTATTACCGCCACACTTAGTACCAGACCGGTTTACTCCTACCGTTCCGATACTAAGTGCTAAGGCTAAACTAAACAATCATTAAGTAAGAATCATCCAAAACATGGGTACATAGTTAACATAGATCATTCACAAAAACCATGAGTCAACAATAGTGAAAAAAATATCGTTTGAGATTACAACTTAAAAGTATGGTCTCAAAACAAGAAGCGTAGTACGAAATATAGCTAAATAAAACAGGTCCCAAGGGACCAATATCCGGACCGCCTACTCACTCAAGTCAAGCCTTCCATCCCAAATTGGTAATCGATCCAACCTGCATAGGAGGTCTGCTCCCCACCATTGGTGGATCATCACAGGACCCATTCGATCAAGGTAGTATCAGTATGGGTCCAATACTGACTAAGGGCGCTGGTGCGCTAAGGCCAAGCATACAGTCATACCACATAGCACACATAACATAATCATGTAAGTAACATGCGATAACACACAAGATAAGGCCTGAGTACTTTCCTGGTGACTTATTCTTTATTCTCATTAATGATAATAAGTCCATTACACACATTCTTCAATAATCCATGTGAGCACGGGGACCCCACTATTATAGCCAGTGGACCGGAAATAAAAACACAGGGTAGAACGCCTCTGACCACTATTCTAACCGGTGGACCGGACTGGCCCCGCCTCAACATGGTGTTCCACTGTAAGTACTTAGTATTTTTCCTGTGGTTTAACTTATTTAATTTGGGTCTATCGAGCTGAGATCCCCCACTATTATAGCCGGTGGTCCGGAAATAAACGCACAGGGCTGAACGCCTCTGACCACTATTATAGCCGGTGGACCGGAACGAAACGCACAGGGCAGAATGCCTCTGACCACTATTATAGCCGGTGGACCGGAACGAAACGCACAGGGCAAAATGCCTCTGACCACTATTATAGCCGGTGGACCGGAACGAAACGCACAGGACAAAATGCCTCTGACCACTATTATAGCCGGTGGACCGGAACAAAAGGCACAGGGCAAAATGCCTCTGACCACTATTATAGCCGGTGGACCGGAACGAAACGCACAGGGCAGAATGCCTCTGACCACTATTATAACCGGTGGACCGGAACGAAACGCACAAGGCTCGGCTCAACAGTCTTTCGCTTTACGTTATTAGTGTCTTATCCGTGTCTTATTGAATCACACATCACCCTTGACATGCATGCCAATAACATACTACTATTTACCTCTCAAGCGGGCCTGTCTCATATGTTGAGGCACTTACACCTTTCTCACCCCCGACATCCATCCCCCGTAGACTTAGGCATAGTGGCATATAGTAAGGCACGATCTCCAAGAATATAGGCTACCCCAACACATACGATATCGACTCCGGGTGTCCTCATCCCTCTAGGGTTCCTCCTCGAAGACCCTAGTCGAACCTATATGGTCCAACTACTTCTTACTTATCCAAACGTTACTTTTTTCTCTATCTCGCACATCATTTTTATTAGGAAATTCTCCAAAGGTATTACTTTATCTCCCAAGTTCACGTGTGACCGACAAACCCTAGTTGGCCACCCAAACCCTAGCACTTTACTTCCTCAATAAGTAATCTCCCTCTTTCACCCCAAATCTCTCCTCTCCTTTAGAAAACCCATACTCCCCCTTTATATAAGTGAACTCTCACTCTCAACCCCACACTCCATCCTTCCTTGATCATTTTTACCCTTATACCCCTCAATTTCCTCATTTTCTCCCAAAACCCTAATTGGGTCCCTTAGTCACCCTTACATCGACCCACGTAAAATTTTACACCCAAGTCTCCAATGGGTCCATAACTTTGACATCATTTTATTTACTTCTTAAATAAATTTTCCTCACGTAAGATTCATTCCCATGCATAATTTAAACACTCCATGCAGACTCTCCAACACCCACTCACACACAAAACCCTAATAAGGCCTCTTATACACCAACTTATGTGCTATTGTTCATACTAAGTTTCAAATCCTTCCAAGACTCTCCCAAGCTCTTACTTACAACCCAAATCAACTTTTCCCACGTAGGGATTACGCCCATGCAAGGTCTAAACCCCCCCATGAAAACTTCCCAAACGTTCACCTCCCCGTTATTCTTTTATTATCATTTCATGCTACCCAAAACCCTAGCATGCATGTCCTAGAGGGCCATAACAAGTCACATCATCAACATCAACAATAAACATGGAACATGGCATACATGTATAACATAAGGCACACACAACATACCTCATGATCCACGCTGCGCTACACAAAGGAGGTTATTCATAACACATGCATAATACACATCAACATGGCATGCTCATCATTCATCAACGCATTACATCACACATAACGTAAGGCCATAGCTTCGTCCTTACCTAAGGCGACGCCGGGCTTGGAGCACGCTCCTATAACTCCTTAGGGCTTTGGTCAGGGTTACCTATAAAAAGGGAAAATGCTAAGTATTAGTTTCCCCTTCTAATTACTATCAACCCTCATTATAGTTTAAGGTTAGGGTTTTTATTACTAAAAAGGATTTTATACACAACTAGGGTTTTTACCTTAGAATTAGTATACTAAATATTAGTAGTCAAAATATGTTTATTTTTAATACCTATTGTTAAACTTATTTTATTAAACCCATTAGTTCTAATCTTGTGGTAATAGGGTTTATGCCCGCTATAGGAAAATAGTGTTAGTATTAGTAAAATAGTGGCACTAATGTCTAGTGATAGAAAACCTAACGTTTGAAGGCCAAGTCTATTAATGGCGTTATATTTGAAATAATATTATTATAAGGTCACAATATTACAAGTAACTATTCCTAAGGGTGATAATGATAATAGTTGTATATTCTTGAATAATAAAAGAGTTCAAATGGTATGGTAATAATAGTGTCATAGTAATAAGGTTAGGGTTAAATGGTATGGTAATAAGGTTTAAGTACTCTTCTTAGTTAACAACCACATGATATTTACTAGCTTGAGTTAAGTAACATGGATAAGAACAAAAGTAGTATTATTATTAACAATAGTGATAAATGTGTTAAGTATAATAATAATAATAGTAATAATAATAATAATAATAATAATAATAATAATAATAATAATAATAATAATAATAATAATAATAATACAACCAAGTAAGGTTAAGCAATAATAATAATAATAACCATAGTAAGGATAATAGAAATGATAATAATAAAAATGTTAATACTAATAATTATAAAAATAAGACCAAAGTTAAGTATAATACAAGTTAGGGTTTAAAAGAGATGTTAGTATTAGTAAGAAAATAAGAACATTAATAATAGATTCAATAATAATAATAATAATAATAATAATAATAATAATAATAATAGTAATAATAATAATAATAATAATAATAATAATAATAATAGTAATACAACCAAGTAAGGGTAAGCAATAATAATAATGATAATAATAATAATAATAATAATAATAATAATAATAATAATAAAAGTAATAATAATAATGATAATAACAAAAATAAGTATATTAGTATTAATATTAGTAGAAAATAGTAGCAATTATATAAAAGGGGTATTAGGGTTTGGAGGAGTGGATAACCACCTAGGGTCGGTGGTGGTCCGGCGGTGGCGCGTGGCGGCGACGGCGGCGGCGGTGGAGGAGAAAGAGAAGGGAAAAGATCAAGGTGGGGGCTGGATGGCAGGAGGAAAAGAGAAGTTTGACGTGGGGGGAGAAGCAGCAGGTGAAGGGGAGTGGAATGAGGGTGGTGGCGTGGCAAGGGGTGGCGGCGCACGGCGGCGACGGCGGCAGCCGAGGGTGGTGGAGAGAGGTGGGAGATGAGGGAGGAAGGAGGAGAGGGAGGCAAGGGAAGTTGAAGGCAGGGAAAGGTAGAGGGAGGTTTGCTGGGCATTTTGGAGGGTGGAAGATGCCCTGGTGGCGGCTGGGCTGGTGGTGGGAGGCGGCGCAAGGGCGGCGAAGGCTGGAAGAGGTGGTTTTGAGCAGTGGACTTTACACGGCTAGGGCGGCACGTGCAGGGCAAGGTGGAGGGTGGTGGTGGCTTGGTTTTTTCGAGGGAGTTTCAGGGAAGATAACGGTGGAAAGAGGTGGTTTCGGCGGTGGCTAGAGGCGGCAGAAATGGCGTCTGTTCTGGCGGCGGCGGAACAGAGTTTCAGCAAGGTCCAAAGGGAGGACTTGCTGTGGCCGTTCGGGAGGGGGTATTTATAGGCCAAGGGGGGAGGAAAACGACGAAGGGAGAAGGAGGCGTGCGGGGCAAGGGTGTAGGTGGCCGGCCGGTGGCAGGCGGTGCAGGTCCTGCCATGGCAGGTTAGGTCGGGGAAGGGGAGAGGAAAAGGGAAGGAGGTGGCATGCGAGAAAGGGAGAGAGGGACTCGGTCGGGTCGAAAAAAAGAAAGAAAGCGACAGGAGAGAGGCAGGGGAGGACAGCCGGTACTGGGCTGGTGGCTACCGGCGAGATTCGAGCGGCAGGCGTCGAATGCAGGTCGGGGTGCAGGTCGGGGAGGAAGAAGATGGCAGGGTGGACCTGTGGTCCAGGGGAAAAAAAGAAGAAAAATAAGGGGAACCCGGCCGGTTTGGCGTTTATAAGATTTTCTTAAAACTAAACGCGGCGTACTACGAGTTGTGGAAGGAAAACGCAGCGTCGCGTCGTAGGCTGGCAACGGTCATTTGGGCACTTGACGCGGCGCGGCGTTTTGGCGTCCTCGGGGTTAAAACACGTCGTTTTGGGCATAAGAGTACGAGGGCCAGCGCACGGCGCTGGGCCGTAGGAAGGAGAAGGGAAAAGAAAGGGGGGCTGGACCTGTGCGCGAGACGGGGGAGAGGAGAGGGGTTTGGGCCGGTGATTCTTGGGCATAGAATACATTAAAATAGATATACATATAGCATAAGTCCAAGTCCTTAAGTCCTTTCAAACCCTAATTACATACCCTTTAGTATTCATTCTTTCATATTGGTTATTTCACACAACTTATATTATATCATATCCAAATTCCATCATTATTATCATACCCAAAATGTACGATCTAATTCTCATACACATACATTAATAATCTCATCTTGATATATTAGACACAAAAATATCCTAAACCCAAATTCCACATATTTGTCATAACACTTCCCATGAAATTTATATGATTACCAATTCCAATAGATAACCTCATAAGGTCAAGCATTAACAACATATTCAGAAATCCATAAAACCTCTAGATCTTATACATGGAACAATGATATTCTCATTATAAGATAATTGTCTTAAATTATCCATTAAATCGTTTAAGGACCCTAAACAACAATAATACTTCTAAGACTTTCTCATGCTATTATTATCATATTTTAATCCTCCTAACACATAAGATACCAAAATTTTCTTATTATCCCATAATGACCAAATTACCCTTAAGCACAAATAAAATTTTTAATTTTATAAAATCTTGTACCTTCCACACATATTATTTTTCAAGTACACCATTTATCATCATACCTCATGAGAATTTTTAAATCCATTTATCAAAACTCATTTAACCCATATTTCATACCATAAGATATATTTCCACCAACATGACATTATCTCAACAAAATAATAATGGTACCTCTTACCCACTTTTACTTTCTTTCAATAACATAACATCCTTAAGCCTATATTTCATACCATAAGATATATACAAATATGACATTATCACAACAAAATAATAATGGTACCTCTTATCCACTCTTACTTTCTTTCAATAACATAACATCCTTAAGCCCTTATTTCATACCACAAGATATATTTCCACAATATGACATTATCACAACAAAAACTATAACATAATGGTACCTCTCACCCATTCTTGGTCCCTTTCAACATAATATTCATATCATCATAAACTATCATGATCAACACATGTTAAATCATATATCAACAATATTATGAAAACACATATAAACATATAAGCAAATAATACCAAAAACCCTAAACATCTTATATTATCCTTAGCAACTAGGACACCAGGATCTAAGTACACAAATCCTAGACTTCCTCCTTTGAAGCTACCGGAATACCACCTGTGAAAAATAAAAAAAAAATTATGGCTAGGCTTGAAGAGTTAAATCAAATGAGAAATTAAGGTAAAGAGGGTAAAAATAGAAATAATTGTAGTCAAATGGGAGCTTGAGATGTGTAGATGTGTAGAGGAATGTGTGGTGGAGCTATGGTAAAATTTTGGTGGTGTTTGGACAATGTCTAGGGATGAAGATAGGGGTGCAAGACCGAAAATGGGAAGTTGCATGGCTGTGCTGCAGGTGGTGCAGCCTGTGGTCGAGAATATCACACACAAACAAGTGGTATTGAGTTGCACAGTTGTGCTATAGCTGTAATATCCCAAAATCCTAATTTCCGAAATTATGGCCAAATAAGGAATTATTAGGAAAATTAATTATATAAATTCATTTATTGAAATGTAGAGAGTTAATTAAGGTAGATTAAGAGGAAAATAATAAAGAATTTAATTTGAAGAAAATTTGGGTATTTTTCCTAATTAGCATGGAGGTTGAGGAAATTTATCTAAAATAGTCTAAAATAAGCAAAAAAGGATTTTATTTAATATTTTATAAATATTAATATTATAAATAACCCAAAAATACCCCAATTTACCCATAAGTTATTTTATTTAATTTCCCCATCCTATTTATTACCTATTTTCCCCTCTCTCTTTTTTCCTTTTTCTAATTTCCTTATGTTACATTATATGTTTTAGCCTTGTGATTGATGTAAGGATGGTTGCATAAGCCAGAATTATGTCGATCACGACAATCACCCCTAATATTTTACTTAATTACTTCTGCTACAAAATGAAATTTTTCAGTAGTAAAAATTAGGGTATTACATATGCATGCACAATATCTTAATGGAAGCAACCACAAGTTGTTAGTATATCTACAAGATCAACTAAATCCTACAATGAAAGAAGGAGGTAATTAAGCTACTTGATATGGGGGTAATTTATCCTATCTCTAATAGTGCATGGGTGAGTTTGACGTAAGTTAAGCTAAATAAAAGGGGCATGATTGTTGTGCAAAATGAAAAGAATGAGTTGATCCCTACTAGGTTAGTCATTGGGTTGCGTGTTTGCATGGATTATAGATATTTAAATGATGCCACTAGAAAGGACTAGTTCCCTTACCTTTCATAGACCAAATGATCAAGAGATTAGCGAGCCATGAATTATTATGCTTTTTAGATGAGTATTCAAGGTACATATAAATCCCTATAGCACTCAAGGATCATAAAAATACCACCTTTACATGTCCTTATAGTACTTTAACCTATAGAAGAATGCTTTTTGGTTTTTGTAATGTTCCCGCTACCTCCCAGTGGTGTATTATGACTATGTTTCATGACATGGATAAATATTTCCTTAAATTTTTAGTGGATAATTTCTCCATATTTGAATCTTATTTTGACGTGTGCTTGCATAATCTTGATAGAGTATTGAAAAAATGCGAGGGGACAAACTTGGTGTTGAATTGAAATAAAGGTCATTTTATGGTGAAGGAAGGGATTATCCTTGGCCACAAGATCTCCTATAGTGGAATCAAACTATCCCCTTTCACTACAATCAATGGTGTTCGGAGATTTGGGCATGTGGGTTTTATAGACATTTTATTAAACAATTCTCAAAAATTACAAAACTCCTATGTGAATTACTTTCTAAGTATGTCCCTTTCATTTTTTCTAATGAGTTTGTTGGTTGCTTTTATTGCTTTAAAAGAAAGAAAGAAAAAAACCAATTCACCTATCATGACATTCTCTGATTGGAGTCTCCCGTTTGAACTAATATGTTATGCAAGTGATTTAGCTATAAGGCTAGTTTTTGGTCAAAGGAAGAACAAGATTTTTCATATGATCCATTATGCTAGTCGAGTACTCAACTTTTCTCAACAAAATCATGTTACTATCAAGATGGAATTTTAGTTGCAGTGTTTGATTTTGATAAGTTTAGTTCTTACCTTTTGTTGAGTACTATTATTGCTTACACTAATTTGAGGGTATTATATACATCCCCACTTAAGAACATAATATCCTCGTTACGCCTCGACCACTACCTATCCCATTACAGTCTATCCTAATAATTATCCTATTAGGTGACTAAATGAGTCATCTAAATTCAGCTTCAGGGCCACATGTATTTACTTTGAAGTATTTTTAAGATTAATGACTATCCCCACAGACCAACCTAGTCGTTTTGAGTGTAATTTTTATCAACTCACATGAATTACAAAAAAAAGGTCACTCATCTTTAAATTACTCCAAGTCAAGCATGTTTAATAATGAATTTATTTAATTATAGGTTTTCCAAAAAGAAGGTATACCTTGTTAATATAGGTAGTCTTATGAATCATTTTAAGGGTTTGTTTGGCATGAGGGTAATAGGGAAGGAAAAAATTCATCATATTTTGTGTCTTTTATATAAAGTATTTAATAATAATAAAACATTTTCAATGAAGTATCCATTTTAGATCAATTTAAGATCTAAAATGGGTATTCTTCCAAAAAAAATTTAATTTTAATTATACTATATAAGATATGTAAAATATAGGGGGTGATTTTTCCACCCTTATTACCCCGATACCAAACGAGCACTAGGCCTCAACTATCTACCACTAATTTGGTGGTATTACACTCAATACCTTGAATTACCTATTTGCTAAAAAGGATGCCAAGCTTAGGATCATTTACTAGATTTTATTTCTTTAAGAGTTCAATTGGGAGATCAAGCATAAGAAAGGAAGCAAAAACCATGTTGCAAACCATCTTTCGATACATGCCTCTTTGGTCACAAATGAGCCAACAAATCTTATAAATGAAGAGTTTCCAAGTGGACGCCTTTACTATGTGCATGAATTACTGATACCATGGTATTCCATTTTATCTAATTTCTTGGATGGTAATATATTACTCGCTAACCTCTTGTATCATAAATGAAAGTGATTTCTTTTGGAGGTAAATCACTAATTTGGGGAGGATCCATACTTGTTTAGAATTTGTGTCAATTAAATAATTAGGAGGTATGTTAGTGATGTTGAAATTCATTATATTCTTTCTCACTACCATATTAGGGAGGTTGGAGGTCACTTTGGACCCACTAAAGTCATAACTAAGGTCTTACATTGTGGCTTTTATTAACCCACTATCTTCAAGGATGTTCATGCTTGTGTGTCTATTTGTGATAGATGTTATAAGAAGGGGAATATCTCTAAGAAATAGGTAATTCCCTTGAATAATATCTTTATTTTTGAATTATTTGATGTTTGGCACATAAATTTCATGGGTTCATGTCCCCTTTATTATAGGAATGAGTAAACGCTTGTGGCTATGGACTATGTGTCTAAATGGGTTGAAGTTGCGGCTGTAACACCCCCCAAAATTCACTCCTAAATTTTTTTGATTAAAAGTATAATGTGGAAGCTAAAATAGAAATTGGAGTACGTTACCTACACACTTAACATAAGATAAATGTCCACCATCTATCTCATGCAAGATACAAGGCTAAAACCTGTCCAACAAAAATTCAAGAAACATCGGTGCTATGAGGATAAACTCCCACAAGGAGATATCTACAGCCAGAAGGCAAGTGAACAATTTCATTAAACAAAATCATCATTGAATAAATCAGTAGAAACTTGTGAAATGACCCTAGATTTTAAAATCTTATCAAAGTAATAAGAAATTAAAATTCAATTACAATACCCTTGAAATTTTAATACAACACTTGAAAACTTTCAAAAATAAATATAGATAAATAAAGACAAATCCCAATGGATCAAACTTCGTATTGCCTACTCTCTCAAGCCAAGCCTTCAACCCTATAATAACATCCGATCTCAAGCCTACATAAGAGGTTAGCTCCCTACCATTAGTGGATCGTCGCAATTATACACACAACTACCTAACTCATGGAAGGAAATATGATACACACAAGACCTGGTAATGTTTAGCTTATAATACTCATTCTGAATTATACATGTGATACATACACCATTCCACTCATACAATAACTTATGCTCAATTATATAGACCATTCTACTAATACAATAACTCATGCTCAATAATACATGTGATACATACAATAAAACATGTGGTCACAAATTCATTCTTATGAATACATGACTAGAAATGACAACACATAGGGTACAAGCGTACAAGAAATAATGATCGCATACTAAGTAACATACACTACCCTAGAAGATATCATTCTGCACACAAGGCCTACATGAAATTTAAATAATAGATTATGTGATAATTGGGAACAAACATGCTATTAATGATAAATTTCTATAAAAAGAAAATTGAAGAACAAAATATAATTTATTCATTATTAATTATCGGATCGAATGTAGGTACAATCTCTGTATAAATTCGGTACAAGATTTAATATCCTCTGATTCAATCTCCTAGACAATCGATGGCGTTGTGATTCGTGATGTTGAATTTTGGGCTTAACTTGTTCGGGGCTCATCTTGAGTTTAATGAGCTTGATCCAAACCTATTGATGAAAACTTAATTTACTTGGTAAAGAGGGCACGATTTGGTGGTGCTTGATCCCTTCAAACAGGTTTGATGATGTTAAAGTTGCAATGCTTTAATGTTTTCGACTTTGATGATCTTGAACGCTTCGTTCTTCGATCTGCGTTCTTTGATCCTTGGATCTTACTTCTTCAATCTTGGGATATTTGTTCTTTGGGTCCTCGATCTTTAGCTTCAGAGTGCTTGGGAGCATTTTATCTATAAGATCTTGATCTCGGGACTTCAGTGTGTCCGCAATGAGGAGGGGAGTCCTCTATTTATAGAGAAAATGGCTTCCTTGGCTTTTGGGCTTGGGCCCGTCTCGCGTTGTAGGCTTAAAAGTCATGCTTTATTTAACTTAATTTTATGACTCATGGCCCATCATAAAATAAATTAGGCCCATATTTAATTAAACTAAGCCCAATTTAAAAATTTCAGCCCAATTTAATAAAATATGAATGAGACATAAACAATTAAAATATTTTATTTTAACATATAAATCCCAAATAATTTTAGGAATATTTAATTATCCCTAATTTAGGTTGGTTGACCATATAACAATCAAATATTATTTTTCTTGTTGTTATATTTTTTTTCGGTGTCAACACATGCATCATATGGTAGCACTATTATAAGGGAGACAACTAAGACACATGCATAGGAAAATGAAATATAAAACCCATGAGTGAACGAGAATAATTCATTATTATATTTCTTTATCGTGATCACAACCATTTGATTATATTATCTTGAAGACGGAGACTCAAAGAGATTGTAACAACTAATATAATACTCAAACAGTACTAGCCCTAGCTGGCCCACCTAGAAACGTAACCAGACCACCAATAAATAAGACACCTAATCACTTAATTATGCATACCTCCTATAGGACAGAAATATATTGAGATACCTATAAAGTATAAGAGGGCCTCTCCGGACCTCATAAGGTGCATGTGATCACAAAAGAGAAAAACACACGAATGGTACCAAGTGAATACCAAACTGAATTTGGATAGCTACCTCGAGTGGTACAAGTCCCAACTCAAGATTTTTCACTTAAAGTTATTGATGTTTTATTCAAATATTTAACCAATTAGAAATTAGACCCATATAATAGAACTTAAATCACTTCCATCAATATAATGAATTTCTATTTTTACATTCATTCCAAGTGGCATTAAAACCAATTAATTACAAGTGGCATTAAAACCGATCCAATCCAAGGTGGCATTAAAGCCAATCCAATTCCATGTGGCATTAAGGATGATCTAATTCATGTGGGACTAAAGCAGAAATAATTTTAGGTGGTGTTAGCCGAATAATCCCATGTTATAAAAATACAACATAAATTATCATACATTTCCAATCCATACTCAACCACACAT
This sequence comes from Tamarix austromongolica, assembly GCA_039764185.1. Taxonomy (NCBI): domain Eukaryota; kingdom Viridiplantae; phylum Streptophyta; class Magnoliopsida; order Caryophyllales; family Tamaricaceae; genus Tamarix; species Tamarix austromongolica. The sequence continues at coordinate 105,548,549 of CM077808.1, read as the reverse complement.
ACGGTTTTCTAAGTCGATTATAATTTTGACACATTAGAAAATACTTTAAAATCACCAAATATTTCATAATTAACTGGACATGTTAACCACATAATCATACTCAACCTTTACATATACAATATTTAAGAGGCATACAACCATGTGTTCCCATTGAAGCTATAAGCTCATACATACATACAATTACCACAAAAGAACACATTATATGATTGACATAATAAAATAATCAATAAGCAAACTCATCACCTTCCATTCCGAGCAGACATACATTCCAGGTTCCGCCATAAGCAAAGGTAAGTAATGGCTTACCTAAATCCGAAGCTAGCTAAGCAAAATGAGAAAGAGAGAGCTATCGAGAGCTCGGTAATCCACGAGAAATTTTTCTTAGATTGTTGATAGAAATTGAAAAAATAGGTTAGAAACTACCTTATCGATCAATAATTCAAATATTATAATTAAATCAACATAAGGAGATACAAACGATCTTTCTTGGAAAACATGTCCAAAACCTAAGACTCGTGAGCATAGCTCTATTAAGATTTAAGGTTAGATATTAACCAAATTAGTTTTAACAAATATCACTTGGGGAATTTTAAATTGATTTGGAAAGCCAGGGAAAGGATAATAGATTATAAGTTAATTTTATCAAAAATGACTTACTCATTAGGTTTTACGATTAAAGAGGCAAACTAACCATTTTAATGGAACCAATCCAACCCAATAACATAACAATCCAATTGAAATAATTTTAAATAAGAATTAGTAATCTACTAGGTGAGAGAAACATAAGCAAATCATTTTTATAAAACCATCTCTGAAAATTAGGGTTTTTAAGCTCGAACTGCAACTTGACTAATTAACTTTGATTATCTCAAATTGATAGCTTCAGAGTACAATTAAATTAATTTTAAATAAATCTAGAAAATCAATTTCAATGAAATAATGTAACACCCCCAAAATTCACTCCTGAAAAATTTCATTTAAATGAATAATGCGGAAGCTAAATACATTTTGGGGAATCTTACTGCCACACCTAATGCAAGATAAATTTCTACCATCTATCTCATGCTAGATGCAAGGCTAAAACATGTCCAACAAAATTCAACCAACATCTATTCCTTGAGGACAAACTCCCACACGAAAATATCCACAGGCAGATGACAAGTGAACAAGTTCACTAAATAAAATCATCACTAAATAAATCAGCGAAAACCTGTGAAATAGTTCTGGATTTTTAAAATCTTATCAAAGTAATGAGAATTAAAATCAATTACAACACCCTTGAAAATTTAATACAACAATTGAAACTTCCAAAAATGAATACAGATAATTAAGGACAAATTTTGAGGGATCAAACTCCGGATTACCTACTCTCTCAAGCCAAGACTTCAACCCAACAACAATATCCGATCACAAACCTACAGAAGAGGTCTGCTCCCCACCATTAGTGGATCATCACAGGACCCATTCATTATTATATTCCTTTATTGTGATCACCACCATTTATTTGTATTATCTTGAGGACGGAGACTCAAAGAGATTATTACAACTAATCTAGTACTCAAATGGTACTAGCCCTAGCTGGCACGCCTGTAACGTAACCAGACCACCAATAAATAGGACACATAATCACTTAAGTATGCATACCCCCTATAAGGTCGAAATATATCGAGAAACCTATGGAGTAAAAGAGGGGCTCTCTGAACCTCATAAGGCACATGGGATCACAAAATAGAAAAATACTAGAATAGTACCAAGTGAATACCAAACCTAACTCGGATAGCTACCCCGAGTGACACAAGTCCCAACTCAAGATCTTTCACGTTAAGTGATTAATATTTTATTCAAGGATTTAACCAATCATAAATCAGGCCCACATAACAACACTTAACTCATATCCATCAACACAATGAATTTCCATTATTATATCAAATTCAAGTGGCATTAAAGCCAATAAATTTCAATCAGCATTAAAGTCGAACCAATCTAAGCGGCATTAAAGCCAAACTAATCCAAGTGGCATTAAAGCCGATCGATTCCACAGACATTAAAGCTAAACAAATTCATGTGGCATTAAAGCCGATCGATTCTAGAGGCATTAAAGCCAATCCAATTCATTTGGCATTAAAGTCGAATAATTTTAGGGGGTATTAAAGCCGAATAATTCCATGGCATAAAATACATTATAAGGCATCATGCAATTTCAACCCATATTCAGACCTTCACGTAGTCACGTGCATACAATATTCAAGCGTCATACTAGCACACATTTGCATTGAGGTTATAAATTCATACATTCATACAATTACCACACAGAACACATTATATGCTTGACATGATTAAATAATCGATAAGCATTCTCATCATCTTCCACTCCAAGCAGGCATACATCGAGATTTTGTCATAAGTAAAGGTAAGTAATGACTTACCTAAATCCGAAGCTAGCTTAGCAAATTGAGAAAGGTAGAGAGCTATCAAGAGCTTGACAATCCACGAGAAAAATTTTCTAGATCACCCATGAAAATCAGAACTAGGTTAGAAACAATCTTATCGGTTAATAATTCAATTATTATAGTTAAATAATCACAAACGGAAACAAACAATCTTCCTTGAAAAACGTGTCAAAAACCTAAGACTCATGAGCATAGCTCTATTAAGATTTAAAATTAAATATTAACCAAATCAGGTTTAACATATATCACTTGAGACATTTCAAATTAATTAAGAAAGCTAGGGAAAGAATAATAGATTATAAGTTAATTTTATTGAAAATGACTTACTTATTAGGTTTTACAGCTAAAGAGGCAAACCAACCATTTTTAGAATACCAATTCAACCCAATAACATAAGAATACAATTACATGATTTATACTCAAAGCCGAAAATCAATGTTATAAAACAATCCCCAAAAATTAGGGTTAATGCCTAAACTATGAATCGACCAAATCGCTTTGATTACCTCAAATTGATAGTTTTAAAACACAATTAAATAAATTTTAGATCAATCTAGATAATCAATTTCAACAAAAACAATCTTCCGAGTAGCCAATTCAAGATAATTGGTTTTCGAAATTAGGGTTTCAAAGCCCAAAACACAAACTCAGATAATTCAAATCAATTAATTCTAATTGAAGGTGTTAGAATGAAATTAATACCATTTCAACTATTTCTATAAATTCAACTTTAGAAAAAAAAAACTATACAAATGACCAATTTCATAATTTCACTTGAAATCTAGGGTTTTAGCCCCAAAAATACAATTCGGTTGAATTATATTCATTTAATTAAATTGAATGTTTAGAAATGCAATTAGACATATTTTATAGCATATCATATAATCAATTGATCAAAACCAATAAAAGAAATACCCAATTTGGTATAATTAGGGTTTTTGAGCCCAAAACGTAAATTGATCAATTCTTGCTAAAATATTTAAATTGACGGTTCGGAATTATAATTAAATATATTATAATGTAAATTATATAATCAATTGAATAAAATAACCCGATTACATAATCCAATTTAGACCCGCAAGAGTTTTGACCTAAAAATCCAATTCCAATCAATTTCACACAATTTTCCCAAATCAACACTTCTTATATGAAATTAAAAACATTTCAAATGATATTATAAAATCAATTGAGCGAAACAACTCAATTATGCAACCCAATTTCATCACATATGAATTTTGACATAGAAGGTTAATTCTGATTAATTCCGCATAAATTTCTTAAATTGACAGTTCCAACATGAAATTAGATACATTTTACATCATATTGTAAAATCAATTTATCCAAAATAGCTTAATTGGATGAATCCAAAAAATTTGGGCATAACCCGACCTAAATTCATATTTTCACAAATCAACCAAATACACTACAATTAACTACTCTAAATCAATCATAAAACATGTACATACATAATAACACAATCAATTTATCTTATCATAAGCTAATTCGTACTCAATTAATCAAAACAAGGGTTAGGTTTTTTTTTGAATTTTATACCAAACAAAACTAGCAAATTGGAGCACTTAATACTTGAAAGAATGCTCCCTCCTCTCTTCTAGGGTTGAGCGAGCCTTCTTGTGTGTATGGAGAAGAAGAAGAAATCTTCGCCGATCTCTGCTGTTAAGTTGCGGTTAATAGCAAAGGATGGTGATTTGAAGGTTTCGACTAATGTATTTATGCGTAAGGATACTAGTATTCATGAAGAGGATATAGCGCAAGGGGATGGTTCAATTTTGCCGTTTGAGATGGATTTGATCGACGTTGTAGTTAATGATGTAGGTGTGGAAAGGCTTCCAGAAACTATTATCAATGATTTTCTTGGCCCTACAAAGGACCATGCAAAAGAAACGTCTGCGTCTGATCATTTAAATTCTGATCGGGCGGTAAAGTCTTTTGTTTAGGATTGCCTTCCACATGATTCGCCTCCTGAATCCACGTCATGGAGGGATATTCTCACGGGCAATCATAACCCTAAGCACGGACAACCCTTATTGTTCTAAGCCCCTTCCTTTGAGAAGGGGGTGATAACTGTTAAACTAGATGGAAAGGACGTTGATAATGAGGCAGAGCAATGGGTGAATACGTTGATCGGATATGTTTTTGGTGATTCTCCTACTTACCATCAAATTTTTGGCTATGTTCGTACGCATTGGACAGGATTTAAGATGCCACAAGTCATTATGCATGCATCTGGTTATTATCTTTTTGAATTTCATTCTCGGGACGATGCAAATTTGATTTTCAGACAACACTGGACTTTCTTCAATAGACCTTTTATGTTGAAAGTGTGGCATAGGATAATGAAATTTAATTCGGATGAGATGCAAATTATACCCTTGTGGATTAAATTTCCTAATCTTCCTCTTGAATACTGGGTGCCGAATTCTCTAAGTAGGATTGCAAGTGCTGTGGGTAATCCTGTATGCACTGATGCTATTATAGTCACAAGAGAAAGAGTTTTATACCCCAGAGTATTGGTTGAGGTGGATGTCAAGAAGCCTCTAATGGATTCCTTCCTTATCTTGGATCTGGAGGGGTGGAAGTCGTGCCAAAGGTAGAATATGATTGGAAGCCTGTCTATTGTCCTTTATGTGATATTTTTGGCCATCGGATCAGAAGTTGTAGGAAATATAGACCTAATACAAAAGATTATAAGGATAAAGGTGGGGAGTGGGTAATGGTGCGTGATCACAAGAAAGGGAAAGATATTGCAAGTGAGGAGAGACACCAGCCTGATATCTTGATTGATGCACCTATGGATGAGGTTATACAGACACATCATAATGATGGTAATTCTTTGCAAGAAGGCCCTATCTCTGTCCAGATTGATCTTGTAGTATCTCCTACTATGGTTTCTAAGAATTACCCAGTGGGGGAGAGTTCAAAGAAAAGAAATGAAACAAAGAGAATTCAATTTCCTCCATCTAAACCAAGGATGACAAGACAAAGAGCTGTTCAGTGTGCTAACAGGATGCACCTTTTGGGAATCCTACTGTTACATCTAATAGAGTTTTGAGGCTTGATGCTAAAGGTGAGGATCCTCCTTTACTTGACCCTAGTGGAAATGTTTAGTGCTTGGAATTTTAGAGGTTTAAATAAGGATTCCAAGCACAAGGAAGTCAGTCATTTTTGTGATTCTAATAAGCTTTCTTTAGTTAGTTTTTTAGAAACTAGAGTTAAAGAGCACAATTTTTTACTTGTTTTGAATAAGGTCAGAATAGGATGGAGTGTTATTAATAATTATATGCATCATCCAAATGGCAGGATTTGGTTAGTCTAGGATCCTGCTGTGTGGATGATCTCTTCCTCCATCATGTGTGATCAAGCTATCTTATGTAAAGTTACTAATGTGCAGTCTTCTGGTAGCTTTTATGTTGGCTTTGTATATGCTCATAATAGGGGGTAGAACGAAGAGGTTTAAAGCAATGGCTGAGGAATCACAATCCTGTTGATGAACCATGGATTTTATTAAGAGATTTCAATGTGGTCCTGTCTACTAATGAGAAATTTCAAGGTGACCTTCCTCTTGCATATGATATACAGGATTTTAGAGAATGTTGTTTGGGTCTTGGTCTCTCTGATCTTAAAGGCCAAGGCTATTTCTTTACTTGGTCAAGTCGAAGAGTTGGTGATGAAGAGGTCTTTTGCAAGTTAGATAGGGCTCTTGTTAATATACACTGGTTGATTTCCTTCCCTCATTCAATGGATGAATTTCTTAGCCCTTTAGTTTCTTATCATAGTCTAGTGGTCATTCATTTGAATGTTCCTATTAATCTTGGACATAAACCTTTTAGATTCTTCCAATTCTAGACTATAGATGAAGAGTTTCTCCCTTTAGTGCAAAGAGATTGTAGTCTTAATCTGGGTGGCAATCTCTTATTATGATTTTCTCAAAGATTAGCTCTCTTGAAGATGATTTGAAGAAGCTTAACAAGGAAAAGTATGGATCTATTTCTTATAAATTTGAAGTTGCTTGTAAGGAAGTGGATGCAGTTAAAAAATCAATTCTTTCAAATCCCACTAATGCTGCTCAGAGGGACCATCTTCGACTGAAGGAGCATTATTATCACCATCTTTTGCATTGTGAGGAGATGTTTTTGAGGCAGAAAGCTTGTGTGCAATGGCTTCATTGTGGTGACTCAAATCACAAATTTTTCTTTGCTAAGATGAAGGAAAGACAATAGAGGAAGTCAGTGGTTTTTCTTCTTGATTCTTCAGACAGGGAGATTAGGGGGACCCAAAACATTCAGGATGCTTTTTTCACCTATTATAAGCAGCTACTAGGTAATGAGTCCATTATGTTGGGGGATTGGATCAATTTTTCATTGAGTATAGACTGGAATTGGATCAACAGGCATCTCTTACTGCAGCGGTTTTAAAGGATGAAGTCAAAGCTATCATGTTCTCTATTGGAGATACTAAAGCTCCTGGGGTTGATGGTTATTCTGCTAGGTTCTTTAAAAAGAGCTGGCACATTGTTATAGATTAACTTCTTTGGGATGTTAGAGAATTCTTTACAACGGGTTTCTTGCCTAGGAAAGTGAATGTCACTTCCTTAACTCTTGTTCCAAAGAAGCCTAATGCACATAGGGTTAGTGATTTTTGATCCATTGCTTGTTGTACCATGCTATATAAAACCATTTCCAAGATTATCATGCAGAGAATGCAAAATATTATGCCTAATATCATTGATGCTTCATAGAATTCATTCATCAAAGGTAGAAGTATTGGGGAAAATATTATTTTGGCTCATGAGTTGGTTAGGAAGTATAATTCAGTGGTATGTCTCCTAGATGTATGCTAAATATTGATCTTAAAAAAGCTTATGACATGGTGAATTGAAATTTTTGTAGAGTGTTTTAATTCTCTATGGATTTCCCCACCACTTTGTTAAATTGGTGATGGCATGTGTGACTACAGTGTCTTACTCTATGAGCTTAAATGGTGTGCTAACACCTCCTTTTCCTAGTAAGAGGGGTTTGAGACAAGGAGACCCACTATTTCCTTATCTATTTGTGCTGGTCATGGACTATTTCAGTCGATGCTTAAAGAAGTTGTGGTCTAATCAAAGATTTCATGGCCATCCTCGATGTAAAGCACTGAAACTTATTAACATTAATGTTGCTGATGATTTGCTACAGTTTTGCAAGGGAGATCTCCAGAGTGTCTCATGTTTAATGGATGCTTTTTATTAATTCTCTGCCTTGTTTGGTCTTACTTTAAATCCTATGAAGTGTAGTGTTTTCTTTGGAGGTGTGTCTGAGCAATTTAGATCATCTATTATTGCACAGATAGGATTCCCCGCAGGCTCCTTCCCTATTCCCTATTTGGATCTTCCTTTATCTTCAGTAAGGATCTCTGCATGTCATTTGCAGCCTCTTTTAGATAAAATCACTTCTCGTCTTAGGCATTGGAGCACAATTTATCTTTCTTATGCTGGCCGGTTGCAACTCATTAAATCAATTGTTTTTAGTATCCAGTTGCATTTCAGTCAGTTAATTTTATTGCCTAAGAAAATTTTGCAGCATTTCATTAGTCTTTGTAGGAGCTTTCTTTGGTCTGGGAAGCTAAGTATAAGAAAGTGTGCCCTTATTTCATAGGCTCAACTTTGCTGCCCGACTAATGAGGGGAGTCTTGGCCTCCTGGATCTTGAGTTATGGAACACATGTGCACTGGGGAAGCTGCTTTGGAACATTGCTGCTAAGAAAGATACTCTTTAGGTTAAGTTGGTGCATACCATTTACCTTAAGCATCATTCTTTGTGGGATTTTATTCCCACTACTTATACATCATGGATATTTCAAAAAATTCTACATACTCAATCTCTTTTACAGACTTATTGTGTGGCTCAGAATATTGACTCTTTTAGTATTAAATAGGATTATGCCTTTACTCGCATCAAACATGAGAGACAGAGATGGGCGAAAATAGTTTGGAATTCTCTGTCTATTCCAAGGCTCAGGTTTCCAACTTGGATTACTCTTAGGAACAGGATTCTCACAAAAGATAGATTATTGGAGTTTGGTTTGGTTGTGGATGCATTGTGTGGGTTTTGCCAGCAGCACTTTGAGACCAGGGGGTCATCTTTTCATTTTCTGTCCTTTCACCTCCATGTTTTGGCGCAAGATCTGGGCTACTGCAGGGAGAAGTGATGAAATTTATAGCTAGAATTAAGAAGTTAAGGCTTTAGTGACAAGATCTAGATGGAACCCTCTCAAAAAGCAAGTGTCGGGGCTTTGTTTATTTCATACATTACTACTATTTGGCATGAGAGAAATCTTAGATTGTTTGAGAATTGTTCTTGACAAAACTCCACTATTTTATGAGCAATTATTATGAATGTATCTAGGTGAATGGTACACCCATGCATGCATGATAAATATGCTAGGTTGTTGTCACTTCTTGATAGTATTGTATATTAAGATTTGGTTGTAATTCTTCCATTTTGATAGTAATAAAGCTTCTTACTTATCAAAAAAAAAACTAGCAAATCGGGACAAGTGAAGGCCGGAGAATATGCGTCGGAGGTCAAAGACTACTCACCGGCAGCCAACGAGGCTCGCCGTGGCCGGATAGCGGTGCGACCTGCGCAGTTGCTGCTGCTGTGCACGGCTCGGTTGCTGCTGCTTTTGGCGTCAATGGTAGTGGCGGTTGCAGTTGTGGCCGACGGTGGTTGGAGGTCGGCTGGCATGGAGGAGTAGGGAGAAGGAGGTGAGGTTGGGTTTGGGTTTGGGTTTGGGTTTGGGTGCAGAATAGGGAATCGACGGGAAAGAGGAAGAGAAAAGTGGGAGAAGAAGAGAGAAAAGGAAAAGGAAGAGGGGGAGGGGGAGGGGACCGGTCGGGATTTACGCTTGTTTTTCTTTTAATACAATTATACAAGGGGATACTGACATCTAAAAATATTTTTGGAAGATTTTATCCAAAATTTATTTGACAAAAAATCATTTTGAAAGGATCCAAAGGCTTAAAATTGATATAAAAGCTATATAAAAAATTTTGGAAGTATTTTTGGAAGAATTTACCAACGAATGTAAAAGTCTATATTATTTATGAAAATACATTATAAGACTTCGAAATAATATTTAAAATCGTAGAAGAAAATATTTAAATCCAATTCTAATAAACCAAGATTAATTTCAATAATTTCCGAAAACTTTTTTTGCAAACCAAAAAGGGTAAAATGAAAGAAAATTAATTTCCGAAAGAAATTGATAAATAAAAATCTTTTTAATTTAAAACTTTCCAAAGATATTAATGACTTTAGAAACGAATAAATTCAAAGTCAGAAATATTTTCTACGGATGAAATTATTAAAATAAATTTGACCATTTTAAACAGAAATTTTATAATTTAAATAATATATATATCATTAACGAAATATAACTTTAAAACAAAGTCGTAATCACACGATGAAGTTATAATCGAAAACGAATCTAAAATATTAAAAATCAAAATACGAGAAAGAACAGAAATACATAATTTTTAACTGAAAATCGAAATCATATGAATATAATAAAATCATAATTGTGAATGAATTTATCTAGAATGATCCGCAACGACAACGATTAATTAAATTCAAATATGAAGTCAAAATCGTCGATCAATCCATAAAATGAATCATAACTAAAATAATTAAATGTTTGCATCAAATTATGCTAATAAAATAATAAAGCTTAATAAAATTGAATTTTAAAATACCGGGTATTACACTTATCTTTATTACCCTCCATTCTTCCTTAATCCTAAGCTTTTCTTTGATAATCTTGAATCAAAGACAATTGATCGGAGTTTGTCCAGACTGCAAATTCAAGGTTTATTTATCATTTGCTGTATATATATCTTTTGAATGATAATTGCCCTTGAATTTTTTATCATGTACATAGATCAAATAGCAAACTACCTTGCTTGTGCTAAGGTTAATGGATAATCCTTGATCTCGATGTGTTGAGTATTCTTACAATTTTTTTTATTTGAAGTATTGACTGTGAAGATTGCATTGGTCTTTGAATTTTAGAGTTGAAAGCCTAACCATATTTTGATATAGATAACTTCTCTTAAGATTGAGAGATTAAATATTAGTACATCCACGTAGTGCAATTGGAGATTATGATTAACAAGTCAAGGAATGTTAATTGAATCTCTAAAACAAAAGGGGATAATAATTGAGTACATTGCATTGTTAATTGTATAAAATTCAAGCTATACGTAGCTGAGTTTGTAGTTAACGATAGGTCATTGCGGGTAGAGAATGTGTAACAACAACACACCTTAATGATACATTGGGCACAAGTATCAGGTTAGAAATTGTGGCATTATTTGATATATTTTATAAATATGGAAATTTGACCATAACCTTAGCATTTTCACTATTCAGGTAAACTCTAGTTTACTTCATTCCAATTTTGTTCTTTGCCAATTATTTTTATTTATTTGAATAGTTTTATCAAACAAATTCTTAATCATCTTAACATAGCAAAGTCTAATCATTAATTGAGTTATTACTCTCTATTCCTTGTGGGACCAATACCTTGAGTATTACTCTAATTTTTTTCTCTTGCGGATAGGAAATATCAAGTTCTTTTCCCAAGTCAAAAGTAGGTCATTCTATTTTATGTTTAACCTTCAAAATTTAATGAGTATAAGTAACATCCTCCTTAGAGTCCTTTTGTGTTGTTAACTACTACATTTGAAGTTACTATTTTTACATGTTCCAAGCTTCTAAGTGTCTCCAAAACTTATCCATTGGCAAAGAAGTCATTGTCCTAACCCAGGCTTATTCTTGTTTCGTTGTTGCTTCCACCCAACGTGTTTTTTTTGTTACATATTGTTCTTGCTTTTAGAAACTTAACAAACTCTGAAACATTTCAATAATGATCTTTCATGTGTTATTTAATATTTCAGTACTCCAAGGTTGTTTGTCATTAACACATATGAGATTGAACATCTTAATATAGCATCCACTACTTCTCATTATTATCACTCTACAGTATTGTGGGGCATAATCCTACACATTATGGTGAAAGATCTTGGAAATTATAATGAAATATGATGAAAAAAACGTAGTGAAATTACAATAATGTTATCACAATATTGTTGGAATATCATAACAACTCTAATGAAAAATTGCATGAGGCTAAAATGTACCTCTTTTGTGAATGGATGATGAATGTAGGAGTTGTAGTGGTTATATCTATTATTTAATGGTCCAATTTCTCACATCTTCCTTCTTATTTAGCCTTTAATACAACATTCTCATTTAGGGTTAATTTGTCCAAGATCTTTCCATGACCAAAACCTCTTGAATATATTTCTTATTTATCCCTTTCAAATGATTTTACTTTTATCCAATATGATAGTGTTGGTACTGCTCTTTTAACTTCTTGATTGAAGATTTGGATTATATCCAAGTAACATGTCTGATTCAAGAAACAAAAATAAAATAATGATTATACATTTTGTGAAATACTAATGACAAATATTGCAATAATATGTAGATACATATGGTGAAATCTGAGTATAGATATGGTGAAGTATTAAAACATACACAGTGAAAGGTCATTAAAGCTATGGTGAATGATATTAAATGAATTTAAGCATACAAGTAAGAAAACCAAAGGTCCTATGAAAAAGCTTTTTTATTTCTTTTTCCTTTCAACTCACAATGCTTGATATTAGCTTCTCTATGGTGTATAGACACTAATCATGCTTGATAATGTCATCAACATTCTTAAGTGAATAGAAAATTTGAAAATTTGTGTACTTACCAACTGACTAAGTGTTATCGCCACATTTAGCATGAGTCCGATTCCCTTACATTTCTTATGCCAAGTACTAAGGTTAAAAAAACCATAACTAAAGTAAATTAGTAGAAATAGAATACCATACATAGGTAGAAGTTACAGATAAATATTTTTAGTATAATAAGATAACCAAAATACAACAAGGGACATAAGAGTCCAAAGGAAAACTGATTATAATAAAAAACTAGCACCCAAAGATGCGACACTAGTTTTTCCTAACTCTTAGACCCAAAGGCTAACTTTGAACATAGGACATCTTCCCAAGGGCTCCATTTATCCATGTCACTCTTATATGCTTCATGCCACTCCATAGCCTTCATATAATCATCTGCAAAAGTAGTAGTAGTAGTAGTAGTAAGACTTCCTTGTACTGAGTAAATCACAATACCTTACAAGCGGTAACATACCCACATTTCACATAGTCACACAGAACTCGAAAAGCATACTTAAGCATAAAGAATGTACCATAACCACATCCAATAATATATAAACATCAAATCTCAAGCTCAACAGTAAAATATGCTAGTTCACTTCTCATCATTTCAAAGTATAATAGACATACCTGATTACTCAAATAAATTCCAAAATAATGGGTAGGGCATTGAGGCATTTACTAAAAAACATATCTAAGACAATTTCAAATACCAAGGTAGGGCATTAAGGTAACTACCAAATCAAAAATCTAAAACAATTTTAATACCAACGTAGGAAATAGAGGCAGCTATCGAACCAACAAATCACTTTTTTTTTTAAATTTTTTACGCAATAAATACTTTCATTTTTACGTAATCAAGGGGGATATAATCAACCCAAGGGCACTAAGGTACACCCAATCATATTGGCACCCGAAGGCAACACAATACCCTTACTCTCCAACCTAGGTACATAGCTGTATGCCTGGTCATATTGTCACACAAATGCTACACATTATCCTCTGACCTTAGTCACCCAGTCCTTAAGTGTCTATACCACCTATACGGCCCGTAGGTCACCTATAGCGTAGAATATAGCCTTACTGTGGCATAGCAGCACACCAATGAACCAAAACAACGAGGGATAACACCTTATATATAGGATAGCTAATCCTAGAGAGAAATCATTCCTAACTTGAGGTCTTTCACTTTAAGTATTAATATTTTATGAAGTGATCACATATGTCACATACTGCATAATAATTTTCACTTCCATACTTAGCAATTTTTCTCTTTTATTTTCAATTATTAAGGTAAAACCTAAGGTCATAGGCCTATGACATGCCAAGTCAATACTAAGGTCAACTTATCAAAAATATAATGCCATCTGAATATCTAATTATTAACAAAAGGTACATTAGGTTACAAGTTTATTCATTTTCGTACCAAACATCATTATTACATGAAATTTGTTATGAAAAGGATAAAAGGAAATATTTCACATTATTTTAGCAAGTAGGTAATTTTTACATTTTGGTGATTAATCGTATTTTCTACCTTTCATGCATTTAGTAGGTTGTACTCACAAAACCCTAATCATGCAACTTCCACATATCACATCTTCCATGCAGAATATATGTACATATTTATATAGGGATATTATCATCACATTATATGTACAGGAATATCTCTAACCCTAGGTTAGGTGAATAGAAATTAGCATAAACTAACCCTAATTATGCAAATATGCTTCCATGAAAATCATCGTAACCCCAACTACCATACATTAGTAATCATGAAGCATTTACCATGGAATTTAAATCATAACTTGAAAAGAATAAAAATCCTAAAAAAAACCTAGACATGTGGGCGTAAATCATATAATATATTACCATTCATATAGCTTAACTTTTAACAATTGTATGCATCATCCATTAAACATTTTATCATTTTACCATGCATGTCATAATACTTGAAAATAATAAAAATGTAGCATGATTCTAGGCCTACACAATTATAGCATGCTCGTATATAAATTCTACCATCTGATGAGCGATTGGATTTACCTAATCCAAGCTCACACAACAGTCTTCTCTAAGATCCTCAAGAATTACCTAAGAATTTAACACCAAAACACATATGTATTAACATTTAATATTACAAAACAATAATCTAAAAATTACTAAACAACTCAAGGATTACTAACTTGCCAAAACAAGGCAAATTAAGCTAAAAAAATGTGAGTAACAAAACAAGAAGGATCAGTGGATGTTGTCAATAAGGAGAGGAGGGGCACTGACAGCTTTGGGTTAAGCTTGGGGTGTCTTCAGTAGGAATGGGCAGTGTTAGGAAGGGGAAAATGGGCAACAAAAGTGTATCAAGGGGATGAAAAAAAAGGTGGCACAAAAGATTGAAGGTGGAGGGAGAAGCTTCTATGTTTAATAGTGCATCAAAGGTGGTGAGATTTAGCAATTTTGGTTGAAGGAGGAGGGGGAATTCTGTAATCTTGGCTGGTGGTGAAGGGTTAGGTGTGGTGTTTTTAGCCGAAGGAGAAGAGGGTGGATGGTAGGGATGACCAGTGGTGTGGTGGTGGTTTCGATGGAAATGACCAAGGTAAGGGGAAAGAAAAGTTTTGATGTGTTAGACAAGGGGTGGGTTGCTTTTGGTGAGGTTGTGCATTGGTGTTGAAGTGGTTTTGACAGGATTTGTCGGTGTAAGGGGTGAGGGACCAGTGGTAGTGGGTGGTGGTAAGGAAAGGAGGCTTGTGGTGGAGTGCGTTGGAGATAAAAAAAAATGGCGAGGATGAAGGTTTGCGTGAAGGAGCTCAGGAGAAGGAGGGGAGAATGAAAGATTGCTCGAGGTTAAGGCACGACACAAAAAGGAATAGGAAAAGAGATTAAGAAGGGGATGGCGTGCAAGGAGATGTGGAGCAAAACAAGGAGAGGAAAAAATGGGAAAAAGGGAGGTAAGGTGCAAGTATGGTGTAGCAAAAGAAAATTGTGTTGGAAGAAGAGGAGGATATGACCTATACATCTAGCATAGGGTAGGGGTAAGGTTAGGTTAATTATTTTAGGTAAATACCTGGATAGAAATATCCGGTTACTAGAATAGGATTTACTCAACGCCATAGATACCAGTTAAGATTTAACTTAGGTAAAAAAATATAATAACGTACTCTCTAACAAATTTAACCTAGGTAAATATTACATCAAATATGTCATAATAATACTCATATTAAAAATATATATTAATTACAAAAGCTAATACACATAATCACCAGTTTATAATTTGGGTTTCTAGAAATGGAGTATTACAGTTTGTTGTTAAACCTTAACCAACATTAGCAAGGTAGCTTCAGATAGAAATAAAATGATAAAATATCTTTTTAAAACATTCTACATAGTCATATCTTTCTTAGTATCCCCTTATTGCTTTGGTTTTTGGAGCCACGGTTGAGATATCCCATCTTTGTCTCCATTATTATAATAATGGTTCATACTTATAACCTTGAGTTTTAGTCTCTATATTTTGTAATTCTTTATCTCCCATGGGGAGTTGCAAGTATGTTGAGATGCCAAAATATGTGATCTTAAATTGGTTATTGATAGCCAATCAAATGTTCATAGTTGTGCTTTAAAGCTTTCCTCCAACCATTTTCCAAGCTTGGTATCAATTTCATCAACTTGAAGCTCTCAAAGTCCTCCAAAATATATCTCTTTGATTGTTTTAAATTAGTTTTTACTCAATGTTGGTGGAAGGTCATACATTCCCTTTGTTGAAGTTTTACTTTTGAAAATTTTTTGTTTCCATTTCTTCTTTTGGTTTACTCGCAACTAAAGCATATCTTCTTCATTTTGTTTTGCTTCTAGATCATATTATTCCAACTCCTCATGTTCTTTTTTTAATTCATTTTTGATGCCCTATTATTTATTTTTGTCATTGATGGTAATACTTTGTCTATACTTTCATGTTATTCAAGATTTACTCATTTTCTCCCTTTTTTTTTATCTTTCTACATATTTAGCTCATAGTTTTTGCTATTTTTTCCTACTATTCAATTTATTGTTGCTGGTGGGTTTCTTCATTTGAATTATATTGGATAATTACTAATTTATTATTATCTTGTTCCCTAAGATAATTAAAATAGTGGTGAAAGATAATAAAAAAATAATGTAAATAGCCTTTATATGAAAATGCTTAGACATAAGTATTGATAATAATTAGACACAAGTAGGTAAAATGGTCAAAATTTTATATTATATGGTTAAATATCAATTTAATTTTGGTGAAAAATGAGTTAAATTTTAGTGAAAGGTTAGTATAAGTATGATGAAGTATTAACTATATTATCTTATAAAGGTAAAATGGTCATTTGTTTATTATAATCTATGGCAAAAGGTAATTTTAATATTGATGAAAGATTAGTTCAGTAACGTCAAAGATCAATAATATCATGATGAATGCATGGTGAAATATTTACTAAATTTTATGGTGAAAGATCAACTCATTATTTATGAGATATTAGTTAAGTAATGATGAAAGATCAGTTTAATCATGGTGAAACATTCCTAACAAGATATTTTGTAAATTTTATGGTGAAATATCAATTTAATATTGGTGAAAAAATTGGTGGTATATTATGTGGTAAGTATTTACTATTATATATGTTATAAGATGAGTTCGCTATTGGTGAAAAATATGGTCACCATTAGTGAAATATCTATTTGATGTTAGTGACCAATCTATTTAATCATGGAGAAGGTGTCTATGGTCAAATATGTATTATTATTTGTGGTAAATACTAGTATGCTATTAATGAAAGATTAGTTCTATATCGATGAAAGATCAATTTGCTATGGTTTCCTCATCTATATAAAATAACATAGATATTAGTGTTGAAAAATCCGAATAACAATAGTGAATTATAAGTTAAATGACGGTAAAACATTACTAAGCCACCGATGAAAAGGTAATTTAATGATGTTCACACTTTACATTCTCTTTGTTATCATTTCTCTTATTTATTCTTTTCTCTTATTGGAGTTGCTGTCTTAGTTGACCTAAATTTGTCTCATCTGTTTGTGGTTTTTTGAAATCTAAATCACTATTATCCTTTATGTTTGTCATTTTCCTTTTTGTTGCTTGTAAATTGATGGGGAATAAGAAAATTAGGCCAATTCTAACTCATGGATTTTTATGAAAACATAAAACACTCATGATGTGCTAGGCATATGTATGCAGAAATTGAATCAATTTATGAAGTAATCAACAAATTTCACTAAAACATCATACAATTTCCTTAGTTAGAAAGAAAATTCATGAAATATGAACTTAGAGATGAGTTTTTATACTTATAGATGACTGTTGGAAGTCTTAGAATGGTTAATTGAGTCAGCATGTTGAGAAGTTATTAGAGAAATTAATCAATAGAGAGGATGAAATTGAAGGACAAAATGTATGGAATCGCTCAAAAAATGGGGAAGAATGTGAGGAGTATGTTGAAGCAATGAAAGAGATGCTAAGGCAATTAAGATCGTAGATGTTTTTTTTTCTTTTCTTAAAATGTACGACCAGGAACTAGTCAAATAGAACTACATTGTATAACCAATTGTATGATATTGGAATTAGATTTGGGGGAAGGGTATGTAAGTGGGGACTAGAGGTAGCAATCAGGTAGGGAGGGTCAGGTTGTAGCAGGTTAGGTTACTCTCAAGACTTGTTGTTTGCTAGTCATTTTTCTCTGCATGTCGGTTGTGGCTTGAATCAGATCATTTTAGGTTTAAGGTATTTTATTATTTGGGTCATTATAGATTTAGATTGTATCGGATTAATTTGCTGGGTTAGGTCAGGGTCGAGTTGAGCTAGTTCAGGTCATTTGAGGTTAACTTAACAGGTTGGGTCGGGTTTGGGCTGAGCTAGCTTGTATTTAAGTGATTTTGGGTTCAAGTTAATTTGACGAATCAGGTTTGGGTTGACTTAACAGATTGGGTCTATCAAAATTTTGATGGTTTATGTTGGGTTCGAGTTGAGTTAATCTATAATCAAATCACTTCGGGTTTAGATCAAACTGGACATAAACAACCAAAATTAATTCAACTCGTCAACCTCATAAGCAAGCTTTAAGTTTGACTTTATATGAGCATGTAATTAAAAATGCGTTATTAATTGCTACTTATTTATTATTATAAATTTTTAATGCTGCATTTTTATGTAAAAAATTAGTAAAATTAAAATATCATTGATGAATAAGTATTTGCACTGAAAAAGTAAAAAAAATATAAGTAAAATTTATAACATAATATACTTTCAAAAGCTTTAAATAAATAATAAAACATGTATAATTTTCTTAACATCATAACTTATTAATATTGTATTTGATATTGTCAAGTTGATGTCAGGTTGGGTTGATGTCAGGTTTTGGGTTAGCTTGGGTCACATGTCGGGTCAATTATTTTTCTGTCAATGTTGGGTTGGGTTAGATTTAGGTTTGGGCCAAGTTGATGAACTTCTCAGGTTATGTCGATTTAGGTTAACTTATACTAGTTCTAGTAGAGATGGAGTAGAGGTGTCAATCAGTCCTAGACCTGACCCAAACCCTCCGCACTTTTAATGGGTTTGTGTCAATATATACCTAAATGTGTATGGGTCTAGGTCCAATAGTCCTAGACTCGAACCTCACTCGCCGGATTCATTTAATATATGTATATGTGTGTGTGTGTGTGTGTGTTTGTATGTGTGTGTGTGTACATATATAAATATATACTAATATTATGTTTGTTATCTTTGTCGCAATCTTATTTGATATTCTTATTCATTTTTTCAATTTTATTTGTGTATTTACTTTATAAGTAATATATATATATATATATATATATATATAGTATTTTATTCCAAAAATGTTAAAAATTCTTTTACAAAATTTAAACTATTTTAAAATGTTTATCTTTTCACTTAGAAGATTTTTGTAACAAAATACCTATTAAGCTCTATAAAATATAAATGTATTGGTTTACATAAATTATTTAAAAAATAAATAAAAAATAGTCTGACCTATTTAGGACTTATTCATCCGTTAGACCCAATGGGTATAAATTTGGGTCTAAACTTTTAAGACTTGATGAACTTGGATAGAGTTTGGGTCTAAGTAATGTGAATGGATTTGGATCTACTTGGACCTGATATATTGTCATCCCTAGGATGAAGGAAGGGTGAGGTTTTGCATTTAATATAATTTCATTTTATATTTATTATAAAACCTTAATTAATAATAAATAAATATTATTGATATTTTATAAATGAATAATAAAATTTCATATTTATTAAAAATTTTGAATTAATTAATATTAGTGAAATTAACAATATTTTCATGCTTATTGATAACTTAAAAAATTATGATTATAATAGATATTATTATTATTATTATTATTATTATTATTATTCAATTTCCATAATAAAATAAAGGCATAAAAGAAGAATATAAATTAATAAATAAATATCGTAAGTAAAGTCAGGTGGATATAAATTGATGAAATAATATATTTTAATATATTTATGGAGTATATTATTACTGAGTAAAAGTCCATACAAGTAGGGTACGACAGTTATTCTTTGAGGTTAATGTAAAAGCTTATACTCCTAGACGAGGTACATCATTGCTAATGCTCTTAGGTGCTCTCGCTTCACTTTTCAAGCTAAAGTTGGATTTTGTCGTACTCAAGTTTGATGGATCTATAGCTAGCTGGTTGCTGTAGAGGTGGCACATATTACTCAAGTTTGAGAGGTCCGACTTCATGTTATTTTACCAAACACCAATACAACATGCACAAAGTTTGATAAATTAAAGGTCTAAGTCTACGACCGCCCACGTAAGAATAACACACTGGCACATAAAATCGATACTGCTTGTTCCAATAAGGATAGATATAGAAATACTCTTAGATCCTCTCTCAACTTCATTGGCTCCTTGTTACCAAAAGGTGATTCCCTCGCCCCCAAGGCCTTCGCCAGCCGGCCCGACAGCACCGGAGGAGGTAAATTACGGTGACTCAGCAGCTTGGGACCCCCCGGTTTATCCATGGTGCCCACAAGAAGTCACCCCCACATTGGCTCCGGTAGTGGTGGGCGTGGTGAATTTTATGGGCAGACGAGGAGTCGCACTTGAAAACGTAAGGTTCTTATCAAAGTCATATCCGGCCATGATCCTTGAAGTGATCACACTTTATCCGGCCCTCCAAGGCTCCAACAATGTCATAATGGGGATGGGGTTGTTTAGCCATTTAAACCCATTTTTAGACGAGTAGTAGAACATTCTGGTATTTTAGCAGGCTCGATGGTGGAGGTGCCCTCGGTATGCACGGGATTTTTACCGAGTGCTGCATTTGCGCCGCCTTCAAGAAATAGTAAAACGTTTGGTCTGTCTACAAGAATGGACATGTTAGTTGAATCAAGTTGGATGGAATAAACAAGGCTAAGTAATCCTTAGCCAAAAATATGATATTTGCTACATACTATAAGTTCTGTGGTACGTTGTCACAAAAATCAGCCATAGTATTCATAGCTAATACAAAACATTACACAATATATACCGATGATAAATGCGAGTCAGGCATCAAATGAGAAGAACTTTGAAGAGGATGGAAAAACGATCCAAGAAGATGACTACTCATCCATATTCCTGGCTTGTTCATCCGGACTAATCCAATAAACAGACTGTTTTCAGTTTGAATTCAAAGTGTAGATTATCGATGAACAATCACAATTATCTCTCTGCACAGAAAAGTTCCACAATGATGCAACTGACTAGGTGTTGATGGGGTTAGTAAGCGTGAAAAGATTATTTCCGTATTTGATATTTTTTGAACAATCTATTTTCCAGATGGATATCTATTTTAGATCTTCATTTGGACTAAAATACGTACTTGATTAATTCTTTTAATTATTTTTATATACTTAATATAAAAGACACAAAATAGGTGGGATTAATTTCCACCCTTTTATCCCCATAACAAATAAATAGAGAAATAAGGTTGAGGGATCAGGAAATTATTTTCAAGAAAGCTGCATTACATGCTCATACAGTAGCAGCTTTGAGTGAGAGGAAGTCTGAGATTTTATTGGTGTAGAAATCTGGCTGAATGGAGTTGTTGGGGCTTTGCAGCATTGATAGAGAGGTCACACCTGTAAAAGGGATCATATGAGTAAAATAAACATTGCCGCATCCATACAAGAGCAGACGTGGTTGGTTTTTACCTGAGAGAACAAGGAGAGTTTTACAACCTCCGCTTTGTCCGAACAGTATATCAGTATCCAATCTGTCCCCGACCATGCAAATTTGTGATTTCCGGATGCCGAATCTACCATAGAATTCATGAAATTAACATTATAGAACACAATTAGGCGCCCAATTAAAGATGGAAATCTCAAGAAGCATACTCGTTTGCCACGTAGTCCATCATGAAAGTTGATGGCTTCCCCACAACCACAGGCTCACGTTGAGTGGAACCAACAAGAGCACCGACCATTGAACCACCCCCTGTACAACCATAAGCAACACCATCATTTACTATGGAAGTTTCACTCATTATGTCAAACAACATGATATGCCACCAATAAACAGAGGTCGTCGCAAAGGTTTTGGTCAAAGGTTGGCAGTACGAGAAAATTAGAGCAATACATGATAGCATGTTGAGTAATGCGGCATAAAGAGACAACCTGCCCATTCCTGAGCATCTGTCAGATGAGTAACAGCATCACGGTTTGTAGCAATGAACAGACACCCAGGATTTTCACGTATACATAGGGTTCCGTACCTGAAAGTGACAATGAAGTGTAATCTCTCACAAAGCAAAAGAGGAAATGAATAGTTAATTATATCTCAAATAGATGAATTGATCAACAAGTGAGGGGGTTAAGGAGCACCGGATCTTCCCACATGAACTAAAGATGAATTGCAGCAACATGTCAGCGTAAAAACATGGGTCTCTAAATGACAACACAAGTTACACAACTGAGGACATTGCTCTACTTCTCATATGGTCCTGATTACTAGTTCCTTGAATTGATTGATCAGGTTCTGTGGCTGAACCTGAATCCCGAGTTCTTGGTTGAACTCAAATTTGGGATTGATTCTTTGCCTTGTTCTTGTTGCAAATTGAATGTTTGTGACCCATATTAGTTGCTGAATAGGAACAGGAGTTAATTACGAGCAGAATAGAGAGTAGAAGAGTGAGGTGGGGCTTTAGGGGAGATGGCAGATCGGCCTAGAGAGAGAGAGAGGGATCGGGTAATTAAGTGATTCATTAATTATCCATTGCTGCCAATTAGGCTAGGGCCATATGCCCATTTATACCTAACAGAACCTATGGCCTTGGCCCTTATTAAAAATGGTAATTAATAACTTCCTAGATCTTAAAGAATAATATCTAACAAAATCAGCATCTCTTCTTAATTTTAAAACTAAAAAATAAGATACTAATTACTATCTATTTTTACCCTTACATATTTTTTAATTATATATGCATTTAAATGTTTTGTTATTTTTTAATGAAGGGTGTAAGTGTAATTTTAAAACTATTTTTATTACTTTCTTAAAAAGCGTACAAATTGACAGAATGACTTTCCTTTTTATACGGATGGAATAATAAGGAAAGATTGCCTATATTCTAAACGATACTAAAAGGTAGCTGCCTAAATCTTAAAGAATAATATCTAACAAATATCTAACAAAATCAGCATCTCTTCTTAATTTTAAAACTAAATAATAAGTTATTAATTAATCAGGAAAGATTGCCTAGATTCTAAATAATACTAAAAGGAAGCTGCCTTCCTTGGCTTTTTAGCAGGGGGTCGGCAGGGGAAGCTTGGGCCAACTTCTTTCACAGCCTTATGCATTTTCTGTTTCCTTATTCCCCCTTTTCCCTTTTTCTCTGTTGGTTGTGGAAAGTAAGCTTACTTTGTAATTACGAACCTCAAAAATATTATGATGATATCTGGGCACAAAGATTTTACATATATAAAGTAAATCATATATTCAGCTAGCAGAAATTACAGGAGGAACTTACTGGACTTTATAGTAGTTGAAGTATCGATCAAATCCTACAACAACTGCTCCAACCTGGAAGACACTAAATAGCTTGAGCCAAGTTTGAAGTTAACACAGCTGGGGTTCATAAAGAAGTACAGGATTTCCTCATTCACAAGGTTGATGAGACCCCTAGCAACTTTAATTTATGATTCCATTTTACAAGCTGCACTTGAAGGAAGAAGCACAAGAAAAAGAAGTGCAGAAACCAGAAGGAATTTACATCTTTATCCTGCTCCATCATATATCCAGGCTTCAGCTCAATCTTATTATCTCCATCGACCTGAAGAATGAAAGTTACAAGCACAATGTCACTCTGATGGTCATGACAAGCAAACTAAATCATCCTCTTACAAATGAAGGCTATAGAAAAATGAGTGCGCACAACAATTTCTGACTTTATCAACAGCACTACAAGTAGAAGCTATTTCTCCACTGTTCCTTCGGTCATATGCATATGGCATGGCATGCACAAATATCACACCAAGCACTTAAAAGATGCAGCCAGGAGACAATGATGATACAGGAATGTACAAGTGTTGCAATGAAACTATTTTATACAAAACAAGACTTCTATCCTCGACCAAATGCTTAATATTGCTAATGAACCTCAGCAGAATAATATCCATCTAAATACCCTATAACACAAACCAAACGAATCCATGCCTTATCCCACTAAGTGGGGTTGGCCACATATTCATCAGTGCACTCTCTCAAAATTATATCTATATATATATATATATATACCGGCCCACCAAGGTACTGATACCCAGCAAGCTCAAGTTCCTTCAAGATTCCATCCTCGCCAATGACATAGACCTGTAAGGATATGCAGTAAGGATTTGATTGGTAATGAACAATGGAAGTTTAATGAACTGAAAATTGGAACATATAGCTCAATCCAATACATGAAGAAAAAAAAAAAACTATATAGGAGCTGATGTAATGTAACTCTAGGTGAAGAATACAGGAAAATCTGGAGGAATATTTTGCCTTCGATTTCATCTACAGACTACAGAATAGTAACTAGGAACTTCGAAACATGTGAGCAAGATGATCAATTCAACAATCTTATAATGGATCTCAATCCCTTCATAGTGGCATCACTATTATGTGTCGTAATATTTAGATGCTGTGGTTTAATAAAAAAGTCAATTACTTCATAGCATGGAATGAAACGTTGTGTATCTGCCAATATGTAGCAGACTCAATGCTGCAAATAATTAATCGATCACTATTACTTATTGATACATAATGATTTTCCCAACAAAAAATCATGTCACGACAAACAAGGAAATGATATGTTTCTAGATTAGTTAGTAATTTCTCACAGCAATCTATAGGGCAATCGGGTTTCCTTTGTATATCAATAGCCAAAACTAGAAAATAGACTTTCTCCCAACCAAGGTTTCAAGGACACTGGAGCCTCCCACTTCCTCTCCCCCCTCCCCTAATGGTTACCTGATTCCCAATATAGCTACCCTTTCCTTCTACAGAATGATGACTCAGCTAAGGACACATAACGGACTCTAAATAACAGACCCTACAACTCAGCAACGACAAAATAACTGAATGAAAGGAAAATTACTTCATTCACCCTCACCCTTACCCTCTAACAGCCTCAAGCCCAGGCCAAAACCCCTACACATTCACCGCAGCTTATCCCTCCTCACATATGAGTACTTCACCACTGGCTTATCAATAATTCCCCCCCAAAAGCTTCACCTTGTCCTCAAGGTGAAAGTCAGGAAATTGAGTGTTGATAGCCTCAAAACTCTCCCAAGAAGCCTCGAAATCAGGGAGTCCCTGCTAGCTGATGAGGACTTCCAACTGCCCCTTAGAGTTGTACCGCATGGCCTAGATTGATTCTGGGGTGACTTGCCACTCCAAGTCCTCACTAGAAAAGGTTGGGGCTGCTGCCCGTGCCCAAGGGCTGGTTTCAGCATGGAGATATGGAACACTAGGTGGATAGGAGTGGATGATGACAAAAGTAGACGATACACTATTGGCCCGATCTTAGCAATGACCTGATATGGCCCAAAGAACTGGGGTGCCAACTTCTCATTGAGGTGCTTAGCTAAGGACTTGTGACGATAAGGGCGTAGTTTAACATAAACCCAATCCCCAACTTCCAGAGTCATTGCCCTACGCTTCTTATCAGCAGAATCCTTCATGCGCTGTTGTGCTCGCCCCAGATGTTGTTTCAGCTCCTCCAACATCAAGCCCCTAGCTTGAAGTTCCTCATCCACAGCAGCAAGGCTTGCTGTCCCCCACTCGTATCCAAGCAATAAAATTGCGGTCGCGGTCACGGTATTGGAATTTCGCGAACGATATTTTATATGCCGCGGTTATCGTAGCATGATTTTTTATTTCACAATAAATATTAGCAAATACCAGTAAATATCGGCAAACATTGGTATATATTGGTAGATATCGGTAGAATATCGGCAAATATCGGTCGATAACCGATATATCTTCGATAAATATGTGAAATTCTAAATCCGTCGCGTATCGCCAATTTCGCGTATCGGCTGACCCAAAATCCGATAAATATTAGCCGATATTACGTGTCGGGACCGATATTTAATTGTATGCTCGTACCTCACTAGTGGAGGCGGATCCCGCAAATACAGTGCAGAGAAAGGGGTTGTATGGATGGAAGTGTGATAAGAGGTGTTATACCAATATTCGGCCCAAGCCAACCAATCCACCTAGCTCTTAGGTTTGTCTCCAATAAAATAGCGCAAGTATGCCTCAACACTTTTATTAACTACCTCTGTCTGGCTATCAGATTAGGGGTGGTATGCAGTGCTGTACTTCAAAGCAGTCCCCTGTAACTTGAATAATTCGCTCTAGAAATTACTAATAAATACCTTGTCACGATCCGTTACAATCGAGTGTGGAATGCCATGGAGTAGGACCACCTCTTTCACAAAGATGGCTGCTACTCCCCGTGCAGTGAACGGATGCCTTAGAGGAATGAAGTGGTTGTACTTGGTAAGCCTATCGACCACCACCAAAACACAGTCATACCCATGTGAGCGGGGTAGTGCTTCAATGAAATCCATTGAGATGTCCTCCCACATCTTGGTTGGAATTGGTAAAGGTTGGAGGAGACCTGCTGGTGACAAATTCACAGATTTGTTCTGCTGGCAAATGGTGCACTCCGCCACAAACTACTGCACTTGTTTCCTCATACCTGGCTAAAATACCTCCTTCGCTAACCTCCGATAAGTCTTCAATACTCCAGCATGACCCCCCACCTTTCCACCATGGAATTCCCTAAAAAATAGCGGTATAAAGGAGGAACCAGCAGGTAACACTAAGCACCCTTTGCGGAACAAGTTACCTTGGCTCAAATAATGCCCATCCTTATCCTGCGAAGATGACACCAACTCTCGCTTGATAGGTCCCAGCACAGAATCTTCATCTACTTCTTGTTGAAGGGCTCCCCAATCCCATATCCATGTAGTTGGTAATGCCAGTAAATTAGAGTCTCCCCCTAGCCTTGATAGGGCATCGACCGCCTTGTTTTCACAACCCGACTTGTATTCAATGTCAAAATTATAACTCCACAATTTCGTAACCTATTTCAGTTGCTCCTCTGGAATCACACGCTGCTCCAAAAGCCATTTCAAACTTTTCTGGTCTATTCTTACAGTGAAACGCAGCCCCAACAGGTAGTGTCGCCACCTCTGTATGACTAGGACCATTGCCATTAACTCCCTTTCATACACTGACTTCAATCCAGCTCTTTGTCCCAACACTTGACTGTAGAATGCTATGGGTCGGTTGCCTTGCATTAAGACAACCCGCACTCCAACCCCGGAAGCTTCAGTTTCCACAATGAAAGGCTTGCTAAAATCAGGGAGAGCCAGGACCGGTACAGTCATCATGGCTTGTTTAAGAGTCTCAAATGCCTCTTGTGCCGTTGGTGTCCAACCAAAACTATCCTTCTTCAGCTGATCTATCAAAAGTGCTGCAGTCTGTCCATAATTGTGCAAAAACTTTCAATAGTACCCCGTAAGCCCCAAGAACCCCCTCAATTCACGAATATCCTTGGGAATTGGCCAGTCTTTCTTAGCTTGCAGCTTGGAAGGCTCAGCTGCCACCCCACGAGCAAAAATGACATGTCCCAAATATTCAATTTCCTCTTGGCCAAACACACATTTTTTTTTATTAACAAAAAGAGAGTGTCTTTGTAACCCCTCAAAGACCAATTGCAGATGCCTCACATGCTCCTCCATGGTGCGGCTAAATACTAGAATGTCATCAAAGAACACCAACACAAATTTACACAGGTACAGTTGAAGCACCTTATTCATCAAAGCTTGAAAAGTGGTTGGGGCGTTAGTGAGGCCAAAGGGCATCACAAGGAACTCATAGTGTCCCTCATGGGTTAGAAATGTTGTTTTAGGGATGAACACCAACACAAATTTGCACAAGTATGGTTAAAGCACCTTATTCATCAAAGCTTGAAAAATGGCCAGGGCGTTAGTGAGGCCAAAGGGCATCACAAGGAACTCATAGTGTCCCTCATGGGTTCAAAATGTTGTTTTAGGAATGTCCTCAGGTCTGACTTGTATTTGATGATATCCTGACTTCAAATCCAATTTAGAAGAGATGATTGAGCCATGCAATTCATCCAACAGTTCATCTATTATGGGGATAGGGAATTTATTAGGCACTATCACTTGGTTTAGAGCCCTATAGTCCACACAAAATCGCCATCCTCCATCCTTCTTATGTACTGACAATACAAGGCTGGAAAAAGGGTTGCGGCTCGGCCTAATGATGCCCGTTGCAAGCATCTCCCTAACCAGTTTCTCTATTTCATTTTTCTAGGTGCGGGGGTCATGCAATAAAATCGCGGTCGCGGTCGCGATTGCGGTTGCGGTCGTAGTGTTGCGGTATGGGAGTGTCGCAAATGATATTTTATGTGCCACGGTTGTCGCGGCGTTATGTTTTATATTTTTTCACAGTAAATATTAGCAAATACTAGTAAATATCAGCAAATATCGGTAAATATCGGCAAATATCGGTTGATAACCGATATATTGCCGATAAATATGTGAAATTCTAAATCCGTTGCGTATTGCTAATTTCGCGTATCAGCCGACCCAAAATCAGAAAAATATCGCCCGATATTGCATATCGGGACCGATATTTAATTGTGGTGGGGGTACTTATAAGGTCTAACATTAATAGGGGCAGTGCTTGGCTTTAACTCAATTTGGTGATCTAATTCCAGAACTGGTGGAAGACCTTGTGGTTGCTGCGTCACATCCGCGAATTGTTGGATAACCTAGTTAATTGCTAGGAGAATGTTCTGAGCTTCTGAACTTGACTCACCTTCATTTCCCAAGGCATTGCACTCCAGTAACACTGCCTTGCCGCCCTTCCACACCATCTTAATCAGGGCACATAACGAAGCCTGGGAATGGCATAGGGTGGGATCCCTTGACAAAGTTACTGGTGTCGATCCTACAATGAATTTCATCTCTAGCTTCCTCTAGTTAATGTGAGTCACCCCTAACTTCACCAGCCATTGCATCCCAAGGATGAGATTAGCACTGCCCAGTTTTAGAAGAAGGAAGTCTTCAACTACATCAACCCCTTGCAGTGCTACCTGAACACCCTTACAGACCTCATATGTGGTGACCGAATTTCCTGTTCCCATTAGCAACCCATAGGCTGCAATAGAAGTTATAGGCAATTGCAGTTGCTTCACTACTTTCAATGCTATAAAATTATGGGTGGCGCCACAATCGATCAGGACAACCATAGGTTCATTGTTGATCTCTCCCTTCAACTTCAAGGTGTTTGGAGTGGAGATGCCCATCACTGAATTCATGGACAGCTCCACTGTGCCTTCCACCTCTATTTCATCTTCCTTCCCATCTAGTATGTGTTCCTCTTCCTCCTCGCCCAGCCCCTACCACTAGTCCACCTCTACTAACAACACCTGCAACCTCCGATTTTTACACACATGTCCTGGCCCAAACTTCTCCAAGTATTTGAAACACAACCCCTTTTCCCTCCTCTATAATTCCTCATCTGGTAATTGCCAACCACTGGAGAACCGGCCGCCAGCCGGTGCATCCCTCTTCATCGTCTTAGATAGTGTGGTCGGCCGACTGAAGTTGAGGCCAATTGACGTTCAAGGTGAGTTTGCTGCTGCGTGTGAGTTGAAAACGCTCTTTGCACTACCGTTTGGGTTCCCAAATTTGCCCCACGATTCAGTGTTATTAACCCACCATCCTTGGACCACCTTATTTTTATCCTCCAACAGTCTAGCTGCTTCCATAATTTCTATTAATCCAGTGGGCCGCAACTTCCTTACTTCAGCCCTAACGTTGGGCTTTAGCCCATTAAGAAAGGTGCTCTCCAGCACTTCCACCAAGAGGCATCCCTGCAGCGGCAACGCGAGCACTTTGAACTACTCCACAAATTCCTCCACTGACGCTTCCTGTTTCACCGATAAGAACTTCTCACAAATTGAGCCCTCAAGTCGCGAGTGGAATCGGAGCAAATAAGTCTCCTTAAAATTCTTCCAATTTTTGAACCTCTTGCAATCTTCAGTGTGCTGGAACCATGTGAGTGCCTTGCTCTCCATGGCCACTGCCACTGCCACAGCCTCTAGCTTCTCCCTCTCTGTTAGTCGATTAGTTCCGAAGTACCTCTCAGCTTTGAATATCCATCTAGCGGGGTCAGTGCCGTCAAAAATAGGGAGGTCTAGTTACCTGAATGACCGAGAGTCACCTCTTGCCTCTGATTTAGAATCCTCGACATCCATTCGTGCCTCCATCATCTCATCCAACTTCTGCTTCCCAGTCTCCCGGTTGGATGAACTCGGCATATTTTTCTGGGCCAGGGATAATAGCTGCCCAACCATTTCCATCATCAATTTCTCCATAGATCTAAGACGATCCTCCATGGCTGGAATTCTCTATACCTCGCTGCATCCCTTCAGCACTTCCTCTTGAATTAGTGCCAACCTCTCTTCCTGTTGCTCATTCTTCTTCGCCAATCTTCCTCAAGTTCGCCTTGCTTTGATACCAGTGATATGTTTCTAGATTAGTTAGTAATTTCTCATAGCAATCTATAGGGCAATTGGGTTTCCTCTGTATATCAATAGCCAAAACTAGAGAATACACTTTCTCCCAACCAAGGTTTCGAAGAGCCTGGAGCCTCCCACTTCCTCTCCCCCCTCCCCTAATGATTACCTGATTCCCAATATAGCTACCCCTTCCTTCTACAGGATAATGACTCAGCTAAGGACACATAACAGACTCTAAATAACAAACCCTAAAACTCAGCAATGACAAAATAACCGAATGAAAGGAAAATTACTTCATTCACCCTCACCCTCTAACAGCCTCAAGCCCAGGCCAAAACCCCTACACATTCACTGCAGTTTATTCCTCCTCACATGTGTACTTCACCACTGGCTTCTCAGGAAACTAATTATCATCTGTGAAATTTTGATATTGTGGCACTGTTATTGTAACCACAATTACAACACATACCATGATTTCATTGTCTACTTCATTGACTGCCTAACATCTGCTTCAAGATTCTTGACTTATTTTACATGGCCACTAGTCAGGCAGGCATAGAATTAAGAGACATAACACAGTGATCCCAGAAAAAAAAAAACTTTATCCAACAATAATCATATATTCATATTCAACAGTCCATCTTAACTAAACACTCTAAACTCCTTTTCAACAGCAATTCCATTTACAAAGACATACAAGTGTTTATTTGTTACCAAGCATTTAGCAAAAATAATATTCGAGCATTTTTTTTTCACTTCAAATAAAAGAATAAGGCTAGAGTGTTATTCACACCTTTTTGTCTTTGGGGAAATTAATCGACTTGAGGTAAGCAGCAGCAGCAAAGGAAGAGGCAAAAATTTCCTCCTGAAAGAAGTACATTCAGCCCAGTAAAGTACAAGTCAAAGTTCAAAACTCATGCTCTAGATAAACTAGGTCATGAACTAACCTCATTGACATTGAGACCAAGAGACTCAAACTTTTTGCCATATTGCTTCCTAGACTTTGTAGAATTGTTGGTAACAAAAACCATTCTCTTGCCCTGAGGAAGATATATCAGTAACCGCAATTCATGAATAATCAAATTATTGTTACTGGAAGTAAGATGTTCAATAAAATAAACGAATTGATATTGAGCACAAAGGAATTAGGAATATGAGAATTATGCAAGAGCACCGGTGGAAACTGTCATAATATGCGGGACGCTAACCTTGGACCTGAGCATATCAAGAGTCTGTGGGACTCCA
Source organism: Tamarix austromongolica (assembly GCA_039764185.1). NCBI lineage: Eukaryota > Viridiplantae > Streptophyta > Magnoliopsida > Caryophyllales > Tamaricaceae > Tamarix > Tamarix austromongolica. The sequence continues at coordinate 105,516,945 of CM077808.1, read as the reverse complement.
TCTATCAATTTGTCCCCCTTCCATATAACACCTGCAAATATTGAAATGTCTTAAAATCTGAATCCCATTTTCTTAAAAAAAGGATTTTTTAACATCACATCCCTACCCTAGGGGAACTCCCCCCTTCTAACAAAATAGAGGGTAAACTGAGAAAGGAAGAGTAGAAAGAACGATAACAAAATAAAAAAATGAGAGATGGAGAAGAACAGAGAAAAACGATGAACAATGCGAATGACACTTGATAACCACTAATAACTAAAGCCATTTCCTCAGCTTTCTCTTGAGCTGTTATAAAAACTAGAGCAAAATCCCAGTTTGATCCACCATAGCCAGAGTCTGGAGGTCTGGATGTAGTGTACAGACTTACCTTCACCTGCTTGTGTGCTACTGTGAAACTATTTTCAAAAGAGCCATGAAAACAAAGAATAAAAAAAATTTTGAAGCAATATATAATTAGAAAATTATTTTAGGTACATAATTTAGGAAGTACATTATTAAACTAAATATACCCAGTAAGTAAATAATGGCGACAACAAACTCAGCGACAAATCATGGCTCTAATAACACCCACCCCCGAAAAAACAACAATAACAAAGGACATAATAATACCATATCAAAGAGACAAAATATTACAGAGTAAGGACAGATGTCTAAAGAAACAATCGGCTAATAGGATATGGGGTCTCTTTTGGGGATATTTTCATCTGTTACTCGGCAAGTGAGTCACAGGCATGTGAGCAAAGCACCTAACCGGCTCAACTAGCCCTTGGTTACAGCAGAAGATGGTGGTTTGATGCTCGTTATAAGCTACTAGTAATCAGTTGTGCAACAGCTTCTTGATGCATTATTTTTTTATGGATCCTTATTCTTTCTTCATATACCATGCACACCGTAAAGAGTGATACTGTTGTGATTCATTTTTCCATCATCAATAATACACATCAAAAAATTTCCCTCCCTCCATTTCTTTTTTATCTCCGTTCAACTCTGATTTGATTCTCTGACTTTTCTGACAGTCTCTAGAGCTGTTAAAAACAAATTAACATATATAAATGATGAAAGCTCTGGTCCTCCGGAGCAGTGTAATCACGTTGTGCTGATTAAGACCGAGGTAAATAATCAATGTTATATGCTGAAATCTGAATTCAGACCTTGCAGTTATCATAATTATGTTACAATACTTTTATAGAATATCGCAATTCATTGTGTTCAAAACACAATAACACAACTAAAAAACTACGGTGCTCAACATCAATCAGCAGAACCTAATGACACATTTCTTATCAAACTACTCAAATTAAAACTCAACGTTTCCAGAGCCAAAAAAAAAAGTCACAAATCCGGTCATTGCTGATGTATTGACGATCACTGATCAAATCAACTTCCACAATTCTCATTAAGACGAGGTTACTCCCCTCCATCCAATGTAACCATAAAAAATAAACGGCAAACAGCAAGAATTAAGTATATCCAGCAGCTTATTGATACAACCCAACTCAAGCCACTTACCATCGCAATCGAAAATAAAGGTTTCCACAGAATCAATAAGTTCATCGGCGTTCTTCAGTGGCTGTGCGGAAGCACTTATCGTAGTCCTAAAATTTGATGATGATGTCATCCTAGAGAAATTCTTACTGCCACATTTGAGGGGCACAAATTGATTTGAAAAATAAGAGATGCTGTTTTTGTTACCACAGAATTTAGAATTAGGGTTTCGAAGTGAAGGTGGATTAGAGAGAGTTGCAGGAAGAGATACTGCTCTGTTGCTCGTAGCGCTTAGCATCTCTTCTGCAGTCAAGTGCAAGAAGGTACTCCGACTCCCCAGTGAGCTAGTAAAAGTGTTCGAGAGCCGCATGGATAGGAGTTGGAGTCTGTGGTCGTTATGGATTTCTGAGTGGTGCCGGGGAGAGATGACGTGGGGTGTGGTGGGCACGAGCTTAAGCAAACGTTTTTCTTTCGTTAGAGCTTATAAAGAAAAAAGCATAAAAAAAAAAAAAAAAAGAGAGAGAGAGAGAGAGAATACGTGACGTGGCCCGAATGATTGAAAATGCTTTTCCCAGGTCGACATTATTCTTTTCTCCCAGGTATATTGAGTTTCTTGTCCCAAGGGGCAATTAACCTTTATTTTGTTCTCTCCTGGCCAACTAGTCGACTTTTACTTCCGTCCTCTCGCGATTCTTATTCCTCCTGTACCGTCCGTACATAGTCCTATTTGAATGCCAGTATAAATTTGGCTTCAGGTTGTCGACGGTGCTGCCCTTACTCGTGATCGAACAAGTTGGTACGTACATACGTAACCAGTTTACCAGATTCGATCAATCAAAGTCAGTCCGTTCTTTGTTCTTGAACTTCGTTCGTTGATGGTAGAGATGGATGGGAGTCACAGGGTAGGAGAGTGGGATTTGACCATATCACAAGATAGTACTACTACTCGGACTTTGGTGTTAATTGGACGTACCGGAAACGGTAAAAGTGCCACGGGCAACAGTATCCTCGGATGGAAAGCTTTCAAGTCGAGGGCCAGCTCATCTGCTGTCACGAGCACAACGGAAATGAAGAGCTCCATGTATGGGAGCACGGCTATCAACGTCATCGATACCCCTGGTACTATAATTATCTGAATTCAATATTCATAAAATTACTTATAAAAAAAAAACCCAACCTAGACTTGTATGTAAGATCTACCTTTCTTGGTACAGGCATGCGTGCGTGTCAAATTCTTAGGCACGTAGTTAATTGAATTTCATCTCATGTTGCAGGGCTATTCGATGTTAACGTTGGAATAGAAACAACAAGCAAAGAGATCGCCAGGTGCATCGATCTGGCTAGGGATGGGGTTCACGCCGTGCTATTGGTTTTCTCCGTGAAAACTCGGTTTTCGAAAGAAGAAGAATCGGTAATCGAGACCTTGGTGTCCTTATTTGGCCCCAAGATTTCTGACTTTCTGATTGTGGTTTTTACCGGTGGGGATGAATTCGAAGAAAGAGAAGAGACGATAGAAGAGTATCTTGGTTATGAGTGTCCTCGACCTTTACAGGTACGTCGACGTACATGAGCTTGCTACTAGCCAGGTGATCATAAACAATTAAGTTATGACGAACTATATAAGCATTAGTAGACTCTATCATAAAAAAAATTAAGTTAGTTTCCCATTTCTGCATGGGATCTATGTATTTCAGAGAATCCTTGAAGCTTGTAAGAGACGTTACGTTCTTTTTGACAATAAGACAAAGGATAAAGAGAAGAAGGCCGAACAACTCCAGGCCCTTCTCGACCTTGTAGACATGGTTGTGGAGGCAAATGCTGGACGACCATTTTCGAATGACATATTCCTTAAATTAAAGGTATGTATTCCTTCCTATGTAGCTAGCTGTCTATATAGATTAATTGTTGATTATCACAGATTAATTACAAAACCGTGCGTGTGTATACTCATCCTTTTTTAATTTTTGCGTGTTGATTTGGAGGAAATAATCAATAATTTTTAATTGACCTGTGCGTTGTTTTATTTGTGTAATAGGAAGCAAGCAAGCTCCGTCGTCAAGAAAAACAAATCGACTCCTCTCAGGTCTGCACCAAAGCAGAACTGGCAGAGCTAATGAAGCAAACACGAGAATTACATGAGAAGCAGCTCAAGCAATTAGCCGAAACGGTATCTTTAATTACATAATCCAATCCTCACATACATACGCATTACGATTATATGACCTGCACGTGATCAACGTACATATAATATCATTTGTGTGTTTCATTAATTAATTTGCAAACGAATTCAAACGTACGTGGTTGTGTATAATGTTGGTCATGTCATACATATATATACATATACACACACGCGCGTAACTATCACGAGTGCATGTAGATGGAGTCGAAGCTGATCGACCAGAGAGTTAAAAGTTTGGAACAACAACTGGCTGAAGAACGATCTGCTCGAAAGAAATCAGAGAAAAAACGCAAGGCAGATGAGCAAAAACGCAAAGTTGAAAGACTAGAGAGGGAGGTTGCGGAGCTTCGGGATAGGAGAAGGATGGACTGTCCAATCTTGTGAAAACCATGACTCAATAATCTGTGCTTGATTCAATAAATGTTGATATGGCTATGTTCAAATATAATGACCTAGTACGTACTGTGTCCCTACATTTAATGTGTTCCAGAATTCCAGCTGCAGACAATGATAGAATTTATAATAGTGTGTACTGCCTATCATCGGTAAATTATGTTATGCATTCAAGATGTAAGTTATTTTATGCATCCGAGTACATCTTTCTGGATTCACTCAAAGTACAAAATAGTGAGATTTTAAAAAATAAAACACTATTTAGCACACAACACATCGATCTGCACAAATCGTCGGTATCATGTGTCTCTCCCCTCTTCTCGCTCCATTCCTCTCTTATTGGCGTCAGAGTATCGCCACTAGCACCTTAGTCACTCACTTGCGTCAGCCGGTGCAATCACTTCATGCCATTTGCTTCTGTCAATGCTCGTCCATTTCCGTCACCGCTCATGACCCTCTGTTTTCTACTCTTAGCTTTTTTCTTCTCTCTTCAACGTGTTCTAGTTCCTCTTTTATCTAGCGCGTTGCCAGCGCCAAATCTTTATTGAGTGGGCCTCGATGACTTCGAGCTAAGACATGAAAGAAGTGCCCGTGTAAAATGGGTTTCATTTGTTGTGTTATATTAAAGATTACATAATCTGCTTTGATGTGTCCTTACTCTTCTTGGATGCTTAACTTTTCTTACCCATTGTCTCTTTTATGGGGAGCCTGTAGATTGTTGTCTAGATTTGTTTGGTATGTCTTGGAATATACCAACTCTTTTCTGGTTAATTGGAATGCCATATGCTTAGATGGCTGTGATTATTCTTCTTTTAGGATGATACTTATTATATTTGTTACTTGTTCCATTAAAATTTATTCTTCTCCAGATTGATATAACTTTTTTTTCATAACGTTGATGTCTTTTCTTCTTCAGGTTCGTATTTAAGCCACTATTGACGATTACTTTTTTTTTTTTCCTTATAATAAATACTTATTTTTATCATAGCCACAATAATTAACTATAAAGACTATTTAGGTTGATGGTTTTTCTTCTTTGGTTTAATATTTATCTAAGTTTTGTTTGATGTTGCTCCTTCTTTGCATTGAGGTAAATTTAAGTTTTGGTTATTTTTTTTCTTTGGGTTGATATTTATTTAAGTTTTAGTTGATGTTTTTCTTTTGAGGATGATGTTTCTTTAAGCTTTGGTTGGTGTGTTTTCTTTTTTGGTTTGGTATTTATTTTTAATGAGTTTATCCTTTTTTGATTTGATGTTTATCAAAGGTTTGATGGATGTTTTTCTTTATTTGTGTTGGTGTTTATTTTAGTTTGCTATGATATTTTATTAAAATAAATGGTTAATAATGTTAACATTTAAAATTCAAATTATGAACACTATTTGATTAATTAATATAATTATAATCATAAAAATATGCAAAGAGAGTAAATAAGTGAGGAAGTTACATCCTTCTCGTTGTCTAATGAGTAAAAAGGGAAATTTCTCATAAAACTAAAGTAGTACTTCATGCGAGGCCTTGCTCTATCCAATTAACAAGAAGAGGCATTGTACTAGGTGCCATAAGTTTTGCAATATCTATGTCTTCTTTTGTTTAAAATAAAATTCCTATATTTATCAAAAATATCATTACTACTTATTAAATTGCATCCTCAATATTTTTTCCTTTTTTGACACACTAGGTTCACCTTGCAAGATATATCTAGGTGCATGATATTCGTATTTGTAATACTCCAAATTGAAGGGAGTGTTATAAGAGTTGATCTGACTACTTATATCAATATGGTATACCATCCTTTTGGTGATTCCATCCTAAAAACTCCACAATTAAGTGTGCTGGTCATAGAGTAATTTTTAGGATGGGCGACCCTCCTGAGAAGTTTCAGAATTTTCTAAAAATTCCTCGGAAAGTGCATGAGTGAGGACAAAGTGAGTTGAAAGGACTTATGTTGATTTGTGGGGTCAGTCGATCAATCAAAAAGTGGTTCAATGTATCCCCCGGGTGGTCATATCGACTCGAGGTGTTACAAATAATGAAACTTCCTAGGAGGGTCACCCATTCTACAAATTGCTCCACGGCTAGTATGCTTAACTATGGAATTATTAGGATGGAATTACCAAAAGAATGGTATACCATGTTGCTATAAGTAGCTAGATCAATCTTTATAACACACTACTACGGAAACAGGAAATAATAATGGGACATTAATATCGATGGTTCAAAAACCATCGTCAAATGTGTGAAAATTAATGCGCGGGAAGTTTTAACACTACGAGAAAATGTATCTTTGGCAACACGTTTTAGCAATGATCGAAAATCTTCGTTGCAAAAAAATATTTTTGGCAACAATGATTAACTATTGTGGCAAAATATTGTTGCCATAAATGCTGTTTTTTTATTGCAACAACAATATATTATTGTTAAAAACAAAATTTTATAACCACGTCAAATTATCGTTGCTAAAAAGTGAATATTTTCTGCAACAAAAATATTGTTGTGAAAAATATTATTTTGCAACAATTTCATTAGTCGTAGCTAAAAAAAATATTACAAGTTTAGAGGAAGGAGAAAAATAGCAGTACTCGATTTTATATCTTATTTTTATAGCCATGATATGTTGTTGTTGCTAAAAAAATTAATTTTTTGTTACGATAATGTTGTTGCAAAAATTGTTATTTTGTAACAACTTCATTAGTCGTGGCTAAAAAAATTACAAGTTTAGAGGAAGGAGAAAGAGTGGCGGTACTCAAATTTATATCTTAGATTTATAGCCACGATATGTTGTTGTTGCTAAAAAAAATTATTTTTTTGTTACAATAATATTGTTGCCAAAAATGCTATTTTACAACAACTTCATTAGTCATGGCTAAAAAAAATACAAGTTGAGAGGAAAGAGAAAAAGTAGTCGTACCAAATGTATATCTTATATTTATATTTATAGTTATGATATGTTGTTGTTGTTAAAAAAATTTGTTACGATAATTTTGTTACAAAATGCCGAAACCTATTTGCTACATAAGTTTTAGTTGTAACAAAAAAAATTGTAGTTAAATAATATATTTCATTTCCCTCAACATAAATATTATTTTGCCAAAGAGAAAATTTAAAACAATTGCATTACACTATTTTTTATTTTATGAAAATTAAAAGAAGAAACAATAAAAAAAAATTTAAATAAAACTATTAAAAATGCTTTTAAAACTTGTGAAAACTCAAATTTTTTTAGCAATGGAACCTATTCCTTATGGCAGAATCTGATTTCATATTTTAAATTAACTTTGGCAACGATTATAATTGTTACAGAAAAGCCAATTTCACACAAAATTAAGACGCGGTAATTTTTTCCGCACTAAGAAGCAATATGAAAATAAAATAAGATAAAATACATCATTCTAAACCTAACACGAAATGAGACTTCATTCTCACAACCCATCGACTACAACTACAAGAAACATTTGCACAGGTGCCATCCCTCCAGTTAGCGCTTCCATTGGTGTTTGTCGTCGACTAGTAGTAGTTTCCGTCAACTAGCAATGGATGACGCACTGTTAGGCTCTGTCATTTGCCGTCCTCACTCTATCTCTTCTAATGTGTTGTGCACCTGCTCCCTTCACTCGACCCCTCCATTTTCTTCACTTTGTAAGCTCTACTTCCTCTGGTTCTTTTTGTCTTCAATCTATTTACTATATTATTTCCTTATGTTATCATTAATTATTTTTGGTCTAGTCTTGGTCATTGTCTGGTCCAATCGTCTCCCCTACTGCGCTCAACGTCATTCCCTAAACCCAAATTTCTATCATCCTCTCTCGCATGCTTTCATTTTCCATCATCCAAAACCCTTACTGCATCTCTCTCAATCCCTATTTCCAAATGTTTTGAGGCGTCCATTTCCTCCCTGTTTGTGCGAAAAGTTGTTGTATCTACTGAATTTGACCAAGAGGAAGAAGAGGTAGGATTGAGTGATGGTCGACAGGAGCCCGATTTCTCTCCTGACTTGGAACACTTTGTGGGTAACCTTCCCTTTACTGTTGATAGTGTTCAGCTTGCTGAGTTGTTTGGGAGGACTGGAAATGTCAAGATAGTTGAGGTATGTTATTGACCCTTTTTGTTAGTAATTGAAGTAATTTTTGTTGTTAAGTTATCGTCGGCATTTATAACTTTTTAAAAATTTTCTGTTTTAACTGTTAATGACTCACTTAATGGGTTATTCTGCAACTCTATATATACTGCTAATTAATGCACAATGTTGTCAATTTTTTCCTCTTTTGGATTGTAACAGTTGAGGCTTTTTGGGTTCGTGTCATTAACCTAGAATTCAAGTTTCATGTAAATTTTTATGACTGCTACGTGAAATGAATTATATACATGTTTTGGGAGTGGGTGGTACTTGTATTGCTCAACTATATAATCCCTACTTTATCCTAATTTCACCTATACACAACTTTACTACTACTTGTTATAGATTTGAGTTTTTTTTAGTTGATGATGTTAAACATTCTTGTTTGTTTATTTTGCTGGTTAACTATGGCAAGATGACTAGACAGAGCAGAGGGTTTGCTTTTGTGACCATGTCTAGTCTTGAGGAAGTGAAAGTAGCCACTCAACAACTCAATGGCTATATAAAATTTTCTAATCATCTATACGTAACATGTCCATAAGTCCATTGTATTCCAATCTCTATTTGGATGCATTTTTTTTGTTCTATCATGCTACTTATATATATATATAAATTTGCTCTTAATTTGCCTCTGGTTGTGACCCGATTTTGTTATAATTAGGCAGCCTTGTTTCCCTTTCTTATAAAATCAATGAATTAAGGGTGAGAAAAACAAAAATCCATAATTTCATTTTCTAGAAGTATTTTTAATGTGTCAAATACAAAAATTAGGGTTGAATTATGGGCATATAATTAGTCTATTTCATGATTGCAAATGATCTATGCTTGTTATCAATGACTAATGTTTCCTATTATTTGTGATTATGGCCCAACTTTCTTAAGAACTTTGCTATACTGAAGCTAGTATATTAGACATTGAATATGTTGCTACTTTAAAGCCCTTTACAATTTATCCGCTTGTATAGTTTGATTCCAAAAAAAGGAAAAAAAGAAATAAATGAGTATGATAAGTAGATAGCTACTACTGTTTCTGAGTTGACTTCTTTGTTGGCCTGCTACTGCCATTGATCTGTTGAGTTTGAAGTTCCATGATATTGCTATAAGTGCTTTTGTGATGTGTTTCTTTATCCTTATATGAGAATGCATATGGTGTGAAGGTTTCTTTACCTTGTTTTTGTGCTAGTATCGATAATTATGAATCCTAATGTATAGAGAGGCTAAGATACTTGGTAGTGTTGAAGGCTAAGCTTACTTTCTGGTGTTGTTATGTGAAATTTGAACTAAAATTGAATTAAGAAAAAAGAAATAGATTCATACCAATAGAAGCTCATAAAAAAATAGCTCACTTGAATCACATGCGAAAACAGAGATTTTAATGCCTAAATGACCTTAAATCCAATCCAAATTTAGCCATATATGTCTAGTAATTTTTCTCCACAACTTATGCCATGTTTTAGCCTTCATATCATGCAAAAAAAGGTGACATAAAAATAAAAATCAGACCTGAAAGTTTCAATGCAGAAATCAACTCAAAACTTAAAGAAGTTATCTCCAAAAATGCTTAAACCCCTCCTCTAAACTTATGCTACTTGATTATGCTTTTAATGTACTGAATTCTCAATCATATGACAGGTCTTTAAACAAGTTTATAAGGTGAAAACAAGTTGATTTTAGATCAGAAATCATATTTGTAAAATTGTTGTAGAAATCAGTCCCAAACATAAAGGAATCACCTCCAAAAGTGCTTATAAACTTACCCAAACTAATTTTACTTAATTCAGCACTTTGTATGCTGCATTCCAAATAATATTATAGTTCTATTATCATTTTTATAATGTGTAAATCATCTAAAATTTAGGTCTGAAATCAGATCTGTATATTTTTAGCAAAATCAGTACAAAAACATCAAGACAACGCTTCTATGGTGCATAAAAACCTATAGAAACTTAGCTAACTTTATTCTTCATTGGTTATACTAAAATTTAACTTATATTTAAATTCTTTGAACATGTAATTAGCTAGCATAATGGCCAAAAATCAAATATGAAATTTGAATTGAAATTAAACTAAAAAAATGGTTCATACCTACATAAGCTCATAAATTACCTTAATAAAATGACAAATCATTAAAAATTAGATCTAAAATTTAAACTGAAATTGAATTAAGGAAAAATAAAATATTCATACCAATACAAGCTCATAAAAAAATAGCTCACTTGAAGCACATGCAAAAGTGAAGATTTCAATGTCTAAATAACCTTAAATTCAATCCAAACTTAGCCATATATGTCCAAGAATTTTTTCCACAACTCATGTCATGTTTCAGCCTTCATATCATGCAAAAAAAGTTACATAAAAAAAATCAGATCTAAAAGTTTCATTGCAAAAATCAACTCAAAACTTGAAGAGGTTATCTCCAAAAATACTTAAAACCCTCCTCTAAACTTATGCCACTTGATTATGCTTTTAATGTACTGAATTTTCAATCATATGACAGGTTTCTAAACATATTTATAAGGTGAAAATAAGATGATTTTAGGTTAGAAATTAGATTTGTAAAATTGTTGTAGAAATCAGTCCCAAACATGAAGGTATCACCTCCGAAAGTGCTTATAAATTTAACAAAACTAGTCTTAATTGATTAAGCACTTTGTATGCTGCATCCCTAATTATATTATAGGTGCATTATCATTTTATAATGTGGAAATCATCTAAAATTTAGGTTTGAAATAAGATATATACATTTTCAGTAAAATTAGTACGAAAACATCAAGACAACGCTTCTACGGTGCATAAAAACCTATAAAAACTTAGCTAACTTTATTCTTCATTGGCTACACTAGAATTTCCCCCATATTTCAAGTCTTTGAACATTTAATTCGCTAGCATAATCACTAAAAATTATATATGAAATCTAAACTAAAATTGAACTAAAAAAAGATTCATACTAACACAAGCTCATAAATTACCTTAATAAAATGACAACTCATTAAAAAGTAAATCTAAAATTTGAACTGAAATCGAATAAAGAAAAAAATAGGTTCATACCATTAGAAGTTCACAAAAAAATAGCCTGCTTGATACACATGCGAAAATAGAGATTTTAATGTCCAAATGATCTTAAATTCAATCCAAACTTAACCATATATGTCCGGTATTTTTTTCCACAACTTATGCCATGTTTCAGCCTTCATATCATGCAAAAAAAGTGACATAAAAAAACTCAGACCTGAAATTTTGGCTGCAGGAGTCAACTCAAAACTTGATATTGCTATCTCCAAAAATTCTTAAAACCCTCCTCTAAACTTATGCCACTTGATTATACTTTTAATATACTGAATTCTTAATCATATGATAGGTCTCTAAACATGTTTATAAGGTGAAAACAAGCTGATTTTATATCAGAAATCAGATTTGTAAAATTGTTGTAGAAATCAGTCCCAAACATAAAGGAATCATATCCGAAAGTGCTTATGAACTTAACCAAACTACTCTAACTTGATTCAGAACTTTGTATGCACTTTGTGTACTAGATCCTTAACTTCTATATTCATGACTCAAATTGTAGCAAGTCATACCTAATTACCAATTTATCAAAATGAGATTGAAAACATAAAAATGTTATCTGATACGGACCGCACTTCATCAACTACTCCTCTCCTTTTACTTTTTGATAATCTAACCCTGTTGTCTCCTAACTCATGTAATTCCACGTTTTCCATCTTCAGGGTATGTTGGGATCCGAAGCCAGATTGAGGAGAGGAGGCAACAAGCGGGGGCGGAAGCACTTTTGAACTGTGTTTTTGTAATTAATTAAGCTTGAATGTGTAACATGTGTAATCATGGTTGGAACATTATTATTTTTGTAGGGTGTGTGTGTTTAGTGGCCGATGATGATTTTACCCTATTTTTTGGAAATCCCATTGATAGTCTCGGGTTAGGCGGAGTTGGTTATCAATGGCCGCCCTCGAGCCTAAATGAGTATGGGTAAACTTAGTCTTGTTTCCCTATTTGCATTGGATTCAGGATCGGAATTATCCCGTTATAATCGCCTCTTGAATCTAATGAAAATAGGAGAATAGCGTTAACCCCTTTTTTAAACTAAGTTTGGGTTGAACCAAAACTTGAGCCCAAGCCCAAGTTTTGGCCCAACCGGCGGGCAACCCGTCGTGCCCTAGTTACCCACCTATTTAATCTTTCTTCCTCCTTCGGGGAGCGCCGATCGCCTTTCTTTTGCTCCCCTCTTGATGGCTCGACCCCGTTTCTCTTTTGCCCTGTTGATGACCGTTGCAGGTCACCATCGACGCACGTCCACCTTTACCTGCCCCGGATCTTGTCCCCGACACCAAATCTGAGGCCCTAGGTCAACTGTTTTCTCACCTTGCCCTCTCCCCCTTCCTTTTGGTGCTCCATTCCCGTCATATATATCGGGCGGGGTTGCTTGTAAAAGTGGAAGGTTTTTGGAATGAAATTTCTCGGGTTTTCCCATTAGTTTGCACACAAATCCGTTGAAGTATCAACATCTGATTCGGAGATTACTCCGGTTCAACGGGAAACGAGTACGTTCCCGACCCCCGTTTAACGGATCGAGTACGATCCGGCTAGTCGGGTTCGTATTATTATCTAAGATATAAAGAATAGAATTTTCCTATATCCTAACCCTAAACAAAACCTCAAATGTTAGAAGATATATTAGACAACGAATTTGCAGTCTTTATGATTATTTATGAACATAGAAGATATATGAATGACATAACCTTACATCATAATGAACTTCCTACAAAAGATAAGCATGAAATGATGGTAGCATAGAATATCTACATAACTTCATTTAGCCTATTGAGAGCAATAAGTTGGTAAGAATGAAATGAAACTAGTCATATAATTTGATAGGTCAGCTTGGATCTTTTTTTTTTCTTTTTCTTTTGATCAAAAGGTAAAAGTATATAAATATATATTTTTTAATAATTAATACTTCACTAGGTATCCCTAGGAAAGGAAACATACTTTAACTAACATTGCAAAAGGTAGTGGATGTTTTTTCACCAACCACCAAGTGAGGTTTTGCACTAACTTCTTCCTAGTTCTAGACTTTAATTTCAGCATAAAATGACAAGAAAAGCTAAAAAAATTAGAACCGAATGTTTATTGTAGAAAATAATAAATAACATGAAGAATTTACCTTCAAAACTACTTAAAAATGTGTCCAAACTTATCTCACTTGGTTGTGTTCTTTGTATACTGAATTCCCTTATGTAATCAAGGTATGTGCTCATCTTTAAAAGTAAAAATAAGCCCATTTCAGATATGAAAATTCAGACTTGCACATTGTAAAACTAGTGTAGAAACAGAAGAAATGGTGCATAAAAACCTATAAAACCTTAGCTTACTTCATTCTCATTTTATGCATTAAATTTCCATTATATTCTAGATCAAAGCATCAATTTTGACATCTAAAATGCCTTCAAATCAACCTTAACCTAGCAATATATAATCAAATCATTTTGGGCTAACTTTTGCCTAGTTCTAGACTTTAATTTTAGCATAAAATGACAGGAAAAGTAGAAAAATTAGATCTGAATGTTTACAGCAGAAAACCATAAATAACATGAAGAACTTACCTTTGAAAGTGCTTAAAAATTTTACCAAAATTATCTCACTTGATTGTGTTCTTTATATAACGGATTCCTTGGTGTACTCAAGGTCTAAAATTAAAAATAAGCTCATTTCACATCTGAAAATTCAGACATACATATTTATTGCAAAACCAGTGCAGAAACATGAAGAAAGTGATTTTACGGTGCATATAAACCTATGAAAACTTAGCTAACTTCATTCTCATTTTATGTATTGAATTTCCATTATATTCTAGAGCAAAGCATCAATTTGATGTCCAAAAGTCCTTAAATTCAACCCTTACTTGACAATATATATCCCAAAACTTTTGCACTAACTTCTACCTAGTTCTAGCCTTTTATTTTTGCATGAAATGATAGGAAAAGTAGAAAAATCTGATTTGAATGTTTACAGCAAAAATAATAAATAACATGAAGAATTTACCTTGGAAAGTGCTTAAAAACTTATCTCTCTTGATTATGTTCTATGTATACTAGATTTAGATTCCTTGGTGCTTAAAAACTTATTAATGGTGGAGGTTATTCCACCAATGGTGGTGGTAGCTGGTTTTCTAGTCTCCTTTCCATATTCTACCTTATATCATCAATGTCAATAGATTATAATATAATGTATTTGTATTCGTTATATGCAAGCTATTGAGGGTGGCATTATTGATGTTGCCTTGATAGTTATGGTGTCTTGATGAGGCTTTTTAATGTGTTTATGTGGTCACTTTCTTTTCTTTTTGTTATTTGAAGTTGGGCACCGAGGGAGGGAAGGAGGGACAGTGAGTGGTACAGGATTCCAACGAGGTAAGTGTTGTCCAAATTAGTTTTTCGATTTTTTAATTGGATCTTCCCCTCCTTTATGTGACTAATTAGACTATTTGAATGAATCATGATTGTTGGATCTACTGAATGATTGGACTTGTAGTGACACTTGTGTTTTATACATTTTAACTATATTTCTAAGTGATGTTTATTAATCCTTTTATTTATTCAGGTCTAGGACTACACTTGGTGATGATGGCGTTGATGGTGATTATTGATTTATTTGTGGAAGTAGATTGTTGTAATTAATTGATATTTTGACATGAACTCGGTGTTCTTGATGATTGGAAATCTTTTTGAATAAAAACACGAGACAATAGTGTTTTGACAAGAAGACTAGATGACCATGGTAATGTCTTTTTGGATATTTTGATTAATACCTTTATTTTTGACAATTTTATTAGACAAATGATTGTATAATTGATGAATTATGTATCTTACAATGATGATCAAATTCAAATTGCTATTGTTGTGTGTATTTGATTAGTATAAGTAGAATTAAAGTTTATTATGGATATAATTGGTTGTAAGGTGATGTTTTATATATTATTATTGTAATAATGTCTTATCATTAGAAATGATGTTGTTGCCAAAAATAACATATAATTATAATAAATTATTAGCAACAAAATAGTTATTATAGAAATTAGTAGATTATTGGCAAAAAAATAGACGTTGGAAAATACAGTATTGACAAACAAAAAGGTTGTTGTAGAAAATAGTATATCAATGGCAATGAATCAATTGTTACAAAAAATAAAAGATTTGTTACAATAAAATGGTTATTGCAAAAAAATAAGAGATTTTTTTTTGCAACAAAAATGTTGTTGTGAAAAATAGTAAAGCTTCAAAATTCATGATGATAATTTATAACAAGAAAATCCTCTTAAGCCACAAAGTTGTCATTGCTAAAAACATCTTTTTTTAGCAACGACAACAAATCGTTACTAAAAATAGCATTTTTTTAGCAATGATAGCAAATCGTTGCTAAAACATCTTTTTTTAGTAACGGTAACAAATCGTTCCTAAAAACATCTTTTTTAGTAACGATAATAAATTGTAGCTAAAAACATCTTTTTTTAGCAACAACAACAAATCATTGCTAAAAAATATCTTTTTTAGTAACGATAATAAATCGTAGCTAAAAACATCTTTTTTAGCAACGAAAACAAATCGTTGCCGAAACCTTTAGTTATGCTATGATATACTACGATGGATTACTGTTGCTAAAAATATAATATTGTTGCTAAAAATATTTTTAGCAGCGACATTTTTTGTTGCTAAAAATCAAATTTCTTGTAGTGATAATAACGGTTGTAGGTAAAAGTGCAAAGTGAAATTTTGCACGGCCATTTTAATAACAGTTCACATAAAACCGTTATTAAAGCATGATTTAATAACGGTTCAAACAAGAACCGTTGTCAAAATTTTTAAATTTTTAATAACGGTTCTTACATAAACCGTTATTAAAACATAGTTTGATAACGGTTCCTATAAGAACCGTTATTAAAACTTCCTTTTATTTTGTTCTGTTCTATTTCATGCCAAAAATTTCAGACTCTGCCGCTTCCCTGTCGTACTCTCTTTCTCTTGCAAACCCTTGCACCACCGCGCCGGCTCCTCTGAATTAAGGGAAACCATCGCACCGCCATCTCTCCACCACCCCTCTGCCATTGTTGGCTTTCCATGTGCGTGGTGTCATTCTTGCGAGCATAGCCATCACTTGTACCTTCATCGTTGTCGTTCTCAACTTGCACACTGTCACTCCCTTTACGTATGTGTTTGTTCTTCCCTCATTGCTTAATTTGTCTCTACTGATATGTATATATATATATATAAATGCATGCATGTTGCTACAGGGTTGTGTTTGTTTGTTATTGTAATCTTGCGGTTTGTTGTTCAAAAATCTGTTGTTTGATGTGTTGGTGAAAAATTTTGCTGTCCCTTTTTTTATTGTGGCCGAGACCTTTGCATATATATAAATGCGTTTATAATCTATTTTATAAAAATATGTATTATTATTTTAAGAGAATCCACAAGCCTAAAATATATATTATTATCATAAGATATGTGCGTTCTAAGTATAAAATTAAGGTGTATATATATTTTTTTAGCACTCATATTGTTATGCAGATGTGTATTTATATGCTTTTTTTAAATATATTTTGTAAGACGTGTATTTATATTCGGTAAAATGTGTGTTTATATGTGTTCTATTATATGTATATATATTTATAATATATTTATATATAAGATGTGTATATATAATCTAAAATAATTATGGTTAGGGTTAGGGTTGGGGTTAGGGGGAGGGTTAGTGTTAAGGTTAGGATTAGGGTTAGCTATAGGTTTAGGATCATTATCTTACTAGGTTTAGTGTTAGTTTTTATTATAATTTATTAGGGTTAATTATTGTTAGGGTTAGGGTTAGAGTTAGGGTTAGGGTTTATTGTTTATTATATTAAATATAAACTAGGGCTATAGGGAAAAATCCTAAGGATAAGGGTATTGTGGGGAAAATTTGAGGAGGTTGGTTGGGCATCGGTGTTGTGATAAAGTTTAAATAGAAATGAATAATTGTGCATAATAATAATAATAATAATAATAATAATAATAATAATAATAATAATAATAATAATAATAATAATAATAATCATATAGGATTTATTAGGTTGTACTATATATGTGTATATATATATATATATATATATATATATATATATA
Source organism: Tamarix austromongolica (assembly GCA_039764185.1). Classification (NCBI taxonomy): domain Eukaryota; kingdom Viridiplantae; phylum Streptophyta; class Magnoliopsida; order Caryophyllales; family Tamaricaceae; genus Tamarix; species Tamarix austromongolica. Next base: position 105,499,604 of record CM077808.1, on the reverse strand, counting down.
TATATATTATTAATATCTACTTGATTTTACTATGCATAATGATTTGATGATAGTTTGATGTTTAGCCAGTTTGTTAAATATATAACTAAAGATTATGTCCTTATTTTAAATAGTTTGATGTTGTTAGGTTTACATAGTTGGTTAAGATCTGGTAGAATATATTTATGATTTGTCTAGCTAGTTGAAGATCAGTTTACATATTCTGTAACTTAGATCCTTTCGAGAACAACCTTGATGATAAGATTTAGCGGTTCTTATTTGTAGGTAGTGAGATGATATACCCTCCACTGTATTTTCATATGGCGCCACATACAGATGTACGGACTCATGTGATATGGTTATATGACGAGCTATGTCATTTGTACGTGAGTGGCTCATCCTATCACCCCTTCCATTTCAGATCTTATCACCTTCTATTGACCCTACCTCAGATAGAGCCATGGGCGTCGGCTACGTCTACTTTTTTGCAGTGGTTTGTCTACCACACTGATGCACCACACCCGAGATTTATTGAGGGTGAGCTATTTGCTAGAAAGTATGATAGGATATTGAGAGAACTGATGGTCATCGATGATGAGTGGAGGTATCGTCATAGTTTGCCTCGGAGTATCCACCTCGGTTACCCTAGAGTATCCGTGAGTAGACTTTCTTGCAATGATGTCAGGGATCAAATGATATATCGTGATGAGTGGACTTTCAGAGTTATAGTTTTTAGTCGGGCTTGACGAGGCTATTGGGGGATTTAGTTTTAGGGATATGAGTTTTTTTTTTTAGGTATTTGAGTTGTAGCAACATTTTGATGTATATAATTATGCTATTGCTTAAATCTTGTAGTATGTATATCTTTTCTAATTTGAACTATTAATTGTACAATATTTTGCTACGTATGTATGTATGCATGTATATATATATATATATATATGAACTCTTTGTAAGTATGAGGAGTTTCATTGATCAGCATTAATATAATTTTGGAAACTTGTTAGCATGATTCGTATATATATATATACATATACAGAATAGCATGATACATTTGAGATTAATTATTTCTAAGTATGAGTGATTTGAGAATTATTAAACTTATAATTCAATTGATTTTTAATAATTACTTTCATGTGGGATATATCTAGATTCAAAAACTATGGATCAAAAATGGTTGTCTACAAATCGTCTGTCTAGAGAATATAATGAAGGAGTGGAGTTTTTCATCAAATTTGCAGTTGAACATGCTCAGGACTCTAGTAGAATAGTCTGTCCTTGTTTGAAGTATGCTTATATTCAGCGTGTCAACGCTAATGATTTGAGAGATCATTTATTTGTGTATGGAATTGATATAAGTTACACTTGTTGGATATGGCATGGGGAAACGGAGTCTAAATATGAAAATGACGATGTTAGGAGGGAAAGTAGTGGATCATCATTTGATAACTATGAGAGACATTCGTTAGAGGAGATGACTCAAAAGGTTGAGGAAAATGTTCGGGATTGTCCAAAAATGTTTGAGAAATTATTGAATGACTCGGAGAAACCTTTTTACGGTGATTGTAAGACGTTTACGCAATTATCCACTACTTTAAGGTTGTACAACTTAAAGGCATGTAACGGATGGAGTGATAAGAGTTTCACATAATTATTGTCACTTGTGAAGGATATGCTTTCTAATGATAACGTTATACCCAATCGTACATATGAAGCGAAGAAGATTCTATCCTCTATGGGCATGAGTTATGAGAAGATACATGCATGCCCTAATGATTGTATTTTATATCGCACTAACAATGCATCTTTGGATAGTTGTCCTAATCCTAAATGCAAAGCACCACAATACAAGAAGAACAAGGTGCCCGCTAAGGTGTTATGGTATTTTCCTATAATACCAAGATTAAGGCGGATGTTTAATGATGTTGAAGATGCCAAGAACCTGTAACACCCCGAGTCGACACGACCACATGGGGGCTACTTTGGAGCGCTTTCGGATTGATCGGCTAGCCCCACAGATCAACACAAGTCCTTTCAGTGCGCTTTGTCCTCACTCATGCACTTTCTAAGAAATTTTCATAAAATTTCTGAAACTTCCCAGAAGGTCACCCATCCTAAAATTGCTCCACGGCCAACACACTTAACTGTGGAGTTCTTAGGATGGAATCACTAAAAGGATGGTATACCATGTTGATATAAGTAGCCAAATCAATCCTTATAACACTTCGTTCAATTTGGGGTATTACAGAACCTAAGATGGCATGCTGATGACAAGATAGATGACGAGCTTCTTAGACACCCATCTGACTCTCCACGATGGATGACGATTGATGGGTTGTTTCTTGAATTTGGTAAAGAAGCACGAAATGTGCGTCTTGCACTTTCTGCGGATGGAATGAATCCTCACAATCAAGGCAGCTACCGTTTATGGCCAGTGATTTTGGTTATATACAATTTACCTCCGTGGCTCTATATGAAACACAAGTATATGATGTTGTCTTGACTCATTTTCGGGCCAAACCAATCTGGGAATGATATTGTTGTTTATTTGGCACCTTTGATTGATGATTTGAAGTTCTGATGGGATATGGGCGTTGAAGTATTTGATGCATATAGTGAAGAAAATTTCACTTTGAGAGCATTGTTATTCTGTACTATAAATGATTTTTCGGTGTATGGCAACTTGTCAGGTTATAGTGTGAAAGACCATTATGCATTTCCGATATGTGAGGAGAATACTTCATTTGTTCAACTAACACATGGCTGAAAGATTATGTTCCTTGGGCATCGTAGGTTTTTACCGAAGAATCATCATTATCGTAGGCAAAGAAAAGCGTTCAATGGATTCTGAGAAGAAGGGCAGGCACCAATCCGGTTGACGGGTCGACAAGTGTGGCTGAAGATGAAACATTTGAGTGTCAAGTTTGGGAAGAAGAATAAAGATAAGCCTCCATCAGTTGGGTGGAAGAAGATGTCAATATTCTTCAACCTTCCTTATTGGGAATCTTTCTACGTGAGACATGCCCTTGATGTGATTCATATTGAGAAAAATATATGTGACAGTCTTGTTGGTACATTACTTAATGTTCCACGCAAGACTAAAGATGGGATAAATGCTCGAATGGATATGGAAGAAATGGGTATTAGATGGGAACTGACACCGCAAGACAACGGAAGAAGAACATATTTACCACCGGCGTGTCATACTTTTTCTAGAAAAGAGAAAATTTCATTTTGTGAATTCTTGTACAGTGTCAAGGTTCCGGAAGGGTATTCTTCAAATGTTAAAAGGCTCGTGTCGATGAAAGAGTTGAAATTAATTAACATGAAGTCTCATGATTGTCATATCTTGATGCAGTACTTGTTTTCGATATCTATACGTGGAATTTTTCCAAAATGTGTTCGAATTACTATCACAAGACTTTGTTGGTTTTTTAAAGCCATCTGCTCTAAAGTTATACATCCTGATAGTTTGGATGCCTTGAAAAAAGGGATTGTGATTATTTTGTGCTAACTTGAAATGCATTTTCTACTGTCATTCGTTGACATTATGGTACATCTAACTCTTCATTTAGTTTATGAGATAAATATGTTAGGACCTGTTCATGGGCATTGGATGTACCCCTTTGAACGGCTTATGAAGTTGATAAAAGGTTATGTGAAGAATCGATATCGGCCAGAAGGATGTATTGTTGAGAGTTACCTGGTGGAAGAGGCAATTGAGTTTTGCACAAAGTACTTGTCAAATGCGGAAGCTCTTGGTATTCCTAAGTCTTGACATGTAGGCAAATTTGAAGGACAGGGTATTAGAGGGAAACAGTTTGGGTGTGTAGACCCTAACATGTTTCGTGCAGCACATCTATATGTATTACACAACAGTGATGATGTTCAGCTATACATTGAAGAGCATATGACTTCTTTACGGATTGAAAATCCATCAAAGACTGAGAAATGGATTATCGATAAACATAATCTTTCCTTTATTGATTGGATAAAAGATTGCATCATTCCACTCATCGGACATTTCCCAAATTTAATTTCCAAAACCCTGCATTGGTTGTCTCAAAAACCTCGTTATGAAGTTTTTCAATATACCAGTTATGTGATCAACGGTTGCACTTTTTATACAAAAGAACAAGATGCGAAGAGTACAATGCAGAATAGTGGGGTGACTTTAGTGGCTGAGGCAATGCATGTTGCTAGTGTGAAAGACAAGAATCCAACTTATGCAAATATGAATTATTATGATGTGATTGAATATATATGGGAGTTAGATTACAATGTATTTAAAATCCCTGTATTCGGCTGCAGATGGGTTGATAACGGCTGTGGGGTTAGATATGAAGATGGATTCACATTAGTAGATCGTAATAGGGTAGGGTATAAATAAGGCCCATTCATCTTAGCATCACAAGCGACACAAGTATTCTATGTCACTAACCCTGCTGATAATAGATAGTCTGTAGTACTATCTACGAAAAAAAGAAATGCCAATGAATGTGATGATGAAAATGATGCCAATTGGAATAAAGAGTGTGCCTTAGCTGTGCAAGCAACTCAATTATTGAACGATGATAACAATACAATTAATGAGGAGGAAATATATGTTAGGGATGATCATCGTGAAGTAATATATGTGTAAGATCCTGAATCTAATCCGAAAAGAAGGGGAAAAAAAGAAGGAAAAGATGGCAATGGGGGTAATAATATTGTAACATATAATATCTATGTTGGTTTTTTTAAATTCATTTTTCAACTCAATTATGCTCAATACATAAAATTCTAACATAATTTATTTATTGATTTTTTTAGAGATATGGCCAATAAAAATATTGATAGGGACAACAGTGATGAAGAAGGGAAAAGAGGGCATACGATTATGAGAATCATTACAGATATGAGGAATAAAGGAGAATTGGTCGAGTTGGGATGGAAAGAAAATGTGACTTATTAGCGAATGACCTTTCAAATCTTTTGGCAAAAGGAAGGGTCCGCATCAGTCACAGTACCCAAACGTAAACTGTCCATGGGTACAACTTAGCCCTAATTACAAGGCCGGTGAGTATTGACACTCCAATCATTGGCAGTGCGCCCTTGCCTTGTTATAAAGAGGGCGATGAGGCAGCCACAGTGCTAGAAGCTCATGGAAGCTTCATGCCTTGGCCTGTGGATCAAATACGCCTCACTACTGAAGAGGTATTGACATTCGATATCTTCATTAGACCTTGTTTAGTAGTTACACTGTTTATACCTTTTTCATATATATATGCTCAATACATATTTTGTTTATTATTATTAATTGAGGAATCAAAGAAGAAGACTGCTTCTGCTAGTAAAACCAAGAGAGGTACTAGTAGAATGAGCAACACAAAAGAGGGCACTGCTAAAGGAAAGAGAGCTAAATCTGAAAAATCAGTTGCCTCATAAAAGATTCCTTCTTCAGAAATACGCTAACCTCCACCAGCATTAGCTTTATTGTATTTCTATGCCCAAAACTACCTCGGGAATAATTATACTTCCATTGATTGTTGTCCTGAGTATGTTGGAAGGGACGATGCTACTTACATGGTATTGACGGTTGACATAAGTGATATTTATAATCAGGAATGGATGTCAACCACGAGTGTCGCCGTTTTTGTCACGTAAGCATTATTTCATATTTCAGATTTTAATACTCTTGGAGAAATGGAATTTTTATGACCTCTTATATGAGTTATTAGTTATTAACAAATATGCACTGTTATTGTCGTCCATATATAGGTTGGTAGCTAGTCACGCTGTGATGGAGGGAATGTTGTCGTCTATTATGTTTATGTGCCCATACTACATAGCTGACGGTAGTACAATAACAAAGGGTAGGCACATAAACTATTTAGCGGATCACATTTTGATTGAGTGACACAACAAGCTCTATCTTATTCCTCACCTTGCAACTAAATATTGGGTTTTGTATGCCGTCCGACCTGATCTTAATAAAGTTTATGTGTTTGATTCCCTTCAAACCTATGACGTGCCTTTTAAGGTCGCTCGTCGTGGTGGGAAGGAATTTATCGACATGTTAGTATACTTTTCACTTCTTACGTCATTATCTTATTTATACATATATATATTCTACTTTTATTATTTGAGGTATATATACTTATAATATTATGTATCCAACTCTATTTATTAGGGCACTACGGATGACATATCAAAGGAGAGGTGGGAATGGTGTCTCAGACCCAAAGAATCGTCAATATGAGCCTATCATGGTAAGTAGGAAGACAACTATTTTGTATTTTGTTTTAATTCAAATTAATATCTAATAGATAGAGAGCTAACTGAATTCATTTGATAGTGTCCACAACAGCAAAACAGCGATGATTGTGGATACTATGTATGTAGAGCAATGGATCTTATAGTCCAAAATAGATCGGTCAACATAGATCCAAGCCAAGTATGTTTTCTTTTCTATATTTTTCTATTAATAAATCATGACACATATATTTTTGACCTAATGACTACTTGTATATTAATTGAAACATGGGCATTGTAGTTTTTCACCAAAGACTATGCACGAGGCTAGCAATACAATGTTGATGAAATTGATGAAGTTAGAGACCAATGGGCCAAGCACGTGCACTCATTCATTCAGTATTAAGTAGCGATCTATATATTCTACATGCATTTTTAGGTTTGTATTTCATCTATATCTTTCGATCTTCCAGCCTAGATCTCTAAAATCTTTACTTTGGGGTGTAGAGCTACCAAGTTGTGAAATGCCTACTAATTTTTATTCCTAAGTATAGTTGGTGTATTGAGACATGCATCCAATTATTGATTGATTGAAATTATGGTGTGATTGCAGATTTGGTATGAATTGATGTTGTTTTACATTGCAGATTTGGTAATTGTTTGAACATACAACTATGTATGTGGGGAGGAACAAAACAGATAAATACTAAAAAAAACCTATAGTTTTAATAACGGTTATATGAAAAACCATTATTAAAACCTACGTTTTAATAACGGTTCGAATTAAAACCGTTATTAAGACATATGTTTGAATAACAGTTTTTCATATAACCGTTATTATAACTATAGGTTTTAATAACGGTTTTGTTTAAGAACTGTTATTAAAACTCCTTTTAATCTTATATTTATGCTCATTTAATACGTATTAGAGGGTTTAATAAACACATAATCAATGACCAAAATGGTAATTCGATGATGTTTTAACAACGGTTTTTGTATTAATCGTTATTAATACCTGATTTTCAACAACCGTTTTTTCTTATAAACCGTTATTGAAACCTTATTTTTTTAAAAAGTTTATTGAAAAACCGTTATTAAAACCTATTTTTTAACAATGGTTTTTACTTAAAAACCGTTATTAAATATGAAGTTTACGCACATATTCGCGGTTTTTTGTGTATTTTTCATGACGGTTATGAACCGTTGTTAAAGATTTAATAACGGGCGGTTCAATAACTGTTGAAAACCATTATTAAAACTATAAAATAACTATTATTAAAATCCCTTTCTGGGGTAGTGACACTCTCCTTAATTTGGGGTACTACATTCATCCCCACTCAAAATATGCAATGTCCTCGTTGCACCACAACCACTAACTATCTTAATACAGTTTATACTAAGAATTGTCCCGCTAGATGATTGACTGACTCATCAAAGTTCACCTCGCGGTTATATTTTTGCTTTGATACCATTTGTAACACCCCGATTCAATACAACCATGCGAGGCTACCTTGGAGCGCTTTCGGATTGATCGGTTGGCCCTACAAATCAACACGAGTCTTTTTAACGTGCTTTGTCCTCACTCACACGCTTCCTAATAAATTTTCAAAAAATTTCCAAAACTTCCTAAGAGGGTCACCCATCCTAAAAATTATTATACGGCCAGCACGCTTAATTGTGGAGTTCTTAGGGTAAAATCACCAAAATGATGTTATACCATGTTTATATAAATAACCAAATCAATCCTTATAACAATTCACTCAATTTGGGGTATTAAATTTGTAATACCCTATTTTTAACTATTTCTAATCATGTGTACTTAATTACATAAATGATTGTAGAATATTTTATAACCTCAAGATTGTTTTGGGTGATTATGCTGTAATTGCAATTTTGCGGCTAGACCACACTTTGCTTAAAAAGTACTATTTATATATGTGAAATTTTATGTTAAAATTTGTAAAATATTTTATAAAATTTTATTTAGGTCCTAAATGCGTTTAAATGTTAATCTAGAAATTTTGGCTTAATTTTTTTTTTGTTATCCCTTTTAAATTTTATATGCAAACAATATATATTAAGGTATGCTAGATAAATGTCATATCAAATGTGTGTTAAAAATTATGAAAAATTATATTTAGGTTTTAAGTGAGTAAATAATATGATATAGAAAGTTTTGTAATTTTAGGAATAATTTTGGTATTTATTTTAGTAATTACCTTGTAAGCTTGTTAGTTAATCGTCATTTCAATATTTTATATATCAAATATTGTTATAAATTCATAAAATTTTACATGTGAGTTTAAAATATTATTTTAAGGGCTTTCCTAAATTTTAGTAATTTTCTAATCTTTTTTGCTATTTTTATTTAATTTATCTTCTTTATTGATCTTTCCACCACTAAAAATAATCTATAAATCCTAAAATGACTATTCATACCCAAAATTACTTCCCTATACTTCCATGATCATTTTTTAATTGACCATTGTATTATTCATTCAACCAAATTTTGAGCCAAAGTCATTTTTATACACTTTCTACCTATGCTAGTTGTGTCACTTTGGCTTTTTTGCTCTCAACCTTCTTCACTTACATTCCCCATACTTAAATATGACCTTGGACCAGCACGCCTTCACCTCCCCCATCCCTTGGTTGATTGATTTAATTTCATAACTTCATTAAACCTACATACACTCCACCACCTTACACACTCAACCACCTTATCCTTTATCATTCAAGTGTTGAACAAGCTACCTCTTCCCCCCTCTTGTGGCTGCATATTTTTGGTTCCTTCAACCCCTATTCATACCCCATTTGTATTTCTTTGTTTTCATTAAGTATTTCTCTCATTTTATCCTCTTGGTTGCTCCCACTTCTTTCTTCATTTTGGTTATTTTTGCTAAGTGTTCTTAAGCTTTGTTGAGCTTATAACCAAGACCCATCCTCCTCTCTTTATCCTTATTCTCTTATTTTCACTTCTATATTTCCTTCTATTTAGATTTTATTCATTTTTAAATATATAAAAAATGTTAGATTTTTGGTTAAATTGTGAAGTTATCATCTTTTGGCTTCTCCTCTTGTGTCTCCATTTTTTGATGGCATTGATATACTTTATGCTATTTTTCTAGTCATGCTTGGAAAGAGGCAACCAATATACTCCTAATAAATATATAAAAATCACATGATAGCATGTTTAGAGTTTTTTATGTTATGCTTAAGTATAATTTATTCTTTCTTGTAAGCTTATAAAAAAGTATGCATGCACCATGTATTATTATTAATTTATCTAAGTGTGACCATGTATTAATATACAAGGGCATGTTAAATTTATGTATTTTAAATATATTTATGATAACATATTAAAATATGGTTGTTTATGTTAAAATAATTATGCATGATTATAATTTTATGTGCTAAATAAGCTTAATTGTGTTTTAGGGGCAAAATGGTATTTTTCTCACTCCTAAAAATTTTTGGAACTGAAATTTTATATCAATGTACCTTTTTTAATATTATTTAGTCATTCCATGAATTCCACTTAATTCTAATAACAATTGGTATTAAAGTGGAAAATAATTATATAAATAAAATACAAGGTCATTTTGGTCATTTATGACTTATTATGCGTAAAAGCATGAATAATTGGACTAAGATGACCTTAATGGATTCCTAGGTTGACCTTAGTGTTAACATTGATTTTGGTTTTGATTGTTGACCTTATGACCGACTTGAATAATTGGAAATAAAAGAAAAATGGTTAAGTATAAAATTGGAATTGTTGTGCATTATGTGATATTTTATAATTACATTATTAAGATATTAATATTTATAGTGGAAAACCTCGAGATTTGGGAATGATTGCTCTTTAGGGTTAGCTACCCTAGAGACAAGGTAGGAGCCCTTAATTTAGTTTGGTGGTTTCGTTAGATGTCTCGGCATTTTGACTAAGGCCCTAGTCTACTCTATAGGTGGCATACGGGCCCTATAAGGGGTATCCATACTTAAGGATAAGGCGTACTAGGATGGGAGGATATCACGTTTCTTTGTTGCACCAATATAACTAGAGTACTTGTAGGTCTCTAGGTTACAATTTAGGAGGATACTGTGTTGCTTTAGTGTGCTGGTATGACCGATATACTTATATGTCTTTGTGTTATTAGTGTATCCCCTCGAGTAATTAAAATAGAAATAATTATTTATAATGATTTAAATGGATTATTATGATTTGTCAATTTGGTAGTTGCCTTCGCACAATACTTAGTTTTAATTTGGTATATTGGTTTGATAGTTGCATTCGTGCACTATTTGAATTTGGTGCATTGGTTGGTAATTATATTAGTACTTTCCTTATTATGTTATAAGTGGAATATATATGGTTATTATAAAAGGAATTAATTATGGTTTGGTGTTTTCCTTTTCTTGGAGCACCCTCGGTATAATTGGATTAATGAAATTGTTGTAGTATGGTTAAGTTTGATGTGATGGGTGTGTGACATATGGTATGATATGAGTTATGGTATGAATGTGGAACTTAGCTATGGGATGTATTATTTTACATGTTATGACATGATACTTTGCATTACCTTCTATGTGCTCCATGTGATATTTGCATGCTTAGTATTGTATATTGGTTTACTCAGTATCGTTGTACTGATGGGTTCTGTTTTATGATCCCCTCCCTATTCAATGGGTAGTCTTTACCTTGCAGGATTACTTTAAGCGTACAACTTGATGGCTTTTGGTAGGGGTTGAGATTTAGGACTATCCAGTTGTTGATGAAACTTGGAAGGGTTTCACAACATTTCACTGGATCGTAAACGGAATCAAGCGCGGGGTTCGACTCGTCAAGTAAACAGCCTAAGGATTTCTCCAAAGGAAGATCAAAAACTTAGAGCGCAATTGCTTTAACGGTTGCTGAAGTTATGAAGTAAAGAGGATCAAGAATAGATCGAGGAGAAGAAGCAAGAAGAATTCGAATGAGAAGATCGCACGAGAGGGTGAGAGAGTCGAGAGAGAGCAGAGAGCAGAGAGCAGAGAGAATTTCCAGAAGTATCCAATACTTTACTCAGCCAAAAAGTGTCGATACATACGGTGGAGGCCATATTTATATGGCGTATACAATACAAGGTAAGCATATAAAATACATCACAAGCCTCTCAACAACATACATGGTTCAGCCCAAAAATCCAGCCCAAGAACCAGCTAGTGCACAACAATGGTTAGATGGCTGATCAAAGTCATAATAGCCCAAATACAAATTTTACATGCCATAATAATACAAGGAAAGAATGATACAAATAATTCCCATCAACTAGAATTTAATTTAGCTAATCATGGTTACCAAGGGATGAATAACCCACAGTCCAACTAACCCAGTTAATTATGGGTCGGGTGGCAGGTCATACAGCCAACTTAATCCCCATTAGCCAATTTTGCCGGCGAATGCATCACATGGGATTTTCTAAACATAAAAAAAAATTTCTGCAACAATTCCTCTTAGCAGCTACAACAATCTTTGATTCCATTCCCCATGTTCTGCATTAATTCCCTAATCAAGTACACAATAAGAAAAACAATTATAAGCACAAAGTGATTTATAACAATTAATAGAAATATTTAAATTTAAATTTTGGAGATTCATATCAGTTGTAATACCCCAAATTGAGCAGAGTGTTATAAGGATTGATTTGGCTACTTATATCAACATGGTATACCATCCTTTTGGTGATTCCATCCTAAGAACTCCACAGTTAAGCGTGCTGGCCATGGAGCAATTTTAGGATGGATGACCTTCTGGGAAGTTCTAAAAATTTTTCAAAAAGTGTGTGAGTGAGGACAAAACGCACTAAAAGGACTCGTGTTGATCTGTGGGGCCAGCCGATCAATTCGAAAGCACTTCAAGGTAGCCCCCGCATGGTCGTATCGACTTGGGGGGTGTTACAAGTGGTATCAAAGTAAAACCACGACAGTGAGCTGAACTTGGATGAGCCAGTCGGCTACCTAGTGGAAGGATTCTTAGGATAAACTGTATTTGAGACAGTTAGTGGTTGAGGAGCAATGAGGACGTTGGGTTCTTCGAGTGGGGTTGAATGTAATACCCTAAATTGAGCAGAGTGTTATAATGATTGATTTGTCTACTTATATCAACATGATATACCATCCTTTTGTTGATTCCATCCTAAGAACTCCACAGTTAAGCGTGCTGGCCATGGAGCAATTTTAGGATGGGTGACCTTCTGGGAAGTTCTAAAAATTTCTCAAAAAGTGCGTGAGTGAGGACAAAACACACTAAAAGGACTCATGTTGATATGTGGGGCCAGCCGATCAATTCGAAAGCACTTCAAGGTAGCCCCCGCATGGTTGTATCGACTTAGGGGGTGTTACAAGTGGTATCAAAGCAAAACTACGACAGTGAGCTAAACTTGGATGAGCCAGTCGGCTACCTAGCGGGATGATTCTTGGGATAAACTGTATTTCAGATAGTTAGTGGTTGAGAAGCAATGAAGATGTTACGTTCTTTGAGTGGGGGTGAATGTAATACCCCAAATTGAGCAGAGTGTTATAAGGATTGATTTGGCTACTTATATCAACATGGTATACCATCCTTTTGGTGATTCCATCCTAAGAACTCCACAGTTAAGTGTGCTGGTCGTGGAGCAATTTTAGGATGGGTAACCTTCTGGGAAGTTCTAAAAATTTCTTGAAAAGTGCGTGAGTGAGGACAAAGCACACTAAAAGGACTCGTGTTGATCTATAGGGCCAACCGATCAATACAAAAGCACTTCAAGGTAGCCCCCGCGTGGTCGTATCGACTTGGGGGTGTTACACCAGTGTCCATTTCGACATCTTTTGATCTGGATATCTTTTGTACTCTTAGGCCCCCTTATATATATTTCTTTCTCTTATCAAGTTGTAACTCTTTTGTTTAATCTTTTGTTATCAGAACAATGTAATATTAATAATGAAACCTTCCTCTTCTTCTTATCAATTATTATTCTTAATTTAAGTGGATAAACATTTTAGCCTTAAAACTTAGTGTAAGAAAGATAGATGAACCAGACTTATACTAAGTGTGGTGGTAACACCCTATGTTTTTATTGGTTTAGCTTCTGCAATCAACTCTTTTAAAAAAAAGTTCAAGTGCTAAAAATGGGGGTTTTATACTATTACCTATCATTAATTGAGCCTTCCAAATTAATTATAAGTGCAATCATGTATAAACTTAATTGCTTATGCTTTTTATCAATTTAAAATATAACTCAACTATTATTCCTTCTACACACTACATAATTTGATGTTTTATTCTAATTGAATATATATTTTATTATTGTTCTCTATTTAATGAAACCACATTGTGATAAAAATATAATTTTACTATTATTTAATATCATATTATATTTTGTTGATAAGATTGTAATTGTAACACCCTGAGTTAATATGACCATGTGGGGACCACTTGGTAGCCACCTGGTAGTACTTGGGACTATAAATGTTACAAGGCTATCCTAGAGCACTTTTAGATTGTTGAGATGATCCCACATATCAACACAAGTCTTTTCATTGCATTTTATCCTCAACTCATGTGCCTTTTGAGAAAGTTTCAAAAAATATAGAACTTTTCAAGAGGGTTACTCATCTTAAAAATTTCTCCACAACAATCACACTCAATAGTGGAGTTTTAGGATGGAATTAGCAAAAAGATAGTATATCATATTGATATTAGTAGCCATATCAATCCTTATAACACTTCGTTTAATTTGGGAGTTATTACATTCACCCTCTATAACAAAAAAAAATACTATTGAAAAAACTTTAGCTGGAGCAGAACAATAATATATTTGGGTGTTACTGTCATACCCGACATAAGTTTGGACTACTGTACCATTCTTACATCAAATATAAGACAAAAAATTTATAACTTAAAACAGGAAAAATAAAGAATGAGAGAAATTTTAATAAACTTTGATAAGCATTTGGAGATCAACTCTGAGTACAATATTAAAAAAAATACAATCAAAGGGTTCCTAGGGAACTAAGAGTCCAAAATGTATCCAAATAAAAATTAATAATTAGATAACATGACTCTACACCCAACCCTAAAGATAATATGATCACTCCTTCGCAAGTAAAGCATCATAATTAGTGGATTCATCTAAGTGTTCCTCATTGACCTACAAAACTAAGTCTGGGTCGTCTGCTCATGGGAATGAGAAACACCCATGAGAAGGATGATTAGTACACTACATATTGAAAAATGGAATAATACAGTTATAGTAAGGACATACAGATACAAAAGATCACATAGAAGAATGAGCATGCATATTAATCAAACATGATACGATATAAGAGGAGAACCGAATTAGAGTTCCATTATTTGGTGGAGCCACAATCCATTTACTTATTTACATCAATCTCAAGATCCTATATTCATAATCTTGTGAAATAGACTAAAGCACTTTCTAAAACAAAAATTTGTTTGACTACTATTATCGTCAGGTGGAATAGATTCAATACTTCCTAAGATAATATACACCTAGCCAGTATTCTTAAACCGTTAGAATGGTCTAATGTACTTCCAAGGAAAAATGTTCCAGGCCACTTTTATCGTCTAGTGAAACAAACTCAACATCTCAGCCTTGACTCACTATAAGTGATTAATGCCTTATTTGACTTTTGTTGTAACAACTTTAAAATTCACTCTTAAAAAATTTTGTTTAAAGGTGTAATAACCAAAATTTTATTAAACCTAATCTCTTATAACTAATACCTTATTCCAATTCTAACCTCAAGATAATATTCTTTTAGCCTTACCCTAATTCCTTAATCCCAAAATATTAACATAATCCTACTCTTTGACCTATGTAATTTATATTTCTTAACCAACCTAAATTTTGGTAGATTTATATCATATATGGTACCTATTTTAGATAATTAAAATTTAACCTAAATATAATCTTAACCTTAAGCCTTTTTCCTTTCCTTTTGTTTCTCCTTTTTCCTTTTCCTGCCTCCTTCTTGCACCGATTTATTAGTTCCTTCTCATGTCTTGTGTGAGAATTTCCATATCACCTACAACACACCACCATCACTTTCACCCACCATCTCATCTTTGATGAAATTTTCCTTACCACCGTTGTGCACTATGACACAATAACCATCACCTCTTTCCACTCCCTCTAGCCTCTTCTATAATGATCACAATCACCCTCATGCCTTTGCCATTTTTCTAGTTGCACGCTACCACAGATATATATATACCTCATTTGTTTTGCCACATTTTCTATTGAGCATAGTTCTGCTTGTTTTTTTTTTCTTCTTCTTCTTCTCTATTTCATTTGACCAAAATACCACCTCCATCACCACACACCACCAAAACCACTAATAGCTAACTTGTGTTTGATGGATCAACCACCCAATCATTCCCCTTTACCATTGCCGACCATCGCTGCCCACAGTGCTATTATGTTTCAATAATCACACACCTCACACACGATCTCTCGCACAATTGTGAACTAGCATCGCACGTTTGTGCATGATCACACAATTTACCTGTGCATATTCACATAGGCAAACACTAGATTTTGCATGCTTATGCATCTCTGCTCTTTTATGCATGAGCATGCATTGCATGTGCATGACCGTCCTTCCTTCACACAATTTAACTTTGTGATTTCCTAGCCCACGGTTTAAGCATGCATTGCTTGTTAAATTCCCGTGCAATCCCCCTTTATCGCCCATGCACCCCTTTTTACACACCCAAACCTCACCCAAACACCATCTGTAATGCCTCGTTTTCAGAAAATCGTAATAAGTATAACCAAAAATTATGTGTATTAGTTATAATAATTATTATAGGGTGTTTGTACAAAAAATATTATTAATATGTGTAATATTATTACAAATTATTAGTTATGAAATTTAATTAGGCTAACATATGCTAGAGGGAGCGTATTAAAATTTAAATCTAGGTTTGGGTAGTAACCGGCATCCATTTTATCAACTAAATATATTCCAGTAACTGGGTAATTTTTACTTGGATACTTTACCCAATTTTATACCTAAATAAATTAACCCTACCCTATTCTATTTTTTTTACCTCACCCTACTCTACCTTTACCCCGACACACCACCCTTATACCATACCCCTACTCCCACCATATCCCAGCTCAGGTTTGAAATTTTTTTTCCCAATTATAGCCTCCTCCTCTTCCTCTCTATGTCTGTATATATATATATATATACACACACACACATATACATATAACTCATTAATGCACCAAAAAACTAGCTCATTATTCCTCAAATTTTATGTCAAAAGAATCATCCTAAACACCTTTCCTTACCATTGCCAAAACCGCCCCCAAAAACTCACCTTTGGCAACCATTGTTGCACCTCATCCACTACCACCAGAAAAATTATCCATTCCCTCACCCTTAGTTGTAGAAAAAATCACCAAAACACCACCTCTAGCTGCAGAAAAACCACCCGTTCCCACCCCCAAGTTACATCAAAAACCAACCGAAAACACCCCTCTAACCATCAGCAAAAACCACCAAAACACTCCCCCTACCCTTTGGCAAAATCGTCCAAAACTCCCCTAGCTTTGACAAACATTATCATTCCATATACCCTCCTTCCAGAATCCCTCACAGTTGCCTACCCCTCCCTTTTATCGTCCTTTCCGTTGCCCATTTCCTAGCAATGATAGTTTGTGTCATTGTTAGCCTTATTGACCGACGACATTTTTATTTGAACCCTGGTTTGGTTTTTCCCCATTTTTTTTCCTTTCCATTACCTTAAACCTTCATTAAATATATTATTAATTCTAACCATTTCTTTTTAATTATTCTTAGGTGATATTTTGGAAGCTTTGGAAGAATTGGATTAGGATAAGCGTGCTTAGAGATCGGAGCCTTATTTGTAAGGATACTAGTCGATGTTTTGGGTTTTGTGTTAAATCCTTATATTATTATACGTGTTATCATGTTATTTTTATTATATTATTAAAATTCATGTTGATAATGATATGATATATTAATATGAATTATATGATATAAAGGAAATGAGAATATTGAAAGATATGCTGATACGATGATATTACGCTAGGATGTATTTTTATGGATGAGTATAAATTGTGGGAGAGTAGCATGTAACTAATGAATTATTATAAGTGGAAAATAATTATACTTAATATCTTTTTTGATAAAAGGAGAATTTGAAAAAAAATTGATTTTGAGGATATGAGATTTTTGTAAAATAAGGGTTATCAGCTATTTTTAAGGGCATTTTTATCAATACGGGTTAATATGAGAATTTTTGTATTTTAAAATTTTATATGGATTAAAATGTTCTAATAATATCATGCAAAGTTTTTGGGA
Source organism: Tamarix austromongolica (assembly GCA_039764185.1). Classification (NCBI taxonomy): domain Eukaryota; kingdom Viridiplantae; phylum Streptophyta; class Magnoliopsida; order Caryophyllales; family Tamaricaceae; genus Tamarix; species Tamarix austromongolica. The sequence continues at coordinate 105,482,012 of CM077808.1, read as the reverse complement.
GTGATTATGAGGGTTATAAGTTCTTTAGATGAGAAAATAGCCTAATTTGGGAATAATAGCCTCAAACGGTAATGTTATTGTTACATGCATAAAATGTTCGAGTTAGGCCAAAAATTTCAGATATTTTGTTAATATGGGTATTTTTAGGATGCATGTTTAATTTGGTAATTATATGAGCCTTATGGGAGAAGTTATGGCTTACCTATGAAATTAAGGTTTTGGGAGCCTTATAAATAGTAACTTTTGAGACAGATATTTTATTGGATGTGTAAGACATGAGAGTTAGAACTCAAAATTTAGGTATGTTAATGATACTATTATTTGAGGAACATATAATAAGTTTCGTGGATAAATGATCAATATGGGAGAAGTTATGCTTAAGTTGTGAATTTAGGGTTTTGGGGGAAAATGAGCATGTTAATCTTTGAGAATGGTCTTGTTATCTGTATGCTGATGTCTTTGCTTGCCTCAATCATGTCTCTTACTCATAAATTAATCATTTAAAGTAAAATATCATGAGTCAGGACCTGTTGTATATGTCCGTTCCACCGGACAAGAATATTAGCCAGGTGCATTTTGCCCTGAGATTGTATATTATTAACTATTCCACAGGTAAGAATAGTGGCCAGGAGTTTTTTGTCCCGGTGTGGGATAACCGTTTCACCGGTTGAGAATAGTGGGGTCCCTAAACTCAATTTAAAATAAATCTTGAGAATGATTATGATTATTAATAAGACACTAATCATTTAAAGTGAAAGACTACGTGAGTCAGGACTGGTTGTATATGTCTGTTCCACCAAACAAGAACATTATTCTGGAGCATTATGCCCTGAGAATGTATATTATTAACCATTCCATCAGTACGAATAGTGACCAGAGGAATTTCCTCAGATTGTATATTATTAACCGTTCCACCGGTAAGAATAGTAGTGAGGAGCATTTTGCCCTGGGGTAGGATAACTGTTCCACCAGTTAAGAATAGTGGAGTCCCTGAACTCAACGTAAATAAAAGAATGAATCATGTTACATTCTAATAATGTGAAGCTGGACCAGTAATTATCGTGTATTGATTTCTGTATCTCATATGTATACTACTTTTTGTTGTGAATGTATGTAATGATATGTTTTCCCAGTTTCAACTGTATTGTTATCTTGCTTAGTACATAGTGTACCGATCATCCTTTTCATGGGTGCTTCTCAATCCAATGAGTAGATATACCCTATTTTGTAGGTGATTGATGATTATTAGCTTGATGTGCTTGCCTTGGGTGAGTGCTAAGCAAATTGGTAAAGAGTATGGTTATCCGAATATTTCTATCTCTTATTGAACTCTTAGTCCTCTATTTTTACTATTTATTTCCTTCTCTCTATTTCGTATCTTGTATCATAGAGGAATCAAGTGCTTCCCACACCTGATTCCTCAATATAAGGTTACTTTTACTTTGCACCCGATATAGGCTAGGCATAGGGAGTGCCTCTTCTATGTTGGATGTGGCGTGACACCCCAACATTTTATGTTTTTTCTTCCACTATTAACTCTTTAAAACAAAATTTTTAAGTCTCAAAACTTTGGGGTGTTACACCACCACAACTCCACCATACCTTCCACCATACTTCCACGCAACTCAAACTTCCCTTTGACTCCGATTATTTACATTTTTACTCTAATTTACTTTAAATTTTCCTTCAATTTAAATCTATGATCCTAATTATATACTATCTTATTTTTGTAGGTCATATTTCAATGATCTCAAAGTAGGTGGTTTAGGATTTACATGCATAGAGCTCAGTGTCCTTATTGGTAAGGATATAAGCTAATGTTCAGGGTTTGTGTTAGATTCCTAAATAGTTATGTGTTTTGGCATGTTATTGTTATTATATCTTTAAATGGATGTTGTTAATTTTGTGTTATGATAACATGGATTGTATGATATAAAGAGAGTAAGAATGCTAAAAGATGTGTCAAAATGAGGTTGTTATGCTAATTAGTAGTATTTTGTGGAAGAGTAATATGGGCCAAATAAAGTATGACAAGTGGAAAATAATTATACTTAAGAGGTATGATGATAAATGGAGGATTTGAAAATAATGATTATTGAAGATATAAGCTTTTTATAAAATTAGGACTATCGGTTATCTTTGAAAACATTTTGGTTAATGAGGATTAATACTAAAATTTTGGTATTTTAAATTGTTAGGTTTATTAAAATATGATAATAATATCATGAGAAGTGCTTGAAGTGATTATTGAATGTCTTGGATTTCTCAAAATGAGATAATGGCATAATTAGGTAATAATGACCTTAAAACTGTAATATTATTACTACATGAGTAAATGTTAGAGTTAAACCATGAATTTTGGATATGTTGTTAATATTGATATTTAAAAGATATATATTAAAATATGGTAATTATATGAGTCTTATGGAAAGAGTTATGACTTACCTGTGGAATTAGAGTTTTGGGAGCTCATAAATAGTAACTTTTGAAGATGGTCTCGATGTTTGTATGCCAATTTCTTGATTGTGTTAATTATGTTTTGTACTCATAAAATTGATCATTAATAAGATATTAATTATTTAAAATGAAAGATCATGTGAATCTAGTCGAGTTATTTTTATATGAGTTCATTCCACCGATAGTAATAGTGGCTTAGGCGTGTTTTCCCTAAGAGGTATTTTAGACCGTGACGCTGGATTCAGAATAATGGAGGCGCATACTCAACGTGCATGAAAATATGATTAAGAGAGAAAATGCCAATGGAAAAGATACTAATCACTTAAAATAAAAAACTACATGGGGTAAGACCGAGTTGTTGAGTTTATTTCACCAAATAATAATAGTGGGTCAGGTGTGTTATCCTTGAGAGATGCTTCAGACCATTCCACTGAATAAGAATAGTAGCTTAGGTGTATCTTCCTTGAGAGGTATTTTAGACCGTTCAACCAGCTTAAGAATTGTGGGATCCCTAAACTCAATGTAGATAAAATATTAGAATATGATATATCTATATAGCGAGATCCAAAATCGGTAAATACCCTTTATTGATTGTCATATATTGCATGCCTACTGTTTTCCACTATGAATGCATGTAATTATATATTTTTCCCATTTCACTTGTATGTTACCTTACTTAGTACGTAGCATACCAATCATCCTTTTTATGGGTGCTACTCATTCCCACAAGTAGACAATCCAAATGTCTTTGTACAGATTGATGAGGACCAAGTGAATGATTTTATAACTTATGATGCTTTTTATGCGATGGATTGATTTTATGTATTCGGGTTTTGGGCATAGAGTTATGTTATCTATATGATCGTTCTGACCAGATACATTTTTGAACTCTTAGCTCTATGGTATCCCTTTTTGTATTTTAGATTATTATACTTAGAGTAAACTTTCAAACTTTTATCTAATGTTTATGAAAGTTCCCTCAGTTTCTATTTATCATTTTTTTACTTCCTAATTGTTTTGCCTTATGGTTGATATAATGATGGTATGGTAAGACAGGGTGATGTCAACTATGATGGTAACACCCAACTATTTAATAGTATACATCCATTACAAATAAAATTTTTCAGTAGTTAAATTAGGAGTATTATAAGTTGGCATCAGAGCTTTGGTTTTGATTACCTTGATTTTTTTTTTCAAAATTCAGTTTTCAAACGATCCATCATTTGATTTTCATGGTCTGTTTCATATTTTAGAAGACTCAATTCTTCAAAAACCCAGATTAACTTCTAAGGAATCGAGGATGGGTAGCCTACGTGGCCTTTGAAATGTGATTATGTGCATTATGTGTTAGTAAGCTAGGAAGGTTTTGTCTTAATACACTTATTATCTTGTAGTTAGCTAGATATGACACTTAATAGGCGTGTGGGTTGTTTGAAGGAGACCTTCGAGGCATTCATCAATTTCATTAGACATCCGCCACCACCACCTCTACAATTACCTGCAAGAGTGTATTGGAGAGGACTGGCTTCAGAGGGTTACGGGACATCACTTATTACTTTACTCTAGTGATGAGGACTTAGTTATCTTAAAGGGATAGATTCGGGATAAGGATAAGATGTACAAGGCAGTTGATTACCCTCCTATTTGGAAGGCAGGCATTGTTGCATTCTTTCTTTAAGGTGCCGTAGATATCTCGTGGGTAGGTCATTGTGCATAGGGAGGATCATTGATGTCCTAGGAAGAATTAAAGGTGGCGATCTGTACTTAGTTTTATCTTGAGAATATTAATAAGGACAAGCTAAAGGAGTTCATTCAGCTTACTCAAGAAGGTATGATAGTGAGACAGTATCACTCCCGATTCATAGAACTTTTAATGTTCACACTAGGGATAACAACTAGCGAGTCTATAGTGGTTTACCTATTCAAGCAAGGGTTCCACTTCAGCATCTGAAGGATGATGGGTGAAATGGCTTTTTAGAACTTACCATGTTGTATGAGTGGACATGTTTCACCGCTACTATAATATAGGAGCAGACTTCTATTCTAGGTAAGAGGAAGCATATGACACAAGGATATAGGGACTATATTTAGTTCCGAGGAGGTTGACCTCCAAGTTACCGGCCTAAAGGTCAGGGTGGTGGACATAGCATACCTATTAGATCGATGAGATGTTCCATTCGTCGTTTCTACAAGTAGGATATTCTAGGGTGAGACTATTCAGACACTCCTATTCGGTGTAGGATGTGTGGTCAGTTGGGCCAATGATCTTTTGAGTGTCAGTATCATTAAGGTTAGTTTCAATAATGGAGACTACTTGTACCTTAACAATGGACCTACCAGTAGCAGTAGTTTTAGTAGAGAGCACCTGCCCTAGCCAGTGTATAACCTAGGAAGACTAAGGAGAGACCATAGGGGCCTCGCCCTTTCCCTCAGAAGGGAGGAGGATAGACACAGGGTTCTAGAGGGTATCATGGAGGATACCAGTGAGGATAGTGAGGTGGGCGCTTGAATGTCATTATCCAGGCATATGCTGATCGATAGATGGATATAGTTAATGTTACATTCTCCATCCTCTCGCTGCCATCTTATGTATTATTTGATTTGGGGACATCTCTTTCTTTTGTGTCTACATAGTTTATTGCTAGAGCTACCTTGTCTCCATCTTCAACTATACCTATTTCTATGATGTTTTCTTCTAAGGATAGATTGGATTGCACTAAACTCTACTCGAAAATGACATTAGAGATAGGTGGGGTAGACTTTCTAGTGGATCTGGTTGAGTTAAACCTATAGGAATTTGATGACATCCTATGGATGCCTGTTGTACTCACCAATGCACCCGTCATCTTTATGGACTTGATGATGAGGATTTTTCGGCCATTTCTCAATTAATGTGTGGTGTTTTTCATAGATTACATATTAGTGTACTCTTAAAGTAGAGAGCAGCATGAGCAGCATCTTCATTCGATATTGTCACTCCTTAGAGAGCATAAGATGTATGTTAAACTCTCTAAGTATGAGTTTTGGCTTCAGGAGATTACATTTTTAGCTTATGTGGTGTCAGCTGGAGGATTCTTTGTGGATCTAACAAAGATTTTTGCAGCCATTGAGTGGAAGGTACCCACTAGCATTCCCGAGGTTCAAAGTTTCCTGTGCTTGATTGAGTATTGCAGATGTTTTGTATAGGAATCCTTAAAGGTAGCTTGTCCCTTAATGAACCTTCTAAAGAAGAAGACTAGATTTTAGTGGGATGACACATGTGAGGGAGGATTTTAGGATTTGAAGTAGTGTTTGACTATAGTGCCAGTTTCGACTCTACCGTTGGGTACATATATAACACCCTATTTTTAGCCACTTAAAAATTTTATTTTGCGGGAGCTTCATTAAAAAAATAATGGGTGTTATCGCCATACTCAGTATAAGTCTGGCATCCTCTACCATCCTTATACTAAGTGCTAAAGCTAAAAAATTACTTAAATTAATAGCATGATTACAAAAGTTAAAATACAGAGAATGGTGCTAGTTAAAAAAAAAATCAGCAGTCTACAAAACTCAAGAGGAAAATTACATGAGGACACAAAAGTCTAAATACAACTGAAATTAGAGATAGCAAAAGAGACAGGATATAGTCCTACACTATCAAAAAACCGACTAATAGCTTTTGACTGAACTTGAAAGCTGACTTGCAAAATCTACTGCCCATGGCATAGGCAGGGGTCCACGAAGATGAATCATTTAGTACTACAGTACTAAGCAACCCTTTATACCAAACCAATATGAGAAACTAGTATGGAACACATATAAGGCATGTAACTAACATGGTATAAGATATATACATATACATATAAGGATTGACATACAATAATTATTTAGATAATCAAATTCCCTCAAGTTCACATACTATTCATATTCATTTATCTAAAACAACAGAACTTACTAAACGAACATCCCAGAGATGCTCTCTAAAGTATGATTAGAATTAAACCCCAACACAATAACCATAAGGTATCAAGATAATACATTGTATAAAATTAATACATGCATGAGATGATCAAGATACAATAATCATATTATATAAATCATAATCACTGAAACCATATAATACTCATACTTGTTCATCTAGAACATAATAATACTTACTAAACTAATACACCAGAGATGCTCTTTAAAGTATGATTAAAATAACCACAACACAATAACCACAAGGTATGATGCTAATAAATGGTATAAACATTGAAATGTATATGAAATGATCACAGTACAATAATTATAATAGGTAAACAATAATCACCACACAACATATTGTTCATGCATGTTCATTTAGAACATAATAATACTTATAAACTAAGCATCTAAAGATGCTCTCTGAAGTAATAATTAAAACCCAACTCTACACAACAATTATAACCTTCGCAACCTAATTCATGTCTTAGCTTCAATCCCAACCAAATACATAACATCATAGGTATGTTTACAGGTATAATATAATAAGATCCATAATATCACAGGTATACTTACATATACAATATAATAAAATTAATAACATCATAGGTATAATATAATAAGATCCATAACATCACAGGTATGCTCACAGATATAATACTAACACATGTAGTTAGAAAGGCTGCTACCGAAACCATAGGTAGGGACAAAGGCTATTACCAAAACTAAAGGTAGGCACAAAGGTTGCTATAGAAACCACAGGTAGGCACAAAGGATGCTACTAAACCATACGTAGGCACAAAGGCTACTACTAAATCATAGGTAGGCACAAAGGCGACTACCAAAACCATAGGTAGGCACACAGGCATAAATTTTAGAAAATTATTTTGGGTTATAGATCAAAGGTTATTAGTAAAATAATTAAGCTAAGATTCACGAGCATAACTAGGATTAAAATTAATAGTTTAATTTCTATCAAGTTTTAACTTGATTAAATTTATACTTAAACCATCATAATAATACAAATAATAATAACAACTTTAATTCTAAACTTCTGAAAATCATTAGTATAACTAATCTCATATAATTATTAATTTATGATTAAGGTTTCTAAAAATAGGGCATTACAACAAACCGGTTTAAAGTCTATAGTAATGTTTCAAAGCATGGACGGGGATGTTTTTTGCTGCAACATGGTAAGGTGGTGGTTTCCACTTCTCGTTATCTGAAGTAGCACAAGTAAAACTACCTAATACATGATTTAGAGTTGGCAATCATTGTCTTCGTGTTGAAGATTTGGAGACATCATTTGTATGGGATTTAATGTAGATTTTTCACTAATCATAAAAGCCTCAAGTATATATTCACTTAGAAGGAGTTGAATATGAGGCATAGGAGATGACTAAAGTTGTTGAAGGACTATAATATATATTTGATCTACCATGAGGGTAAGGTCAATGTTGTTGCGCATGCCTTGAATACGGAAGACATCACACTCTTTGAGTTCTATTGTGGTGTCTAGTCAGTTACTAGAGGAGCTTGGTGAGATAGGGATATAGATGATCCAGCATGGTAACTTGGAGGTCTAGATGAGTGCATTGATGATCACACATACGATTTTTGATGAGATCCAAGTGATAAAACTTGGGGTTGTTAGGTTTGAGAGGATTTGGTAGAAGCTACAAGATGGATGAGCTGAGGGATTTCAGATCCATGAGGATGGTAGCATTCTCCATAGAGGTCGTTGGTGTGTACCTCAGAGTTGGCATGGTTTGAAGCGTTGGATTTTAGAGGAAGGTCACTGTATTCCACATTTTGTCTACCTAGGAGGGGATAAGTTGTACGAGGACCTGAAGAGGATCTATTGGCGGCCTCACATGAAGCAAGAAATAACAGAGTTTGTGTCGAGATGTCTAACCTACTAGAAGGTCAAGATCGAGCATCGAAGGCCTAAAATGTTGGTTCAGACTTTAGATATTTTGAGGTGGAAATGAGACTCCTTCTCAATGTATTTTTGAGTGGGCTACCGAGAAATCACAATGGGTGCTACACAATTTGGGTTATTGTTGATAGGATGACTAAGTTAGCGGTATTTTTGCCAATGAAGTTGACTTCGAATATGGATCAGCTAGCTGATGTGTATATATGGTTTGTGGTGAGTAGGCATGATACACCTACTGACATTGTCTCCGATTAGGATTCAATATTCCTTTCACACTTTTGGGGGAAGTTGAAGGAGACTATGGACATGAGATTGAGGATGATTACTACCTTCCACCTAGTTACAGATGGAAATACTAAGATAATGATTCAAATACCTGAGGATATGCTATGGGCTTGCATGTTAGACTTTCAAGGTTGTTGGGAAGATTTCTACCTTTGGTTGAGTTCTAGTACAAACACAGTTATCATTCTAGCATAGGTATAACACCCATTGAGGCATTGTATGGATATAAGTGTTGGACACCCTTGTATTTGAGCTACATTAGTGAGACTATTGTACTTGGACTACATATGATTGAGTAGATGACTCACCAGGTTCAGTTGATTCAAGATAGGATGAGAGTATCTCATAGTCGCCGAAAGAGATACGTAGATCATCGGAACTGTACTGATGGATTTGAGCCAAAGGATAGACATCTGTTTAGGGTTTCATCTACCAAGGGGGTGTAGAGATTTGGTCACATGGGTAAGCTAAGCCCAAGGTACATTGGTCTATATAAGATTTTTGATAGGGTTGGTGAGGTTACATATTGCATAGCATTTTCTCTAGAGTTAGCTCGAGTTCATAATGTCTTCCATATTTCTCAGCTAAGGAATTACGTTGTACACACTTCCCATGTGATCAGACCATATGAGATTGAGCTCAACAATTCTTTATCTTATAAGGAGAGACCTTTGCGGATTGTCAAAACCATGTTATGATGAACCTATACGAGCTTAGTACCACTCATGAAGATTATTTGCAGCCACTATGGAGTAGAAAAAGAGACTTGGGAGACCAAGAAGGATATGCGTGAATCGCATCCCAAAATTTTTAGTAAGGTGTGATAGGTTTGGTTTTCTATCTCTTTTAAGGGTGTTAGTAACTAATACCATTATCTCAACTCTTAGAACTTGACCACTGAGATCATTATCCTCACGCTCTTTTTCTCTTCTTCCCTAACCTTGACTTGTTGACTTCGAGAATGAAGTCTCTTTTAAGGGGGTAATGATGTAATAATTCAAAATTTTGCTAAACCTAATCCCATATAATTAATACCTTAGTCCAATTCTAACCTTGAATTTTTTTTATTTATTTTAGCCTTACCCTACTTCCTTAATCCCAAAATCTTAACCTAATCCTAATGACCAGGGTAAGTTATATTTCTTAACCTGACCTAAATCCCGATATATTTATATCATTAATCATACCTATTTTAGCTAATTAAAATTTAACCTAAATCAAATCCTAACCTCAAGCCTTTATCTTTTATTTTCTTTCTCTGTTTTCCTTTTCCTACCTCCTTATTGTGCCGATTTCTCAGTTCCTTCTCCTGTCTTATGTGAGAATTTCCTTATCACCTGCAACACACTACCATCACTTTTTCCCATCATCTCATCTTATCTCCATTGAAATTTGCCCCGCCACCCTTGTGCACCGTGACACTAGCAACTATCATGCCCTATAACTCCCTCATGCCTCTGCCATGATGATCACCATCACCCTCATGCCTCTGCACTTTTGCCTGTCCCAAGCTACCACATATATATTCCTCCCTCATTTTTTTGCCTCATATTCTTCCATTTTTTTATCGAGCTCCCTCATTTATATTTATCTCATTTTCTACTATTTATTGTCGAGCACAATGCTACCCGAGCCTCCTCCTCCTCCTCCTCTTATTATTATTATTATGATCATCATCATCATTATCATATCGTCATCCTCCTCCTCAATTGTTTTGCCTCATTTTCTATGGAGCATATTACCTCAGTTTCTTCCATTTTCTGTTAAGTACAACCCTACATGAGCCTCTCTTCTTCTTCTTCTTCTTCTTCTTCTTCTTCTTCTTCTTCTTCTTCTTCTTCTTCACTAATAGCCGACTTGTTCTTGGTGGATCAACCACCCAATTATTCCCCTTCACTGTCGCTAACCATCAGTGCCCACCGTCGTTGCTTTCTCCTCTTATTTCCTCGCATACTGCTGCATTTTGATCATCGCATGCCTCACACAAGGTCGCTTGCACAGTTATGCACCAGCATCGCATGCCTATGCATGCTCCCACAGTTCGCTCGTGCATGTTTGCATAGGTAATGCACTAGCTACCGCATGCCAAATCATCTTTATTCTTTCATGCCTATACATGCATTGCACGTGCACGACTGTGCTTCCTTCGCACAGCCTACCCATGTGACTTCCTAGCTCATGGTTTAAGTGTTCATTGCTTTATGCATACCCTTGTAACCCCCCTTTATCACCCATGCACCCCTTTTCACACATCTAAATCTCACCCAAACACCACCACAACTTGACCATAGCACCACCAAACCTTCCACCGTACTTCCACACAACTCAAGCTTCCCTTTGACTTCAGTTATTTACATTTTTACTCTCCTTTACTTTAACTTTTTCCTTAATTTTAATCTTCAATCCTATTCATATACTATCTTGTTTTCGTAGGTGATAATCTGGTGATCTCGGAGGAGGTTGTTTAGGATTTACGTACTGAAAGCCCTGTGTCCTTGTTGGTAGGGATACTTGTCGTTGTTTAGAATTTTGTGTTAAATGCCTGAATGGTTATGTATTTTAGCATGTTATTGTTATTATACTATTAAAGGGATGTTTTTATTGTTGTGTTATAATAATATAGAATATGATAGAAAGAGAGTGAGAATGGTAAAAGATGTGCTGAAATGAGGTTGTTACGCTAATTAGTAGTATTTTTGTGGAAGAGTAATATGGGCTAAATAAAGTGTGATAAGTGAAAAATAAGTATATTTAAGAGTTATAATGATAAATGTAGGATTTGAAAATAATGATTATTGAAGATATAATATTTTCATAAAATTAGGGCTATCGGTTATCTTTGAGGGCATTTTGGTTAATATGGGTTAATATTAAAATTTTGGTATTTTAACTTGTTAGGTGTATTAAACTATGATAATAATATCATGACAAGTGCTTGGAGTGATTATTGAACATCTTGGATTTCTCAAAATGAGATAATAGCCTAATTAGGGAATAATGACCTTAAAAATGTAATGTTATTACTACATGTGTAAACGTTAGAGTTAGACCACGAATTTTAAATATGTTGTTAATATTGGTATTTAAATGATGCACATTAAAATTTAATAATTATATTAGTCTTATGAGAAGAGTTATGACTTACATGTGGAATTAGGGTTTTGAGAGCTTATGAATAGTAACTTTTGAAGATGGGCTCGGTATTTGTATGTTGATGTCTTGCTTGTGTTAATTATGTTTTTTACTCATCAAATCTGTCATGTATAAGATACTAATCCTTTAAAGTGAAAGATCACGTGAGTCAGGCCGAGGTGCTTGCCTAATCACTTAAGTATACATATCTCCTATATGGATGAAATATATTGAGACACCTATAGAGTAGAAGAGTGCCTCTATGGACATCGTAAGACACCTGAGATCATAGAAGAGAAAAATAATGAAATAGTATGAAGTGAATACCGAACCTAACTTAGATAGATACCCAGAGTGATACATGTCCCAAATCAAGTTCTTCCACTATAAGTGATTAATGTTTTATTTAAACATTTAACCATTAATAAATTAGGCCCACATAACAACACTTATATCATTTCCATCAACAAAATGAATTTCCATTATTATATCCATTCCAAATGGCATTAAAGTGAATTAATTTCAAGTGGCATTAAAGCCAATCCGATCCAAATGACGTTAAAGCCAATCGAATTCAGGTGATATTAAAGTCGAATAAATCCAAGTGGAATTAAATATGAATAATTCTATGGCATAAAATCTAGCATAAGATATCATACAATTTCAATCCATACCCAACTAATGACATAGTTTTATAAACCAATTATAATTTAGACACATTAGAACATACTCTAGAATCACCAAACATTTCATAATTAGCTAAGCATGTTAACCACATGCTCATCCCTTCACATATTCAAACACATACAATATTCAAGAGGAATACTAACATATATTCACATTAAAGTTATAAAATCATACATACATAGAATTACAACACAAGAATACAGTATACGCTTGACATAATTACAAAACATAAAGCATAGTCATCACCTTCCACTCCAAGAAGACATACATTCCATGATTCCGCCATAAGTAAAGTTAAGTAATGACTTACCTAAATCCAAATCTAGTTAAGTAAATTGAGAAAAAGAGACAGATATTGAGAGCTTGACAATCTATGAGAATTTTTTCCTAGATTGCCAATAGAAATCATAAGACTAGGTTAGAAACTAGCTTATTGATCAATAATCCAGGATGTACATTTCAATTAACAAAAAGAGACGCATACAATCATTTTTAGAAAACTTGTCAAAAACCTAAGACTTGTGAGCGTAGTTCTATTAAGATTTAAAATTAATTATTAACCAAATTAAGTTTAACACATATCACTAAGGGCACTTCAAGTTAATTTGAAAAACCAGGGAAAGGACAATAAAATATAAGTTCATTTTATTAAAAATGACTTACTAATTAGGTTTTATGACCTAATAGACAAACCAACTATTTTTAGAGAACCAATTCAAACCAATGTGATAAAAAATATAATTCAAATGGTTTTAAATCTAAGATAGTAATCTGCTTGGTGAAAGAAGCATAAACAAATCATTTTCATAAATCTATCACCGAAAAATAGGGTTTCTAAGCTTGAACTGCAAAACAACTAATTAACTTCGATTACCTCAAATTGATAGCTTATGACTATAATTAAACTAATTTTAAATAAATCTATATAATCAATTTCAACAAAATAATATTACAAGTAGCCAATTCAAGATAATTGTTTTCCAAAATAAGGGTTTTAAATCCCAAGAAACAAACTCAGATAATTCAATTCAATTAATTCCAATTGAAGGTGTTAGAATGTAATTAGGGTCATTTCAACTATTTCTATAAATTTATTTTAGAAAACAACTATATAAATGACCAGTTTCATAATTTCAATTAAAATCTATGGTTTTATGCCCAAAATGCAATTCAATTAAATTTTATTAATTTGTTTAAATTGAATGTTTAGAAATGAAGTTAGACATATTTTATAACATATTATATAATAAATTTATCAAAACCTATAAAAGAAATGCCTAATTTAACACAATTAGGGTTTTTGAGTGTAGGATGCTAATCATGTCAATTCTCATTAAAATAATTTAATTAACTAATTGGAATTGCAATTAGATGTATTATAATGTAAATCATATAATCAATTGAATAAAATGACTCGATTACACATTCTAATTTATATCTACAAGAGTTTTAACCTAAAAATCCAATTATTTAATTAAATCAATTGAATAAAACATCTTGATTATGCAATTCAATTTTGTTACACATGCATTTAGAAATCTAATTCCATTTAATTCGGCATAAATTTCTCAAATTGATAATTCTAATATGAAATTAGATACGTTTTACAACATGTTGTATATCAAAAATAGCTTAATTGAACGAATGTAGAAAAATTCGAACATAATCGGGTTAAAATTCCATTTTTCACAAATCAACAACCTATGTTGCAATTAACCACTCCAAATCACTTATACAACATATATATATATATATATATATATATATATATATATATATATATATATATATAATTATATAACCAATTCAGCTTATCATAAGATAACTCACAGAACTTTTATCAAAATAAAAGTTAGGGTTTGGGGTAAATATACCAAACAAATTGCTACAAAATGGGAGGGGATAAGGGTTGTTGGAGCTTCACTAGTGGTTAAAGGACCACTCGCCGGTGGTAGGCTAGGCTCACAGTGTTCAGCATTGGCATCAGGGATGGAGCAAGGTTGAGCAACCCACCTTGCTCTGCTACTTATGCTGGTGTGGTGTTGTGCTACTATTGGCTAGCAACAATGAGCGAAGGGTGTGGCATCATGGTGGTTGTTGACTATGGTGAGGTGGTGTTGAGCGACGAAGGAGAAGGGTAAAGGAAGGTCAAGTGCTGGGGTTTCGGGTTTAACTTTGTAGAAAAAATAAAAAACACACAATGGGAGAGAGAGAGAGAGAGCGAATGAGAGAGAGAGAGAGAGAGAGAGAGAGAGAGAGAGAAGAGGAAAGAGGGAGAGAGAAGAAAAGAAAAAAGAAAGGGAGGTCTGGTAGGGGATTTTTTTAACAAATACACATATATATAAGATGGTATAAAATACCTAAAATTATTTATAGATAAATTCTTTTTTAAACTCATTTAATGAAAATCCTTTCGTAAGAATCCAAAGGTATAAAATCAATTAAAAACATTCTTAAGAAGCTTTCTGAAGAAAATACTAACAAATCGAAATATTTATATTGTTTATAAAAATATATAGTAAGACCTCAAAAAATATTTACAACCATATAAGAAAATATTTAAATCAAAATCTAAGAAACCTGGATTAATTTAAATAATTTCTAAAGATGGTTCTTCGCAAATCAAAAAGGATAAAAAGAAAGAAAATTAATTTTGGAAAAAAATTCATAAATAAGTTACAAAAAGTTTATTTAATTTATAACTTTCCGAAGATGTTAACAACCTCAAAAAATGGATAAATTTAAAGTTAGAAATATTTTTTACAGGTAAAATCATTAAAATAATTTTACAATTTTAAAGGGAATTTTATAATTTAAATAATTTATTTATTTAATGAAATATAATTCCAAAACAAAGTCATAATTGCATGACAAAGTTATAATTAAAAATGAATCTAAAATATTAAAAATTAAAATATGAGAAAGAATTAAAAATATATATTTTTAAATAAAAATAAAAATCATATGAATATAATAAATCGCATCCGTAAACCAAATTATCTAGAATAATCTACAATGACAACGATTAATTAAATTATAATATGAAGTTGAAATTGTCGATAAATCCATAAAATGAATAAAAATTAAGATAATTTAATATTATCATCAAATTATGCTAATAAAATAACTAAGCTTAATAAAATTGAATTAAAAAAATATGGAGTATTACAGAGTGTTTGAGAGTTGAGTATATTCAATGAAGAAAATTAGGTGTTTTCTTCTTAGAAACATTGTTGAATTGTTGAGATTACATCAACCTTCAAGGGCCAAGAATATCATGAAAATTTTCATCAATTTGTGACCTCATGGAAAGATATAAAGACTCTGCCTTGTAATTATTTGATTTCTCCATCAACATTCACATCACTCGTATTAGAGAATATAATGAAAATGTCATTCTATGTGGGACTTTTGTATATAGTGTAGACATTTGATGAGTAATTGGTCCAAGTTAAAATGGGAGCACCTTGCAAGGTGCTCTCTGAGCTATAATATAAAATGCATCTTGTTGCTCCAACTTTACATATAAATGAGCAATTTAAAACCAAAAGTAAAGACTTGTCAAGATAAATATTAACTAGAAAAAGGTAAAATTATTCAAAATTTGACTTATACTTTCTTTAATTGGTTTATGAACTACTATCAATTGATAATGACTCAAATTTATATGGAAAAAATATATGATCTATATTTAAAATGGATAACATATACTACCTATGAAAAAGCAAATACACCTAAAATCTATGTAATTTATTTCTTGCAATTGGTTCACCTAGTTAGGTCCAACTTGTGTACTTTCTTTTTATAATTATATAAGTCTTATTGAGATATATAGGGTAATTTTTATAATTTTATAAATTGTATAATTCCTCCTAATTACAAATGCCAATACCTTCATCTCAATCGTTTTCTCTAATGATTCATTGTAACACCCCCAAAATTTTCTCTTAAAAATTTTCCTTTAAAAGAAAAAATATGTAGAAGCCAAAATAGAAAATAGAAAATGGTACCACCACACCTAGCATAAGATAGATTCACAACATCTATCTTATGCTAGATGTAAGGCTAAAACCTACCCAACTTAAACTTAAGCACCATCTATACCTAAAGAATAAACTCCCTTAAGGAGATATCTAATGGTAGATGTTAATCGAAAAATTACACTAAACAAAATCATCGTTGATAAAATCAATGGAAAATGTGTGAAATAATTAACCTTGGAATTGAAAATCTTAGCAAGAAAATGAAAAGCTAAAAAATTTAATAAAAAACTTAAAAGTTTCCAAAATAGATATAAATAGTAAATAAAAATTCGTGAGGGACAATAACTCTGAGTGACCTTACACTCTCAAAGCCCAAGTCTTCAACCTAACAAAATAGCAATAAATCTCAACCCTACACAAGAGGTTTGCTCCACATCATCAATGGATTGTCACATGACCTATTAAACCAAGGTAGTATCAATATGAGTCCAATACTAAGTTACCCAAAGCTACCCATGTCATTAAGGGCATATAATACACATAAGGACACAATAATCTTTAACTTACAATACTCATGCTCAAATATACATGTGATACACAGACCATTCCACTCATATAAGAAATCATACAATTTCATAAAGTATATGACATAAAATTAATTGTTCACCCAATAAGTGTAAAGGAAAGTCATACATGAATGAAAAGAGTAAGACATACATGCAACAACTAGAGTAAAGCACACCCATATGGAATATCTTAGTTATAAATAACAATGGTGCACATGGGTACATGTGATAATATAGGAGGTCATGTGAGACATGTGATAAAGTATGATAAAATACGTCGTTAAGAATTTATGCTTTTAAACATAAAACTAGACATGAGAGAACCTAGGTTCAAGTGTATAACGAGACATGAATTCATGTTGAGTAACAAAACTATCCTAGATGATAGAATTCAACACATAATACCCAAATGCGATTATAATATTAGATCATGTGATAATAAGATAAGAACATGCACAATTGTTAGGAAAACAACATAGCGACATGTGGAAGATAACAAGATATACAACCTACAAATGAACTAGCATAATCATTTTTTTTATTCCATTATTATGATCACAACCATTTGATTATATAACCTTAAGGATAGAAGCTCAAAGGATAAAAACTAATCTAGTACATGAGTAGTACTAGCCCTAGTTGGCCATTCAATAAATATAACTAGACCACTACTAAATAGGATACCTAATAACTTAATTATGCATACCTCCTATAGGGCTAAAGTATATTGATATACCTATAGAGTAGAAGAAGGCCTCTTTAGACCTTGTAAGGCACCTAAGATCACATAATAGAAAATATCAAAATGGTACCAAGTGAATGCCAAATATGACTCAAATAGATACTCTGAGTGATAGAAGTCCCCACTCAAGATCTTTTACTTTAAGTGATTAATGTTTTATTTAGGAATTTAACCAAACATAAATCAAACTTAAATAATAACGCTTAAATCACTTCCATCAACAAAATACAATTCCATTATTATATCTATTCCGAGTATCATTAAAGATGATAAATCTCAATTGGCATAAAAGCCTATCCATTCCAATTAGCATTAAAGCCGAACGATTCCTAATGGCATTAAAGCATATCCATTCCAAGTGGATTTAAAGACAATATGTTTCAGATAACTGATCTAAAAGATAGCTTAGAAACTTAATTTAATTGAATTTAAATCAAAGCTAATTGATTATTATGTGAAAGAATCAAACACAACTAAATTTCATAAAACTATTCACAAAAATTAGGGTTTACAAGCCCAAAATAAAAATTTGGACGATTCAAATCAATTAATCTAAATTGAAGGTATTAGAAAACAATTAAGTTCTATTAAAAATTTTCCATAAAAATAATTTTAGAAGAAACCACTATAAAAATGACCAATTTCAAAATTTTATTTGAAAGTTAGGGTTTTATGCCTTAAAATCCAGTTTGGTCAAATTTTATTAATTTATTTAAATTGAGTATTTAGAAATGTAATTAGACCTATTTTATAACATATTGTCTAATCATTTGATAAAAAAAAATAAAGAAAATATCCAATTTAACAAAATCACAAGTTTTGAACCTAAAATGTAAATCTAGCTAGATCTTGCTCAAATACTCAAATTAATGATTCAAAAATGAAATTAAGTATATTCTTAAACATATTATATAACTAATTTGATTAAAAAACCATAAAGACAAGTCCCAATTTAACAAGATTAGATTTATGACCTTAAAATCCTAGTTTTATCAATCCTTATAAATTTTATTAAATTAATGAGTCAAAAATAAAATTAATCATATTCTAAACTGTCTCGTAAAGTCCATTTGCAGAAACTACTCAAAGGTCAAATCCAATACAAATATATGGCTCTCCGATTAAGGTTTAAGCCTAATATCCCAATTCAATGAATTTCATTAATTTTTTCAAATTGAAGTTACCAACATAAAATTAGATACACTTCAAAAAATATCATACAATCAATCTAGCAAGACTAGCTTAATCACATACATTCGAGAAATCTAGATCAAAACTCCAATTTTCACAAATTAACCACATACACTACAATTAACTCATTCAAATTCATAACACAACTCTTATATATATAATTAAAAAACGAATTTATCTTAATTAAATCCAATATATACAAAATTAATTGAATGTAGAAGTTAGGGTTTGGATAATTTATACAAAAAAAAAAGCTACGAATTGGAACGAGTGAAGACTGGGGTATATTTATCAGAGGTCAACCATTACTTGTTGACAAGATGCAATTGTTGTCACACCCTTACTCGTGTAGCTTTCGCTTGGCCTACTGCGGTGGAGGATAAGGGAGAGCAAATATGGGGGGCAATGGGTGGTGGTGTGGCACAACACTAGTGGGGTGGTGGTGTTGACAATTCAAGTAGGGGAGTAGGGAGCAATAAGGTTCAAGGTTAGGGTTTGGTTTGGGTCATAGGGAAAACAACACAATGGGAGTGAGAAAAAAAGGGATGGGGTCTAATCGGGTTTTGGTTTTCTTTTCTTTTTTATTATTTATTACTAACACACATACACAAAAGAGGCTACTTAATATCTAAAAAACTATTAATGGATGATTTTATTTAAAACTCAACATAAATCATTTCATAAAGATTTGAATATATATAATCAGTACAAAATCCATTTTAAAGATTTTAGAAAAACTTTAAGAGGAAAATACCAACAAAAGAGAGAATTCGTATTATTTACAAAAATACATAATATGACCTCGAAAAATATTTAAAACTATCTGGAAAATATTCTAATCAAAATCTAAAAAACAAGGATTAATTTAAATCACTTTTGAAAAAGGTCTTCGTAACCTAAAAAGGGTAAACAAATTTTTTTTGGAAAAACATCATAAATAAGTTACAAAAATATTAAATTTAAATTATTTAAAAGATCTTATTGACTATGTAAAAATAGATAGATTCAATGAAGAAATATTTTCTATAGAGAAAAATCATTAAAATGAATTTTTAACAAAACATAAAAAAATATTTATCACAGGAAAAAGTTATAATCAAAAGAAAATTTAAAATATTAAAAATCAAAACGTGCAATATAACAAAAATATATATTTTAAAAAAAATAAAAAATTATATGAATGTGAATATAATAAAATTATAGTTGTGAAATAATTTATCTGTAATGATCCTCAATGTTAACAATTAACTAAATTCTAATATAAATTTTAAACCATAGATAAAACCACAAAATGAATCAAAATTAAAATAATTAAAATTTTTTATCAAATTACGCTAACAATTTCATTAAACTTGAGAAAATTAAAATTAAAAAATATGGGGTATTACATTCATTATATAGTTGATTTTAAATCCAAAATTAATTTTAGATAGATAATATTATCAAATATACTTTTCATCTTTAGCCATTATTTGTCATCTTTATTCTTTCTCTTTCATTCTTAAATTTGTTTTTTATGAGGGTATATTCACTTCAAATCAAATATAAAATCAAATTCTAATTTCTTAGAATACATTTGAAAATGAAATTGATTGCTAAAACATGTAATGTAATATGACATCATTGTTCAATGAAATTCTGGGCAAGAGGAGACACATGGAAATCTTGAGGAAGATGACCATCTATTAGTGCTTTTGATCAAGAAATAAGAGTTGCCATGATTTGAAGTACTCCAAGAGAAAAAGTAAGGAAATTAGTGAATAAAGACATGAGATGAAAATAAGGATAAAAAAAGGAATGAGTAAAGGTATTAAAGGTTAAAAGTTATTGTTCTATTAGATTGCCTATTAATAAAGAAAGGAATGAGAAAATGCCTAACCTTTTTTTCTTCTTTTGGCCCCATGCTTCTTTGGAAGTCATGGTATCTTTATGGTTTTTAAATTTGGGTACACGTAGGTTTGGAAATTTGAGAGGCTAAACATGTAATTATATAATTTTTGAACATGTATAAATGTAGCATATACTTATATAACATTAGTAAATATGTGCTGACATATGATAGGTATTTGTTGGACATATGTGTTTAGCAAGAATAAAGGGAGCCATGTGTGTTAAACACATACAGATGAGGAGGAAGGAATGTGCGCAACATATATAAAAATAGGTGTTGAACACTTAAAAACATGTGTTGAAGACACAATAAGTGTATTTAGATTATATATCTAAACATATAATTATTGAGCACATACTAAAAATGTGGAACAAGTATGTGTTGAGTATATACAAAAATAGGGGTTGAACATGTAACAAATCTATGCTAAGTATAAACCAAATACTTAGTGAACAAGAAGTAACTATATCCAATGTTTTTAGGATGAGGATTTTATGTAGGATTGATACGGGCTTGCAGAATTGAATCACAAGATTGAATAATAGGATCATAGGATCATATGATCCTACAAAATTTGCAAAAATCCATTTTCTAAAGGTTGGTTTAGTCACCAAAGAACTAAATCTTATAGTGAAATAAATCTAAACATAGAACCACAACCTAAGCTTCTTGACCATCTAAAAAAAAATAAGATAAAAGATTTATATAGGTATAAGAAACTTAGATAAAGAAGGGGGAAAGAAAAGAAATTAAAAGGGGTGAATGTTCAATATAATTTTGGAAGCTTGCAAATGAAACACCAAGGAATGTGAAAGGATGGAGGGAGCTTGACTTATGGTAAAAGGTAAGAAAAATAGGGGGAAGGGAGGAAGAAGGTTGAGCCACAATAGCTAGTGCATAGGTCATCAACAAAAAAAAAATCATCTCGCAACAATGACAAAGCTGATCAACAATGAAGAAAGGATAGGTACTTTACAACTTTTAGGATAAGTAAATAAGTAGAAAGGCTAGATATTAAAGATTTATTAGGAAAGATAGAAAATGAATCCCAAAAATCATACAAATTTATGAGAGTGTGGAGAATAATTGGTGAAATCCAAATATCTAATAATATTATATATTAGAGTTGGTTTGAAACATGAAAGATGGAAAACAAGCAAAAGTGACAAAAATAGATAATCTATGAAAACACATTTTTTTTTTCAAAATTGCATGAAACAAATAATTGAGGGTTTACAATGATATAGATTGATGTAGAATATTTTTTGAAAATCAAACATATAAAAATATTTGGTCTCAAAATTAGTTTGGAGTACAAACTAATTAAAATGGCTAAAATCATCTAATCACCTAAACAAAAAGTTCTATGACTTAATGATTCAAACATAATGGATTAATGATAAATGAATGAAAGGTGTTTATAGGCATATAGTAATTTTAGGAATGCATAATAATTTTGGATGAGGATTAAATATGCAAAAGATGATGTAATCGCAAGAATACCAAAAAATGTGACTTTCACAATGAATAAATTGAGTAATAGAAGTTAG
The DNA here is from genome assembly GCA_039764185.1 of Tamarix austromongolica. NCBI lineage: Eukaryota > Viridiplantae > Streptophyta > Magnoliopsida > Caryophyllales > Tamaricaceae > Tamarix > Tamarix austromongolica. The sequence continues at coordinate 105,459,644 of CM077808.1, read as the reverse complement.
ATTATTATATGAATACGATGGAGTTTGATAAAAAAACATTTTGAAACAAATCAAGAGCCTTATTAACTAAGTTAATTAGGGTTTCAGAGGATGGGGTATTACTATGAACATATACTAAAGAAAGCAGAACTAGTATGTGCTAAATAGATCATGAACACATAACAAATATGCATCAATAGATGCTAAACATGAAGCAAGTGTCTATTATATATATATATTAAAATTTAATAAGCATATATATAACAAGAATTTTATAATTATTAAAAATGGCATCGTGTCTATAATAGGAAATATAGAATTAAAAAAAAAATGAATCCATGTTCAGTATACTTGTTGAGCATGTCATAACAAGAACTATAAAATAATAAAAATAATCTTGTGTGTATAACTAAGAATTATAAAATTAAAAAAATAATCTTGCATCTTTAAATAAGAATTTTGAATTACAAAAATGACCTCATTTCTAGTTTTAATAATTATAAAATCACAAAAGAACCTCATATTTATAAATAAGAATTATAAATAATAAAAACTTTACCTCATGTATCTAAATAGATTATATAAAATTATTATAAAAAAAGGACCTAGGATGCACATTATAAGGTGTACCGGGTATGTGATATATGAATTGCAAAATTTGCATAAGGAGAAAAATCATAGTTTAAAGTATTTTTTTCCCTTTTTTCCAAGTTCCCCCAATAATCCAAGTACTTAAATCCTTTCTTTAATATATCATCATTAGACCAACACAATAACCACAAGTAGATGTAGAGAAATACATTATTATTGGAAGCACTGTGCATTATGATTGTGAGCCCCTTAGAAGAATTTGAAAAATATATTTAGTTGTCTAGGATACGAACCGATAAAGCGTATGAAACTATAAATCAAATATTGCATGGTGATTTTGATTTAATGCGACACTTTAGTGTTTCTCCCTTCACCAAAACTGGTAGAAGCCCAATAGAGTTCATCAAAGATAAAATACAAGGGACAATGCCTTTTTTTTTCAAAGGTTGAAACATAATGAACCACTATGAACAAGTTAGAAATCAACTAGCCCAATTTTTTTTATATGAAATGATAATAAAAACTAATGAACACAAAGCTTTTATTTTTCCCATTTGATCTTGCCATTGGACTTCTCTTTACCTTTTAAAGTCTATTTGGTTTGAGGGTGAATCGAGGTGATTTAACTGATTCACCTCTATTCACCCTATTTGGGTACAAAAATAAAAATTTCACCTAAGTTAATGAGGGTTAATTTTTTTTCCCTTCATTTACCCTAATTTTTCTTAGTTTTATTAACCTCCAATTTAGAAGATAATGGGGGTGAAGGTGAATAAATAAATGAATTTTTACCTAATTAGACAAAAATACCCTATCCTAATATGTGTTATAAGAAGGAATTCGGGTATAAGGCCATTTGTTTTCATTTTATCTAAACTAGATAAAATTCATTCACCTTAATCCAATAGAATTAAATAAATATTCACCCCCAATTCATTTTATCTAAAAAATTAAAACAATATTGACCCCCAATTCACCCAAACTAGATTAATTTTATCTAAAAAATATTTTAAAATATTCACCCCGAATATGCTAAATTTTAATATTTATTCTCAATATGATTCACCTTAATCCAATTGAACCATTAGAGCATAATTAATTCTCCTCTAATTTAGTTTAAAAGGAATTTTAGTGTATGAATAAACAATTTGTTTATAAATAGTAAAAACATTAGTTGAGAGATAAAAAATGAGCCACTCGATACAAACTTGTCATACATGCCAAGCATAGTGGTAGAGAGATAATGAAGTTGAAGTGAAGAGAAATGAAGTGGTGATCTACAAATCTGCTGACCAATGGCATACCAACCTTCTCTCTACAACAACCCTTACCCGACCAGGCATCAAAAGCATGCTTCCACATGACCCTAGAAACATCAATTATCAAGCAGCGAATCAATATTGGATACTCTGAACCAAGTACCACTGCCTCATTTTTCTTATTCTTCAATTAGGCCTTCTTTACCTCAATTTCAACATATAACAATGAACCACTTCATAAATTCCACCAAAGAGAGTGTAAGTGTGTTTTTCTCAAGATATCAATTCTTTTATAGTTTTACCATCTCAAAAGGTCTTTTAGAGGAAACAATCCAATTGTTTAATAGAAAAGGAACCTAATTAGTTGCTTGAATTTAGATTGAACTCATATCACAAGTTTTTGAAAATGATTGAGTTGAAGTGGTTTGACAAACGATACCCACTAATTGACTTACAAGATGTTGGTTTTGTGTCATCTTGCGTAGGAACCAAATAGCCATATTTTTTTTATTGAGTTCAGACCGCTACTCGATGGAGATAGGTGTGGTCGTGAATATTTTCCTAAATAAAATCTAAGAATTGAATTAACTACTTTTATTGTTTATTTTTGTCATTCTTGAAGGTTGGAATACTAGGATAGAAATAAAACTCATTTATGATGTTTTAGTCTAGGTATTTAAGTCACTCTTTATTATGTTTTTAATGATTATGGTACCTTACAATTACTATATTTATCCTTTTAAAAGTGCCCTATTGTCGACGAAATTTGAGTGGTAGATGGCTATTAGATATTTGATACAATTAAAATTATCAATAATTTCCAAGGTAATGCCTTCAAAAGTGACAAAGATTTACTTATTAATATATTTGTTAATTCAGTTAATTTGGTTATGTTATACATTTTGCATCAGTAATGTTAAAAATTTTTTTGACTTTACAATGTCTTATACAATAAAGTGACAATTAATAAGGTGAGCACACCTAAGAATATAATTTGATGGTTTTAGATAGTCTTCTAGATGATGAAATATTAAAGTTATCTCTTATCGGTAAGTCTAGATTAACAAGTACCCCATGAAGAAGGCAACCATTTAGGGGGGGGGGGGGAGAAGAATGATAGTATTCAATATTATTTTACTAATGTTTTTGGGTTATAGATATAGTTTTATTTATGTTAAAACTATTAAGCATGATCATATTGGGGCATAATCTATCTCCAAAAGGGTTACCGATTCTAGGTCTCATAAAAGCATGGCATTACAAATGTGATTGAAAGAAAGGTAAATATACTATAGTGTTAAAATTTGTCTAAATTTTTATGATAGCTATGGGTTATACTTTTCCAAGGCATAAATGAAGAATATAACCACATAATTATTTAATTTAGGGTAGGCAAGATGTTTATCTCTTCTCCAAGCTTGCAAGGATAAAAAATGATGATGATGTCAAGGTCATACAAATATATATATATATATGATAAATTTTGCAATGCAGAAACACAACAACATCATGTTATATTACCAAAGACTTTATCCAATAACAATTAATGAAGTAAGCACCTCAGTGAATACAAGCTTAAGAATGGATCTGATTCACTGGAGCATTTAAAGAATTTAAACGGTTAACAATCTCTAATTGGTGGTTTCTTTGTAAGCAATCCAATAGAGAAGTATAAGCACTATGGTGAAGTAAGTACATGTTACAAGTGATGTTGAGAAAATTATGAAATAAGTTGAGAATGTTGTAGATTATGTTGTTAAGGTTTATTCTTTTTATTTAAGTAATGGAGCATAGCGTTCCAGTTTGATGGGTGTTCGGATTATCTATCATTTCCTATTTTGGTTATGGGTTATTTCTCATCCATTTTATTGGCGACAAAAATAGTTTACATTTTGTTGTGATAAACTCAACGAGTGTTGAGGCTATAATTTAATGTTTTGGTTATGGATAGTTAAGGGTCCATTTTATTGGTTGTAGAATGTATTCTCATTTTGATGTGGTTAGGGTAAGTAGTTTCTTCTAATATTTCACTTATATTTGATTAAAAACCCTATTGTTAATCATGTATGGACACTATTTCAACATGTACCTTTGTAGTAGAGAGAGTATGAATCCTCCTTTGAGATTATTTATTAGTATTAATATTATACTATCCTAATAATGGGTTTTGTGTGTTGATTATATATATTTGGATAAAGGCCTTAGCACATGAGGGCATGAGGATGTATTAAGCAAAGTAGACCATAATTTACATTTTGTATGGTAATTTAGTGTAGATGTTTGTTAAAGGCTATATCATAAGTAATGTATTATTAGTTTTTTGGTTAAGCATGGTAATGATATCTTATAGTGTACCTTACTTAGTATATATATTTTTCATGATTAGAAAAAGAAATAGTTTTCAACTTAAGATTTGGTTACTCTAATATATATATATACTAATTGTGAACCCAAGTGTAAATTAATATGTTATGTGAACTTGATCATAAAAATAATAGATGGATAATGTGTTATGTTAATGTATGTTTGGGTGGTGTGAAAGTATATTACATTAAATAGGTTAAAAATGGTAGAAAATAAGTTTTTCGGGTCAGTGGTTGATCAGAGCTTCAAGGCTAGATGACCGGATATCGAGGTAGATATGGGTGGTTCTAAGAGCTTGGGAAAAAATTTAGTGTTTATACAAGAGTTTTTAATTTTTACTTTTTGTTTGTTTTTTTTAGCTGATTTGGTTTTTGGTGGTCAACCCTTTTAACTTGTGGGTTCTCCCTCGACCTCCCTTCACATGAGATCATATTGTTGCTTATAATAATTCCTTTAACTAAGATTTTGACCATAATCATCTCACCTTACTCATCACCCACTCTCTTGAACCTTATACCTTTACACAACATCTTCATTCAAGTGTTGGAGAAGAAATTCTCATGTCAACTATTCCCTCTCTCCCTTGGTTGATAACCAAAACCCACTCCCCCCTTTTAGGTCTTCATTATTCATCAGCTTATGCTTTGAGTCCTCTTCCATTTCCTCTCTCTTTCCTTTGAAGTTTATCTAAGTATTGAAGAACACTTCTTGTTCTCCTTGCTAAAAAAATTGAAACCGCCCTTTCTTGTTCTTCCATTTGATTGCTTGGTTTTCCTCTCTTAACCACTAATCAAGCCTAACTATATTTGGGAGAAAATTAAAGAGTTGCTCTCTATTTTCTTTCTCCTTAGTATGACACCAATAATTGGGTATGATTTTTCCTTTCTGTTTAATTTTTGTTAACTATTAGTAATGCCTTGTTATTTTATGTATTCAATTATACTTTTTTTTAGGTTTTGTTTTTAAGGAAGGAAAGGAAGATTAGCTTGGAAGCTAGGGCACTTTGTGACTCCTTTTTCTTATTTCTATTTCTTCTCAGGAAAAAGGTAACCCATATGTTCCTACTAAATGTGTGAAAATCATATGGTAGCATGTTTAGGGATTTCTTTCTTATGCCTAATTATATCTTATGCTTCCTTGTCATTCCATAAAAGCATGTGAATGTGCAATGTATTGTTATTATTTTCTCTAAGTATATAACCATGTGAATTTATGCAAGAACATGATTAATTTATGTATTTCAACATATGTATGATAACATGATATAATAAGGTTTAATGTTGTGAAATATTTATGCATGTTTGGTATGTGGGATTTGGTCTAGGATTTTTACCCTTGGCTGAATCTTCTTCCTATATTGTTAAAATTTCCATTAGATTCCTTACATGATATACTTGAGTTTCGATATATAAAACAATAGGTTTTGAGCATGTTTAGATTTATTCACTCATGATTTAATATTTTATGCTCTAAGGTAGAATTGTCATTTTATGTGCATCATGCTTTTTTTTTTCCAACTTATATGCCTAGTATTGAAGCATATGCGATCTAAATTGGGTCTTGCTAGGTGTTGGTATTTTAAAACTATAGAACAACCGAAACACGTGAAGGAAATGGGGGAGGTTTAGAGATGATAAAAATTAATTCTTGGTAACCCCTTGAATCAATACTTGCAAGAACCACATAAGGTATAAACTCTTAGGATAAATCATATAAGATTTTGTAAAGAACTTCAAACTCTTAAATCTAGAGAATGAAGGAAAAGCTCTCGGTTCTTAAGAGGAAAATGTGAATCTAAAAGTTGAGTTATTTTCATTTCATGCTATTCTTATCACTTATAGAAGAAGTGCAAGATTAGATATTACAACTTAACCAACTAGTACATATGACTAGAGCTTAAATAAGGAAGAAATTATAGCTAAGTTCTAGCCCATGTATTTTGGTAATGTGGTAGATATTTAAGTAGATTTTCAAAACCTTCAACCCCTAATATCACATTTTCCAATCTACAATAGGCATAATACACTAAAGGAAGGAGAAAAGGGCCTCTTTTAACCTTGTGAGTAACAAAAAGAAGTTGGAATATCTTCTAGCCTTCCTTCATCTTCCCCAAATCTGCATTGTTCTTTTCAAGTGCTGAAAGTGACTTGTCATCCAAATGAAAGGGACTTGTGGATGAATTTTGTGGCTTCTAAGAGGGGTTTGATGGGGTTTTTATTTTTAGGGGTTTTTTAAGGTTAAAATAATAAAGGAAATATGGTTAAAAAAAATGGGGGAAATCTTGCAAATAACTTGGCCTTATGTGCCTTTGTTTTGGTTAGGTTGTGGATGAAAAGGGATAATAGTTTTGTATAGCTTATATGGTGTGCAAATCTAGGCTATGATAGATAATTAAATTTTCTAAGTAAGAAGAGTTTTATAGTTCTCAAACTTTGGGATATTAATGGCTAGATTATGCTCATCAATTGGGGATGCTCCTACATCATCCTCTCCTTCTTGAAAGGTAGATTCCTTATCTTCAAAAGGTTCATTATGAATATAAGGAAGTAGATCTCCCACATTAAATGGGTTTGATATATCTCCCGTATCCTCCAATAGCTCCAAATTATAAGCATTGTCACCCATATTCTCAATAACTTTTTATGGACCATCACTTTTAGGCATGAATTTGTTATTTCCTTTATAATAAAATTATTCCTTCCTAAGGTGAAGCCAAACTAGATCTCCTGGGTCATAAAAGTATTGTTTCCAATGCTTGTTTGCTCCACTCTTGTTCATTTCATTCACCCTCTCAATTTTTTATTTCACCTGTTTGTGAAATTTATTCATTGCCTTAGCCCTTTCTTGTGCGTTAAAGTTTGTGTGGGCTTCCATGGTAAGAGGTAAGAGATCAATGGGAGTATTAGGGTTCACCTTATATACTACTTCAAAGGGTGAGTGTCATGTAGAATAGGTTTGTGATCAGTTATAGGAAAACTCTGCATGTGAAAGTTTGGTTTCCTAATCCTTCATGGATTTGTGGGCCAACCTTCTGAGGAGTATTGATGTAGGAGCATCTAATGATTCTCATATTCCTATTGATTCTCAAGGTATGGAAGAATTAGCTTTCTTAATATTGGAGCCTATCATATTAAATGTTCTTGATAATATGTCTATGCTTGGTATTGAAAACAATTCAAGTTGTTCTTGCAGGTATGTTACATATTTGAAAGGAAAAGATGTTAAGACACCTTAAAGTGCACAAGCATTAAAAGCATGCAAGACTATGGCATACATCGGATGATACTTTAAAACAAGAAGATATGGTGATGATTATCATTAGTTGTATTAACTTGTTGTAAACCCTAAGTGTATTTCATGTAAGCTAGGGTTTGATGTAATTTCATGTATGTATCATAGTTGATTGTATGGCTTTGTAATGATTATTCATTATTATCATTTAGATGATGATATTTTGATTAAGATTATATTTTATATGGGCTTAATTCAAGTGATTAAATGGGCTTAAATTAAGGGGGAAACTCGACTGATTTGAGCATGAATTCGAGCCTCCCTTTCCTATATATATATATATATATATATATATATATATATATACTTGTACCGTCAAAAAGAGGAAGAAAAATAATATCATTTTTTGAGCTAGAATCTATCCAACTTTGCTTCTTGTATTCTCCCTTCCAAGACTCATTTGATTAAGGAAAAACTTGGGGTTTATCCTTCCTCCTTCGAACCTTTGAATGATTGATATCATTTAAAGTAAATCGATGACCTGCAACTTCCATTCGAGTAATCTGCATCCAAAACTTTGTTTTCCTCTTTGAAATTCAAGTAGCTAGATTCATAAATCATGGAATGATCGATCCAACTCTTCCCTCCACTTTGATCCACATCAAGTATTGTGAGGGTTATATTGATGAACTTAGTTTTCCCATTAGTTTATAGATGGTAGGTGGTATTGAATGAGAGTTTGGTACAAAATACCATCCACAAGGTCTTCTAAAAGTAGCTAAGGAACTTGGTATTCCTATATGAGATAATGGACTTAGGAATACCATGTAGCCTAACTATCTCCTTCAAGAATAGATCAGTTATGTAAGAGGCTTCATCAATTTTATGACATGTAACAAAATGATCCATCTTAGAGAATTGATCCACCACCTCCATTATAACATCATTTTGCCTTTTTATATTAGGCAATGCTATAATAAATTCCATACTCACATGCGGGATAGGTAATGGAGTTTAGAGTCCTTAGTGGATGCTACTCTTAGACGTTTGATAAGGGACACATCTAGATATTACACTTTTTACATCTCCCACACGTTTAGGCCAATAAAACTGCTCACTAAGTACATCCATGTCTTTTTCATGCTAAAATGTCTAGCTAGTCCTCCTCTATGCACTTTCTTTACAAGTAATTACTTAATAGAACATTTGGAAATATAAAGCTTGTTGTTATTGAAGAGGAACCCATCTTGAAAGAAAGATGACCCCTTTATCTTGTATTGATCCTTTAATTAGTATCCAAATTCATCATCTTCCTTGTAGTGCTCTCTAATACACCCAAACCCTAGTACTCTAGCCTCTAACAAAGAGAGCACACAATATTTCCTAGAGAGGGCATCTGCTACTACATTTGTTTTGCCACTTTTGTGTTTGTATAAAAAATAGAAATATTTTAATAATTCATTATCTTGTGTTAGGCATTGATGTATTTAAAGGATTCATGATCCGTGTGTAGCATAAATTGTTATGATCTTAAGTATTGTGTCCAATGATCAATGGATCTCACCAAAGCATAGAACTTCTTGACATATGTGCTATAATTCACCCTAGAGCCATTGAGCTTTTCACTAAATAAGGTAATTGGATTTCCTTATTGTAGTAAAAAAACTCCAATGTCCACTTCATTATCATCACACTTAACCTGAAATAGTTTGTTGAAGTTAGGTAATGTTAGGATGGGTTCATCACTTAATTTTCCTTTGATCACTATAAATGCATCTTTGGCCGCCTTGGTCCACTTGAACTCACCCTTCTTCATGCATTCGATTATAGGTTCTAATAGGGTACTAAATCCCCTAATGAACCTCCTATAAAATAAAGCTAGATCATGAAGAGATATCACTTGTGTTAGGCTTGTAGACATGGGTCGTATCTTGATTGCTTCCACCTTAGACTCATCCATGACTATTCCATATTTAAACACCACAAAATCTAGAAATGTAACCGTAGGTAAAAAGAACTTGCACTTCTCTAGTTTAGCATACAACTTGTGACATCCAAGTGCAAAAAATACGCGTTTGAGATGATTTACATGTTCTTCCTCACTAGAGCTATACACAAGGATATCATCAAAGTAAAATACTATGAAATTGCTAATGAATAGCCCAAGTACCTCATTCATAAGTATCATAAAGGTACTAGGAGCATTTGACAAACCAAAGGGTATAAAAATCCACTCATACAACCCTCTATTGGTTTTAAATACATTTTTCCATTCATCACCATCTTTCATTCTCATTTGGTAGTAGTCACTCTTTAGGTTGATTTCAAGAAACAAACATGCACCATGCAAACAATCAAGCATATAATCAAGTCTTGGTATAGGATACCTATATTTGATAGAATTGTTTTTTATAGCTCTACTATCAGCACACATTCCCATGATGTCATCTTTATTTGGTACAAGCAAGGTAGGCACGACACAAGGGCTAAGGGACTACCTTATTAAACCCTTAGACAACAGTTCATCCACTTACCTATGCAACTCTAAGGATTCCTTAAGATTAGACCTATTAGCTACCTTATTATGGAGTATAACACTAAGTACAAAGTCTATTTGGTGCTCAATGTCTTTAATGTGGCATAATACATGGAGGTAGATAATAGGAAATACATCATCAAACTCTTCTATTAATACCCTACCGCATGGCTCATTACAATCCCTCTCCTCATGATAAGGTTAATATTTTCTATATTTTTTCCTTTCTTTACCTTCACTTCGGGTCTTCATTTAATCTCTTTCACATATTTTACTATGTTTCTAGTCTATTATTTGCACTACTACTTTTTGAGTTTTGCATTTCAGGAATTTCTACAAGAACGCCAAATCCAAGAAATAAATACATGTTTTCAGAACAAAGGACCTAATATAGAATGCTTTGGAGAAGAGTAAGTCAACCCAACATGTTTATAGAAGAGTCTAGAAGTGAAGAGAGTTAGAGATATGCCAAGAATTCCAAAAGAGACAAGAAGAGAGAGATACACAGCTGGTTGCACACCCAGCTGCACAACCATGTAGCACTTGCCTGTGATTTTCGAAGAGAAAGAAATTGCATGGCCAGGTAGTGCATGAAATGCATGATCATGTGAAATTTTTTACAGAAGATGTCGAGGCTCCAGACCTTACACGGCCAGGCAATGCGTGACTCATACAACTGTGCAAGGTCTGAATTTCCATCTATTCGAGAACTGAGATGCTACACACACATGTAGCGATGGTTACTCCCACGTTCATCGTGCGCGACATGCCTGGCATGATGGGGATTATTTAAGGTATACTTCGAGGACTTCTTAAGGAGTTCTAGGAGGGATTCCAGAGCACTTTTCCTTCTTATTACCGAGCAATAGCTTCATGTATTTTGTTTTTTTCCTTTAGTTTGATTTTTTTTGGAGATTTAAGTGCATATTTGTGTATGATCAACTAGGAATTGACTTTGTTCTCCTCCAATTTAATTCCTCTTCTTCATATTTTTTTATTGTTGTTATGCTTATTATGCAATTTATTTCATTGATTTTCCTTAAATATATGATTGAGTAATCTTCTTTGCTAGGATTAAACTAGGTCCATTTTAGCGTTAATATGATGAACTGAAGTATTATGTAATATGTTTGATTCATCTATACTGTTGCATGTGCTAGGATTAATTGTCATAAAGTAGATTTGATAAAATCTGACCTCCTTAGATAATATCTGCAACTGAAAGGTTGAAATTATTATTGTAAAGTATCATGAGTATAGGAATTTAAGCAATCATGAAAGTAGATGTTTAATTATTCGGGACTATAAAATTGGTGAATCTTAATGGATTTAGTTTAATTGGTGAGTCATGAAAGTCATCGAAAAATTTGATTAAATAACTTCTTAGTCCTTGAAAAAGGCTAATGGATCTAATTAGACCAATCTTCACAGTTAACGAATTAAACTACGATATATACGTTATTTCATCATTGATTACTAATTTGGAGAGCAAAGTTTAATCCTAGGTTTCACTCCTATTGTTTAACATTTACAATTAGAAAGTTTTTGTAGTCATTCTTGTTATCCGTTTGTATATCCCTGATCCATATTGATTTAGATAGTTAAGATACTAAAGAAGTGTAATCAATTGTGAAGTCCCTATGGGATACGACCTTGAAATGCTATAACGAATCCATGCGCTTATGGAAATATCCCATCACCTCATTGTCTTCTAACAACAACAACAAGTAGATTACTTTTCATTTTAATAAGGCCTTATCTAGACAATTTTCACCTATGATTAAAGACCTTTTATAAATCATGTCAACATAACTAGGCCAAGTAGCTAAATAAGTGAGTACAATATTCTTCTTGGCAAATTTCAAGCAATAGGTGTTCCTCCTTCCATCATGTAAGACGCTTCTATCAATTTATCAAGGCATCCTGAATAGAAAATGACAAGTATCCATTGGAACTACAGCACACACCACTTCATCTTCATAGGTCTTCCCAATGGATAATAGAACTCTTACTTGCTTTGTCACCACCACCATGTTACCATCATTAAGCCACTATATCTTATATGGTTTGTCACATTTTGTAGTAGGAAGACTGAGCTTCTCTACTAAGGTGCAAGATGTAACATTAGCATAACTTCCTCCATCTATAATAAGATAAGATACTTCCAAGAATGGTATATTTGTTTTGAAAAATATTCTCTTCTTGTGAATCATCCCATTCGGCCTCCCTAGTATGCAAAGCCTTCTTGATCAGCAAAGACTCCCCTATATCAAGAGGTGTAAAATCTTCTTCCCAATCTAAGGCCATGGTTGTCTCCTCCTCCTCACTATCCTCCTCTCAGTTAGCATCCTCCAAATCCACCATGGTCATTACTCTTTTGTATGTCACTCATTTTGATAGTGTCCTAACCCTTGAAACTTAAAACACATAACACTCTTGGATTTGCTTTCAACCACCACTCTCTTGCTCCTCACATCTTTTGTTAAAGTTGTGGAAGGGGATTTGAAGGGTAGAGGAACCTCCCTTGATATGCTATTACCTTTATTCTCATGACCCTTTTCTCTTCCTTTTTTTTTTGGTTTTATGCCTTGATAGCTAGGTGAAAAAGCTCAACCAAGGTATAATATCTACGCATCTCCACTATTTTAGCTATGTCTTACCTAAGACCACTATGAAAATAAGGTAGAGTATAGCTTCTAGATCATCCAAACCAAGCCTCTCGGAGAGTTTTTCAAACTCTCTAATGTATTCTTTTACATTTAATGACCCTTGTTTTAAAGAGGACATTCTATTATACAAGTATTGAATAAAAGGAGGAAGGAATCTCTTCTTCATCAACTTCCCCATTTTCATTTATGACTTAATCTTCAATCTTCCTTCTTTATCCTCTTATAAAGTATGCTCTCCCACCATAAAGATGCACGACCTCTAAGCTTAAGAACCACCACCTTAAAGGCTTTGGTGTCGGTATAACCCTTAGCATTAAATAACCTACTACGCCTCAACTCTTATTCTATAAAATCTTTGGGATTATGGTTGCCTTCAAACTCTGAAACCTCAATTGTAACATCATGAACGTGATCTCCTTTTTTTTTCTCCTTCGTGGTTCCATAGAGGACTTACTATAGGAAGAGTCTTCAACTCCTTCATTTTCCTCGCCTTCAAAGAATTCATTTGGTGCTCAAATTAGGGGGATTCTTTAAAATAATTCATTTGGTGCTCAAATTAGGGTTTCTAAGTTTTCAAGTACTCGTCTCATATAATTTTTAAGAGACTCAATAAATCTCTCTTCTCAAGTTGTTTGTTTCTTCAAGGCACAACCTGCTTGTTAATGGTTGGTATCTCATTGAAGAATAAAATTTTAAGAGAGCAAGAATCTTTTACGGAAGAGGGAAATGGGTTAGATTTTGAGTGGGGGTAGACTAGAAATTTTGTACATGTGTTTGGTTTAGTTAAGTTTGATGGGAAGACAAATATGAGACTCAAACTGAAAACACCTAAGCTTTGATACGAAGTTGATAAATATGAGATCCAACTTGGGTCTTGCTAGGTGTTGGTGTTAAAAAACTATTAAATAACCAAACAATTTAAGGAAATGGGGGAGATTTAGAGATGATATAAAGTGATTCTTGATAACCCCTTAGAAAAATACTTTCAAGAATCACCTTATGTATAAAATCTTAAGATAAATCTTATAACATTTTGCAAGAAACTTCAAACTCTTACACCTAGATAATAAAGGAAAATCTCCTGATTCTTGAGAGAAAAATGGGCAGCCGAAAGGTGAGTTTTTTTCATTTCATGATATTCTTATCACTTATAGAAGAAGTGTAGGATTAAATGTTATAACTTAACTGACTAATATATATGATTAGAGATACTAAATAAGGAATAAATTTTAGCTAAGTTCTAGCCCATTTATTTTGTTTATTGGGGTAGATACTTAAGTAGATTTTTGTAACCTTCTACCCCTAATATCACATATTCTAATCTAAAATATTCATAGTACACAAAAGAAAAGAGACAATTTCCTCCTTTAATTGGGTAAATAACAAAAAGATGTAAGTGATGTCTTCTAGCCATCCTTGTAATTTTCCAAATTTGCATTGGTCTTCCCAAGTATTCAAAGTGACTTATCATCCAAATGAAAGGCACTTGTGGCTAAATTATGTGGCTTCTAAGGTGGTTGATGGGTTTTCATTTTTGGTGCTTGTTTAGGGTTAAAATACTAAAGGAAATAGGGTTAAAAAAAATGGGGGGAGGAACTTGTTAAAAATGTGGCCTTGTGTGTCTTTGTTTCAGTTGGGTTGTGGACAAAAAGAAGAAGGTTTTGCATGGATTTTATTGCTTGCATGGCTAGGTTTTGATAGATAATTAATTTTTCCAAATAAGAAGTGTTTTGTGGTTCTCAAATATAGGAAAATTGATTGCTAGATTATGATCATCAGTTAAGGATGTTCTGTAATACCTCGTTTTTAGGATGCCTTAATTAAAATTAATAATTACGTGTGATTAGTTATAATTATTAATTTAGGAGGTTTAGTATTAAACTTATTATTATTATTATTACGACGACTTAGATATAAAAATAATTAGGCTAAAAAGTTGATAGAAACTCATTCCTTATTTTAATCCTAGTTTTTATTCGTAAATCTTATCCGAATTATTTTAATAATAACCACGACTCGTAAGCCGAAATAAATTTCTAAAAATTATTCCCGATTATGTTTATCTTTTTTGTTTTATTTAAATCTATCTTAGATCGGATTATTTTTCTATCCGATATTTTAATTTATCTGGACTAAATTTATCATAAAATATATATATATATATATATATATATATATATATATATATATATATATATATATATATATATATAATATTATTTATCTTCTCTCTCTCTCTCCCTCTACCATTTTCTATCCCATCCCCATACTCTCCCCTATCTCCCTCACTTTCTACCTTTACTCCACCTTCTGCACTTATACTTACATATACACACCAAACACCCTCGCACACTCTATCCCAAATAGTCCCCATTTCCCGCACACACTCTCAAAAAAAAAAACCTTATATACATTACATACACACAATGCACACTTACGCAGCAGCGTAACCCACTATTCATGCCAGCTCTACTCCTTCTACCTTCGACATCCTTCCCCAGCCCCAAACGCATACACACACATGACCCCCATACATAAACACACATCCCCCTACATGCTCCATTTTGTGCAGCCACAAACCACCCCTTGAGCAATGCGACACACACCACCGCAACCCCCTCTATTTCTTCAGCCTTCCCACACCAAACAACCCTTACTTCCCTCCCATCGAGCAGCCCGTCGTAGCCTTGCACTTCCGGACCAACCAGCACCACCCTAGCCACCCTGCCTCCTCTTCTTTCTCCTTCTCCCAACAACACCAACCACCACCTTCATCCAGCACCAACAGCCACACAGCCCCATCGCAGAACCCAACCGCTCGCAGCCACCTCCACTCGCAACAACCCATCGCCCTCCCCCGTCCGCCCAGTAGCACCACTCTTCCGCCAGCCCACCAGCATCCACCACCGTCGTCCAGCAGCCCTAGCACCACCAATAGCCCCCCCTCCTATTTTCTCTCAGCTAAACCACATCCAGCAGCACCCATCGCCCGTCATAGCCCAGCCTCCTTTCTGCATCCAACCAGCCACCCTCCATCTCTAGCCAGCCACCAACTCCGCCGACCACTAGCTCTACGGCCCTCTCTTTCCCTTTGCCTCACAGCTCGGCCAACCCTCTCGTCCAACCAGCATGTCTTCCTTTCGTGAGTGACTCACGTTGCATGTAGCATGAGTTGCGTGGAGTTTTGTTAAAATTTTGGTACCAAATTAATTGTAAGGGTATTTTAGTAATTTTAAAAAAAATAAATATTTTTATACTATAATTATTATTTTATCTGATAGATATTAATTTGATATTTGTGATATTATTTTTAGGTATGAAAGTTTAATTTGCAGAACCTAATAAATTTTAGTGGATATCGCTAATTTTACATTTTTGTTGGAATTCAGGTAACCGTTATACCTTACTAAAATGTTAAATACTGTGTGATAACACATTAGGATTTTGGGGTATGAAATATGTTTAGCATGATTTATTTTGATATAATTATATGTTAATTATTATTATTATGAAAACGGATAAAAACGAGCATGTTAACTGATATAAAATATTTTGGATACAAAAGTATGATTTAAAAATGATCCTAATGAAAGGAAAATAATTTATATGATAATTATGTGTAAAATCATAGGTTGAGCATGCTTAGATATAATTATTCAATAATTACTCAATAATTATTATGGATGTGTGCCCTAGGGGCAATTTAGTCATTTTTTGCATTATGATATCTATCCTGAAAATTATGTCTAATATGTATAATCTGTTGTTGATTTTGCGATCATGTATTTTGTACGTTTCAAAAGTATGTGATACGGTTTCATATGTAGAAAGCTGTGTAAGGGCAAAATGGTCTTTTGACATGATTAATGATTTAAATTGTATAATAAACAATTATATTATTTTTTTAGCCCTTTCATGATAAATTAATAAATAAAATGGATTTAGTATTTAAATGGTTGATAATCTGATAATTATTAGCTTCAAGGGCATTTTGGTCATTTTCGGCCTAATGCCCAAATGTGAATAATTGGATATAGGATCGCCTTAGACTTTTGGTAGGTTGGCCTTAGTATTGACTTTGACTTTTCTTTATACCATTGACCGTAGAGTTAACTTGGATAATTAGAAATAAAGAAAAAATGAATAAGTATGAAAATGAGAATTAAATGTGTAATGTGTGTTATCTGTGATCACTTTATAAAAATACTAATACGTAAAGTGGAAGACCTCGAGTTTGGGAATGGTTTCTCTCTAGGGGTAGCTACCCTAGAGACGAGGTAGGAGTCCTCGATTTGTTTGGGTTTCAGGTGTGCCGGTTGTGCCCCAGTAAGGCCCTAGTCTACTCTATAGGTGACCTATGGGCCCTATAGGGGGTATCGATACTTAAGGATTAGGTGTCCGAGGTGAGGAGGGTATTGTGTGCCTTGTGCATCAGTATGACTAGAGTGATGTTATGCCTCTGGGTTGGATGGTTGGAGGGTATCGTGTTGCCTTGTGCGCCGGTATGACCGGTGTACTGTTATGTCTCCAGGTTATTATTGTATCTCTCTCGAGTAAATAAAAATGGAAATGATATGATTTGATTGGAACGATTATTATTGGATATTGGATTGGTTTGGTAGCAGCCGTTGTGCCTACCTGTGGTTTGGGGTAGTAGCCGTTGTGCCTACCTATGGTTTCGGTAGCAGCCGTTGTACCTACCTGTGATTTTGGGGTGACAACCTTTGTGCCTACTTGTGTTGGTATTATGTTTGTGAACATATATGTGATGTGATGGATTTTATTATACTGCACCTGTAAGTGTACCTGTGAGATTACGGATTTTGTTATCCTATATCTGTAAGTACACGTGAGATGTTATGTATTATATCATATTCTACCTGTAAGTATACATTTGATGTTGTGGATTCTATTATAACTCATCTGTGACTATACCTGTGATGTTATAAATTTTGTTGGGAGTTATGCTGAGACATGAGTCATGTTGTGGATGTTATAATCTGTTATGCTGGAGTTTAGGTTCTAATCATTACTTCTGAAAGCATCTTTAGCATGTTAGTCTGGTAAGCTTTTGGTTGTTTTAGACAAATAAAATGATTAGTATGTGGCTTTAATAGAATTTGACCATCTAAATGATTACTGTATATCAATCCTCTTATGAATACTTAAATGTCTTGTACCTATTAGTGGTATTCCTTACATGTGTTCCATGCTAGTTTTTCATATTAGTTTGTTATAAAGGGTTATTCAGTACCGTAGTACTGATGGGTTCCGTTTCATGATCCCCTGCCTAATCCATGGGCAGTCTTTACCTTGCAAGATCACTTTGAGGGTAGGGTCTGACGACTTCAATTAGAGGGTTGAGAGTTAGGACTATCCGGTGTTCGCCTCAACTTCTTTTGGTCCAGATATTTCATGGACTCTTAAGTCCCCTGCTATTTCTCTTTTGTTACATTACAACTCTTTGCCTAATCTTTTTATATTTATCAGGACAATGTAATTTGTAATTAAATTCTATCCTAATCTTGTTTTAATGTTATTTAAGTAAAGTGATATTTTAGTCTTAGCACTTAGTATAAGAACGGTAGAGGATGCCAAACTTATACTGAGTGTGACGGTAACACCCATTTATTTTGTAATTAATGCTTCCACAAAATGAAAATTTTTAGCAGTAAAAATGGGGGTGTTACAAGTTCCCACATCAAGTATGTGTTAAATGATGTTAAGTATGAAAAGCATGTGATTTATGATAAGTTAAATATGCATTATTAGGTTTTATGTAGTTAATATGCTTAATTCATGTATAGGGAAAATATGTTTTTTGCCCATTGTTAGAAATTTTAGAATTATATATTTAATGCTAATGTGTTATTTTTAATATATTTTATCCTTTGCATGAGAAATGTTAAATTATATCAAAATTTAGTATTAAAATGGTTAAAATGCAATAATTAGGGGTTAAGGGAATTTTGGTCATGTATGATAAAAACATGTATAAGTATGAATAATTGGACTAGGTTAACTTCAAGCAGATTCTAGTTGACTTTAGTGTTGACCTTAACTTACCTTTAATTGTTGACTTTCGGGTTGACTTGAATAATCAAAAATAAAGAAAAATGGTTAAGTATGGATTGGTTGCCATATGCGCTTTATGTATGGTTGGCGATCACTTTAATAAGATATACATATATAAAGTGGAAGATCTCAAGAATCAAAAATGATTTTACTCTTTCAAATTAGCTATCTTGGAGAAAAGGTAGGAGACCTCAATTTGGCTTGGTGGTTTAGTCGAATATCTCGGCATTCTAACCGAGGCACTAATCTACACTAATTAGTCATTTTAACATCTTAGAGAATATGCATACTTAAGTATTAAGTGTCCTAGACAGGAGGGTACTCTATCACCATAGTACACTCGTATGACTTATGTACTTTATATGTCATCGGGTTAAATGGTTATAGGGTAATGTGTTGCCTCATGTGCATGTATGATTCATATACTTTATACACATCCTAGTTATCTCTTGTATTCCGATAAGTAAATTAAAATGGAGGTAGCTCTCATATGGAGGTAATTACCTTTTTTCACTACTTGGATTTGGTATGATGATTTGGTAGTTGTCTTCCTACACTACTTAGGTATGGTATGTTAGTTTGGTAATTGTCTTAATGTATTCTTCTTTATGTTTATGAGAGGTATTGTGGTGGCTATTGGAAAATTACTTAATATGGTTGGTGTTTCCTCTTTATTAGATACCCTTAGTATATATAGTGAAGCTTTAGTTTATGGCATGCTAATTGTACTTTGTTATCACATGTATTCCTTAATGTGTTTAAACTAGGATTCCTTGTGTTGTACTCTATATGCTTCATGTAACATTTTCATGCTTAGTGTTGCATAATGGATTATTCGGTACCTTTGTATTGGCATGTTCTATTTCATGATACCCTAAATACTCAATGTATAGTTTGACCTCGCAAGTTTTGGTGGCTTAGGATTGAGTTAAATTGTTGTAAGGTTTTTCGGTGTCTCTTGTTCTTGTTGTAGCTTATTTTGTTCTAATTGTAGACTTTTGGGACATGAAGATTTGTAAACTCATTGGATATTATATTTTAAATATTGCGATCTCTTCTACTCTATTTTATTTTGTTGTTTGTTTTGCTTGACCTTAGATTAAGTGTTGGCTATACTTAATTTTCATGTTTAAGTGATTTTAACCTTACATCTTGTATGGGTTAGGCATTTTTCATATTTGTCTCCATGTTGGATGTGTCGATAATTTCCAATTAATATTTTTAACCCCTTATACTAAAATGGATTTTTTTAAGTAGCAAATGTAGAGGTGTTAATAGTTCGTATTAGGTTTTGGTTGTTGAGAATCGTATCTCAATTTTAAGATTTGATTTTCTCATTCCTAACTATTTTAAATTCTTTGATTTGTTTTGAAACTTAGATTAGCCATATGAGGACTACAAGTTGGGAAGTTGTCTTATTCTTAGTCTTAGTTCTTCAGTTTGGCTTTTAGGTATATGTTTTGTGTTTAAGTGTTTAGTTATTGAGTGTTTCATGCTATACCTTGGGTTAGTTTTATTTTGGCTGGCTATACATGGTTGTTCTTCTTCGAAAACCCTAGCTTGTTCATAAAGGGTTCAATATCTCTAGTTGATGCATGGTTGGCTTTGGTGTTTTACCTTGTTAAGCTAGATGTTTGGGTGGGTTATATGCTCTTACTAATTGGTTGATGAGTTTTAGGAGGAATGGGTTTGAATCTTGGATGAGTGGTGTGTAAGATTATTTTTATTGCAAAGTGTTGTGAAAATATTATACATATTAAGGTTACATAGAGTTTAAGGTGATTATGTGATATGCTTTGGATTTAAAAATGTTTTGGAGTATGAGTGAAGTTAAAGTTGTGATGGTTTTTAAGTATGTGCAAGTGTGATCTATGGTCAGTGTTTTAAAGAAATAATTGTGATGATATGTTTCCTTCAACACATATGTTACATGATTTTTATACGACCCTTTTATGGTTGAATTTGTGAGTGGTATTGTATTCTTGTTACTGTTGGCTTCATTTCCATCTTTCCTTTTGAGTTGGGATTTAGGGGTGAAATTCCTTTTTAAGGGGGTAATAATGTAATACCCAATTTTTTTTTCAACCCTAATTGAGAGCTTAACTATAACATAATATTCTATGAGAACTACATCATAAAACTAATATGTGGATAATGTGTGTTTAATGTATTATGTTTATGTGTGTTTAGTTTGGGCGGAAATGCATTAGATTAATTAGGTTAAAAAAATGGTAGAAAATAAGTTTTCAAGGTCAGAAATTAACTAAAGCTTGTAGACCAGATGATTAGGCATCAAGAGAGATATGGGTGGCTTCGGAAGCTTGGGCAGCTAACCGATTATCAACCAAGCATCATAGAATTTTATTTTTTGTGCCTTTTTTTTATATGTTTTACTTTCATTTATGCATGTGTCATGTGCGGGATTTAGTCTAGGGTTATTGGTCTTAGAAAATCATCTTCTTGTATTGTCAAGTTTTCCATGAGATTTCTTACACGATTTTTGTCAGTTTTGATATGTAAGATGATAGGGTTTTAGCATGTTTAGATTTATTTACGCATTATTTAATATTGTATGCTCTATGGTACAATTGTCATTTTACATGTGTTATGCTTTTATTTTCCAACTGTATGCCTACTATTTGTTATATGAGGTCAAGTATGAAAGTCATGTAATTTATGATAAGTTAGATGTGCATTTTTAGGCCTTATATGCTTAATATGTTGAATCATACATTAGGGAAAATAAGTTTTTTACCATTATTAGAAATTTCGGAATTATATATTTCATGCTAATATCTTACTTTTTATGTATTTTAGTCTTTTATGAGAATTGTTAAATTATATCAAAGTTTAGTATTGAAATGGTCAAATTAAAATAGTTAAGGTTTAAGGGTATTTTGGTCATACATGATAAATATGTGCCTAAGTATGAATATTTGGACTAGGTTAGCCTTAAGTAGATTCTAGTTAACCTTAATGTTGATCTTGACTTACATTTGATTGTTGACTTGAATAATCAAAAGTAAAGGAAAATGGCGAAGTATGGATTGGTTGCCATATGTATTATATGTGGTTGGTGAAATCAGATATTAATATTTAATGTAAAAGATCTTGAGGTTAGGAATGATTTACTCTTTAGAGTCAGCTACCTTAAAGATGAGGCAAGAGCCCTCAGTTTAGCTTGGTGGTTTCATTGGATGCCTCAACATTTCAATTGAAGGCTTAGTCTACTCTAATAAGTTATTGAGACTTCTTAGAATATATACATTCTTAAGGATTAGCTATCTTAGGAAGGAAGGTATTGTGTTGCCTTAGTCTGCCAGTATAACCTATATAGTTTATATGTTTTTGTGTTATGTTTTGTATCCCCTCGAGTAAATTAAATTGGAAGTAACTCTTATATGGTGATTTAATTTGATTAGGTTTGGTAGTTGCCTCCATGCACTACTTGGTTTTGGTATGTTGGTTTGTAGTTTTCTCCATGCACTACTTGGATATAGAATGTTGGTTTGATAGTTTTCTCCATACACTACTTGGATTTGGTATATTGGTTTGCTAATTGTCTGAGTGCATTCCTCTTTATGTTTATGAGTGGTGTTGTGGTAGTTATTAGAAAATGGTTTGATGAGTACGTGTTATAAAGTGAAGCATAAGATTATGGCATGATTATTGTACTTTGTTATTGCATGTATTCCTTGATGTGTTTACACTATATGATATTTGTATGCTTAGTGTTGTATAGTAGGTTACTAAGGATCTTTGTACTGACATGTTCCATTTTATGGTCCCCTACTTATTCAATGGATATTTTAACCTTGCAAGTTTTAATGATGGCTTGGGATTAGGTCACAATGTTATAAGGTTATTTGAAGTCTCTTGTTTTGGTTATAGCTTGTTTTGTTCTTATTGTCACCTTTTTGCGACATCAAGCATCATAAACACCTTACATATTGTATTTTTATCTTACTGTAACATCCCAAAAATTTACACATTTTTTTAAACAATACTCATAAATTAAAACTATAAATTCTAGGGATGTTACCGCCACACTTAGTACCTACCGTTTCGGTACCAAGTGCTAAGGCTAAGAAAAACATTATCAGTAATGCCATACACATTTAAATTTATAAAGACAGAAATCAGAGTACGCGTAAGTATTATATAATTCGAAATACCAACCATTGTTTTTCAAATAATAATTAAACAACATTAATAAAATTGTTTCTGCAACTTAAACATAATAAAAATAACATGAGTCATAAATTAAAAGGAAAAATGGCCACGTCTCTCTCTAGAATTCGATCCAGTCCAGCTATCACTTTGCCCCTCTTGATGTCCCATAAACATCGATAGCATCACAATAAATATCTCCTACCTGCAATAGATTAGACGGGCCTTCTGCTCATGGGAATGAGCAGCACCCATGAAACGGGTGATCAGTACGCTACGTACTGAGTAAGGTAACCGAATACTAAGGCCGACACGTAACACATCAATCAATGTAAGATAACATTCCACATGCTTATCACCATCCATACATACAATACATAGGAACATGAAGTAAATCATTTAAAGTCAATGAATCTATATATAAGGCCCAAGAGATCAATTATTTACTTAATCTTTCCTTTATTAAAAGTAGATACACACATATTCTTTATCAGGTCTATACGAGTACGGGAACCCCACTATTCTCGCCGGTGGATCGGTCTCCAGGGCACTCCGGCTCTTGGCCACTATTATCGCCGGTGGATCGGTCACACTAGGGCACATGCCCTACCAATATTATAGCCGGTGGATCGGTCTGGCCCCTTCTCGTACAGTGTTCCACTGTAAGTAATTAATATCTTCCCATATCTTATCAATTTTTATGATTGATTTGTTGAGCTCAGGATCCCCCACTATTATAGCCGGTGGATCGGTCACTAGGGTAACATACCCTACCACTATTAAGCCGGTGGATCGGTCTCCAGGCTACCACAGTACCTGGCCACTATTATGTCGGTGGATCGGTCTGGGCCCGTCTCAACTTTTCACTTTACGTTTTTAATGTCTTATGTATTTTATTCAGAATATTCATTTCAAGCTGGGAACATCCAATAACACATTCGAAAACAACAATAATACTAATTGAAATGAATTCGAAATCCACGTAGATCCTCTTCCCATGCATACCCTAGCTCCCATGCAACCCTAACTCCATGTAAACCCTAATTCCATGCACTCCATGTTTCCATGCAAACCCTAATTCATGCCTCACTTTAACTCCCCGTACACCCCGTTCCCATGTAAACCCTAACGCACATGCAAACCCTAGTTTCACGTATACGTATTCTCATACAATCTCTACAAAACCCTTTCCTCATGCAAAACCCTAGCTCCACGTATACATGCTTCTATGCAACTCAGATCCCCATGCAACATTAATTCCATGTAGGCATGTTTTTATGAAACCCTAATCCACATGCAAAACCCTAACTCCACATACCATACCCTCATGCAGTACCAATTCATATGCAAACCCTAACTCCACTTAAACATGCTTCCATGAAGGTCCCAACCTCAGGTTAACTTATGAAAACCCTAACATCATACCAATTCATACAACCCAACACCATGTCATTACATGCAACCCTAACATCATGCCATTTCATGCAAACCCTAATATCGTACCATTTCATGCAAACCCCAACTCCTTGCCATCCCATGCAAACCCTAACTCTCTATCATTCCATGCAAAGCCTAGTACCACGCCATTTTATGCAAAACCTAACACATGTCTCAAGTCATATCATACATTAATGACATAAACATATGCATAATTCTCATGCCATAGTATATTCACAACAACATACTTCCATTCCACAATCATGCCACATGCGCAATAATTAATAATAACGAACATAAAATACATGGCATATCAAACACATAGTGCATGCAAACACATAAATGGCCTTAGTAGACCCTTACCTAAAACGTCACCGGTCTTGGTGTACGCTCCTATTCCACTTGAGGGGTTTGATTAGGTTCGCCTATTATATGAAAGCATACTAGAATTAGACTCTATTATATAATTTTATTATCCTCTAACTTATTCCAAGATTTATTTATTTTTAATTAAAATACTACTACTTAAAAATTAACTATAGAGACTATTACAATTAATTTATTATTTTCATTAATAATAATAATAATAATAATAATAATAATAATAATAATAATAATAATAATAATAATAAAATTATTAATAACACTCTTATTAGTAGAATATTAATATTAAAAATACCATAATTCTTTAAATTACAAGGTGGCTTTCAAAATCACTCCATTTAATAGTAATACTATTCAAAATGTAATAATGATATTAATATTATATATATACTTATAATATAAAGTTAATGAAGATAATAATAATAATAATAATATGATTAGAAGTAATGTTAAAAATGTTAATAATATTAATAAAAAGTAAAAGTGCGAGGATTAATTAAAATCTTAAGTTTATGAACCTCCTGAAATAATTACAATATCAATCCAATAATTACACTAATAATAATAATCTTAATATTATTATTAATAATAACATTAAACATGTAAAATTTTAATTAAATAAGTAAAGGCCGAGATGAATAATATTTCTTACTCAATAATACTCCCATACCTGTAACAAAATTTTAGAAATTAGATACAGTCAATATTACTAATAATAATAATAATTATTAAAGTTGAATTAACACTAAAATTTAGACTAAAAATAGAATAATTATCAATAATTCAAAACTAAGTGTTTAAAATGTCTAGGGTTTCACCTTGAGTCGGAGGTTGTGGGTGGAATCGGCGGTGGCTCCCGGAGGTGGCCGGAAAATGGATCTAAGAGGGTTAAAATGAAGAAAAAGAGGTGAGGGGGAAGGAGAAAAATAAAATAAATCTATGGGGCTGTGGAGGAGATTTATCAGGAGTTAATGGTTGGTTTGGAAGGTGGTAAAAGCGGCGGATATGGTGGTGGCTGGCGTTTCAAGGTCTCAGGGTGAATTTTCTGGCGAGATAACTAGTCACTTTTGCACGATTATGGAGGCTTTTACAATGTAAATAGAAGGTGTTGTATGGTTTAGTTAATTAGAGGGTGTTGCAGGGAAGAGATTGGGAGTGATAAGAGGCGACGATGTTGGATATCGGAGAAGAACGAGGCGTCTAAATTTAAGGTGGAGCACAGACTGGTACTTAGGGTTTCGGGAAAAAGGAAGCTCGATTTTAGGCCAAATGTGGGGTATTTATAGTAGTGGAAGGTAGGCTCGGGTTGTGGAGGTTACTAGAAGATCAATTTTGGTGGGAAAATGGGTTGGTTTTGCCGTTGGTCGGGCGGCACAATTTCAAAATTTTGCCCGACCTTTGAGAGGGAAATGGGGGTAAACGAGCGGGATAGAGAGACAGTTGAGGGTTTCAAATGAACGTGCAGACCGAGAGGAAGAAAATGAGCTGGAGAAGAGCCAGTCACGCCACGTGTGGCCGGCAACACCATTTCCGAGGAAGGAAGGAAGGTGGAAGGTTATGGTGTCGGGCGGGAGGAGGAAGAAGAAGATGGGGGGCTGGCCTGCCGGTTTGCGGGGGAGAAAAGAAGGAAAAAGGGAGGGCAGGCCGGGCGGTTCGCGCGACATAAAATCGTTTAAATGAAACGGCGCATTTTGGAGAAAATAAGGCTGAAGCACGACGTCTTGAGTTAGCTGGTATCAGTTATAAAATTTAAAGTGAAACGCGGCGTTTAGTTGAAAAAAAGACATAAAACGCGGCGTAGGGGGGACGAGGCAGGCGGCGGTGCGGGCTGGGCCGCGTCGAAAGAAAAAGAAGAGATTGGGCCGTTGCACGGCCCAATTTCGGCGAGGAAGAGAAAAGGAAAAGAAAGAAAAAGAAAGAAAAAGAAAGAAAGAAAGAAAAAAAATAAAAAGGGAAGGAAAAAGGAAAATTAAATAATTAATTTGGGTCCATTTAATTTAATCCAAATATTTAGGATATTTAAAAATAATAATATTTAAATAAAATAAAGTTTAAATCCCTTTTTAGGCTAAAATAGGCTTTTTAAAGGATTTTTCCAAAATTTTCATTTTAAACTAATAAATCCCTCAAATTTTATTTAATTTAATTATTTATAAAATTAAAATTCATTTGAAATTATTTTATCTTTCTTAATTTGAATAAAATAATTTATTTAAATAATTTCCCAAATTAAAATCGTTAATTAGGTATTATACCAAAATTTCCTTTACTCAACCTATTTATAAAAAGTTTCTTATTAAGTTGTCCTAATAAATTTCCTTTTATTTTAATAAAATAATTTATTAAATTAAAATTTTTAATACAACCTTATTTAAATATAATATTGAAAATTAGAAAAATATCGGGGCATTTCACTTACACTCTCTTATACTCTATTTTAACTCTTTGTTGGTTTTACTTTAATTTTAGCCTTTGTTTGGAATTCCTTATTAAAAGTAGTTATCTTAGATAATTATATATTTTAATTTTTTTAGCTTAATAAGTTTTAAAATAATTATTTATTTTAGATAACTACTTTTGATATATAATTTCAAACAAGTCCTTAATCTTTGTGTTTGAGTGGTTTTACCCTTATATCCAGTATAGGTTAGGTATTCGTCATATATCTTTTCAAGATAGATTTGATGGCAACATCCAATTATTACATGTAATTACTTCTGCTAAAATAAAATTTTTAAGTAGTACCTTTAGGAGTATATATATATATATATAATGGACAAACTAGACATTTAATTATATTTTGTGTGATACCAATTCTTTGCCATTTATTATAGAAAGATTGGATGGTTTTTCTCTAATCTATGGTCGATATATATGTGAATTTGGGACACTCACACCAAATCATGTGATAGGTGTTGTACTATTTGGTTTGAAGGGCATAGTTGAGAAGATTTGAATGTTAATGTATTAATATCCTTCTATTTTTTTTATGGTCTTCTACTCTGCTATTATTTAATTAGAGTAATGAGATATATACTGATGGGCTGGTTTTAATACTCCAAATTGACCAGAGTGTTATAATAATTTATATGGCTATTTATATCAACATAGTATGCCATTATTTTGGTGATTCTATCTTAAGAACTCCATAGTTAAGTGTGTTAGCCATGGAATAATTTTTAAGATGTGTGACTCTCCTGGAAAAATTAAAAAATTTTCTAAAATTCTTTCGGGAAGTATGTGAGTGAGGAAAATGCTCACTCAAAGGACTTGTGGTGATCTATGAGATAAATTGATCGATCTGAAAATACTCCAAGGTAGCTCCCATTTGATTGTATAGACTTAGTGTGTTACAAATGGTATTAGAGCGAAACCAATGAGTCAGTTAGCCACTTAGTGGGAAAATGTAATACCCTAAATTTTACTACTAAAAATTTTTATTTATAGAGTTAAGCGTGGAAGCTAAAAAAATAAAAATGAATGGTGTTACTGCCACACTAGGTGCAAGTGTGGTAACCTTTATCATATTCATACCAAGTGCAAAGGCTAAAATCATTACACTACTTAGATTTAATACATAAGTACAAGAAACAGAATATATGAGACAAAATATAAGTATTATGCTTTATAAAAGTAACATAAATTATTTACAAAACTCAAAGAGAGAGAATATAAAAGGACATAGGTATCCAATACAACCAAAATCAAGTATATCTAAAGACACCAAAGAGCTATAGACTCATAACCAAACTACCAGCTTTCAACTAAACTCAAAAGCTTACTTGCAAATACCATTGTCCATTAAATAGATAGAGGCCCACAAAAGGAACTCTTCAGTACAATGGTACTAAGCAATACTAAATCAAAATGAAAGATTAACATGGAATAGATGCAAGGCATCACAATAATATATGGTATAAAACATCAAACTATACATGTATCAATTGAAAAACAAGGATTATTCCTATAACCACATACCACAAAGGTCATATACTATTCATTCCCATTCATTTGAAGTTAATTAAAACTTACCAATGGAATATTCAAGAGATGCTCTTTGTAGCATAATTAGAAACAACATCAACATAAGCCAAGACAATAACCTTGTGTAACATACATTATTATCAATCCTGATAAATTTCATAACAGAGGTAGGCTCACTACCGCATATCAATAAGAACTCGTCGCATCACGGATAGATATGAAGGCAACTACCAAAACTACAAGTAGACATGAAGGCTACTACCTAACCATAGGTAGGGGTGTGCACTAGACCAAAATGGGACCAGATTGGAACCTGGTTAAGGAATCAAATTATTTAAAGCTAGGATTAAGGATCGAATAGGAATTACCAGTCCAAGACTGTTAAAGACTAGAATTGAAAAAATTATATATTTTTTATATTAAAATTTTATATTTTTTTAGATAAACTTATAAGGAGATTTTGGGTCAGACTAAAAGACTGGACCAACTAGGACCTAACTTGAACCAGTTAAGGACCAAAATTTTTTTAATTCAGGATCGAAACCTAGATCAGAGACCAAAATACCAATTTGGTGTTGGACCAAAACCCTGAATAATCGGTTGGTCTGTTCTAAAATTTTGGTCTAGACCATTTCTTGAACACCCTAACCATAGGTAGGCACAAAGGCTGCTATCGAACCATAGGTAGGAATAAAGGTTGCTATCAAACCATAGGTAGGCACGAAGGCTACTAATAACCAATCTAATAATTATTTGAATTCAGTAATAATCATTTCATATTGTATTTATGTTGATTTTAGGGATCTCACTATTCTTAAACCAATGGAATGGTCTAAAGCACCTCTCAAGGACAATACACCTAGCCCACTATTATCATTCGGTGGAATGAATGCAACACCTCAAAGGGTAAAATTCTCCTAAGCCACAATTTTTTGACTAGTGGAATGGTTTGAAGCACCTCTTAAGGACAATACATCTGAGCCACTATTATCATCTGATAGAACAGATCTAACACCTTAGTTCTGACTCACATATACTTGAACTTTAAATGATTAATGTCTCATCCATTAGGTTACATATCTCAAATAATATTCTTATTCATGGTGAGTATAGGGACCCACTATTATTAATCTGGTGGAATGAAATAAAGCACCTCTCAAGGATAACACACTTGAGTCAATATTATCATCTAGTGGAATGGATCCATAAGACACGTTGGCCCAACTTACATGATCTTTTACTATAAATGATTAATATCTTATTCATGTTTTATTTTTCAAATACAAAACATGTTCAAAAAAAGTAAGAAACATTATGAGATCATAAGATCATTCTCTAGGATTAGGACCCTTATATTTCCTCAAAAACCCTAATTTCATACTTTAATTATAACTCTTCCTCTATTACTCTTTTAAACCCCAAAATTAGTACCTCTTCCTCAATTACTACTACTACTACTACTACTACTACTACTACTACTACTACTATCAATATACTCAAATATCAATGTCGAACTCTAAAGTCTTGTACATGTAATAATAACCCTATCTTGACAGTTACTATTCTTAGATCTTATAAACCTTTACTTCTCAATTCCATCATAACTTTTTTTGTATGACTCAAACATTCACCAAATCCAATATACATTCCCATAATACTAATATTAACATCATATTTATATTTCATGGCCTAACTCTACCATTTTACACATGTGATAATAGCCTTCTCGTTTTTGGATTACTATTCCCAAATCAAACCATTTTCATGCTTTATCAAACTTAGGTCATTCACAGCTACTATAAACACTTCATATAAATTCTTTTTCATTCTTTTGATGATATAAGACCTTAAAATTTCATGATTCTCATATTTAATATACATTGACCAAAATGCCCTTATTGATAACATAACCCTTATTTTATGAAAATCTTATATATTTGGTAACATTATTCCCAAATCCACATTTTTATCCATAGAACTTATTATACTCATTTCACTTTCATTATACCATTAATAAACCCATAATAAAATCGAATTTTACACTAAGGGTTTTTTGACATAAAATAATAATACCGCATGATCTTTACTTACTCATTTTCTATCATATCACATCAACTGCATATTATAGCATTAACAAACATATATCCATTCACATAATAATAATAATAACCTGGTATAACACAAAAGCATGAATAACACTTAGCAATCAAAAACCTTAAACTACAACAAATATCTTTACCATTTTCCACGTACATTTCATACTTAATCATGAAAGATCTTTTTATGATACTTTTGTAACCAAAATATTTTACATATGATATAAGCTCTCTTTTAACATTTTTTAGGATATAATAGTTAACACATAATTCTAATTTAACCAATCATACTTAACATATTTTAGGAGTAAAACCCTAATGTGATATCATGCAAAATTTATCATTTTAGGAGAGTATACAAATTACCATAATTCCAATAAAAATACAAAAATAGTGGTATCCTACCAAATACTTTGACATCCCACTAAGAAATTTTATACCTAAAAATAATACCAAAATGCCATATTAATATTTAACAAATACAAAATAATTATAATAATAAAATATTTATTTTCCTAAAATGAAAAATACATGGCTTACATATAAATAATGGGAACCAAAAGATTTTTAAACCAAACACGCTTCACATAACATGCGCAGCATGAGCCATATGCACACCGAGGGGAGCATGGAGTTGGATGGTTGTTGGTGATAGCTCTAAGGGAGCTGGATGATTTTTAAACCAGCATCACCTTTGTTGCCACCTTGCCATGCCACCACCACCATTGCAACCCTCCTAGTCTAGGTAACCTACCACCTCACAACCACCACCTCCCTTCCTCTCTTCTAGCCCTAAAGCCTAAATTTTACAAACAACCACCACTTCCACCACCGCCGCCGCCGCCACCCCAGCTGCCACCTTTACTTTTGGTTGTATCCTAGCCTTTGCTATCACTTAAGTGTAGATTATTTTGTATAATTATTATTTTTATCATTATTATTATTATTATTATTATTATCATTATCATTATTATTACTATTCTACCATTATCATTATTATTATCATCATTACTATTATTAATCGTATTATGGTTAATGCTACCACTAATATTATTATTGGCCATTTTAATAATACTAACCTCATTAATTCTATTAGGTCTATTGTTATTTTTATCATAACTAATATTAGATCTTACTAAAAATCAATTAGGGGATAATGAAAGGAATAAGAGGGAATTTAACACTAGTGTTCCACTCTTATAGGTGAAAAAAATCAATCCCCTAAGGAGGCATAGGAGGCGTGCTCCAAGCCCAATGCCATTCTAGGTAAGGATGTGGTTATGGCTCAAATTTTGTGTGTTATGTGTTTATGTGTGTTGGGTATATATATGTATCTTATGTGGTTATGGATTATGCACTTGTATCACAACTTGCTAAGCATAGAGCTAAGGTAAGTTGTATATGTTTTATGGCATGTGTAATATAGTGATGTGACTTGTACTTGTGTATGCTTATGTATTGTTTCCCTATATGGAATGCATGCTAGGAGTCTTTAAGTATTATGATGAGGTTGTGAGAAGATCAAGGAAGTAAAGAAAGTGGAGTGGTAAGAGGGAAGTAAGAAAGGCCTAAGTATCTCATGACTTATGGGTGGATAAAGAAAAGGATAATATGAATATAATAAGAGAATGGAATAATCTTGCATGGGAAGTGAGAGGCTTGTATAGGGTGGTTAGTCTTTGCATGGGGATAACTTTTACATGGAAAAGTGTGACTTAAGGATTAAGAAAGGTGAGGGAAGAGTATTTTGGTTGATTAGAGTCCATGAGTGAAAAATAGTATGTGCGTTGGTATGAGTGTGCATGGGAGACTTGGTTAGGGTTTATGAGAAAAACCCTAAGTGGGGGAAGTGTGTGGAAGGGAGAGTTAATGGATGTGGTTGGAGTGTGGGATAAGATTGGTAGGGTGTCATATGGAGCAGGAAGTGAGTCAAGTGGAAAAAGGAAATGGTGTGTGTGGGTGATGAGGGGACGATCTAAAAGAAAGGAGAAATACTAGGGTTGGGATGATTAACTAGGATTTTCATGATCACATTTGAAGGATAGAAAGTAAGGTTGTGATGTTGGGTGTGGTTTGAGTGGAGTGGTGGTATTAAAAGTAAAGGGGAGCATGAGTTGTGTATGATAGGAAGAGGTGAGGCCATATAGGTCAGATTAGGGTTTCTATGGAATATCATAGAGGGCAATGGTGAGTTGAAACAAAGACATGGGTAGTGGGCATTGATCCATGTGCATGGGATTTTGGGTTTTCATGGTGAGTGAGGGGAAGGTGAGGAACAAGTCTTAGAGTCCTAGGTTATGTAAAGGTCCCAAGATATGGGATGGGGTTTTCATGAGAGCTGGGATAAAGGGTGAGAATGGGAAGTCCAGTGGGTCATGCATGTCTGTTTGGGGTTGCGTGTGGAATAAGACACGAGGAAAACACTAAATACTTAAAGTGAAAGATTCTTAAGCCGGGCTCCAGAGAGGATAATTTTCTGTCCACTGACCATAATGGTGGTTAGGAGCGTTTTGCCCCAGAGAGTGATTTTCTGTCCATTAGCTAGAATAGTAGAGGTCCTAAGCTTGATAAACCAAAATTTTTATGAAAATAAATCATGGAAAAGATGCTAACTACTTACAGTGGAACACCATATGAGTCGGGCCAAGTGAGGATAATTTTTGGTCTATCGGCTATAATAGTGTTCAAGCTCGTTTTAACCTGGAGTATCTCCCGGTCCATCAGTTATAATAGTGGGGTCCCTATACTCACACGAAAATAATATGGGAAATGTGTAAGTAAAAAATAATGGCCTATGTCTCGAATGATGATATGAACCTAAATGAAGTATTGTATACCTTATTTGCATTTTTGTACTTACATAGCCTTATCCATAAGGTTACCTTGCTTAGTACATAGCATATTGATCACTCATTTTATGGGTGTCACTTATTACCATGAGCAGTGGCCCCTTCTGAGTTGGTGTTGGTGGGAGATGTTGTATTCAATGACTTTGACACATTCGATACGTTGGGTGGGGCTGAGTAATGGTCTATTGGACCTAGTAGAGGGGCCAAGAGAGGGTGTTGTTTGAACTCATATTTTCTTGTTTTTACCATATTTTGGTGATCATACTATTTTCCCCATAAAGGCTTGGGTACTGTACCAGTTTATGTTTATGTAATAACTCTCGTATCGAGCACTCTATTTAATTATGAATTATTAAAATCTTTATGGTATTATGGCCTAATCGAATTAATGTCTTGTGAGTTTTTTAGCCTTGTGGTTGGTACGAGACTGGCCACGTGTCAGGCTTGTGCCGATCATGGTGGTAGCACCCCTGTCTTAGTGTATGTTTTTGATTAAACAAAAATTTTCAACTGTAAAATTTGGGGGTGTTACAAGTTGGTATAAGAGCCTTAGTTCTAGTAACCATGCCTTATTTTAAAATAAAATTCTTTATTAACAATTTTTTCTAGATTTAAAGTATTTTTGTGCCCTGAAAATGTCCTTTTATTCTAAAAACTCTTATCCTAGAACCATAGTGAGGAACAAAAGGGTATACTAGGAATTTCCCATAGGGGAAATAATATATTATAAATGCATTGAACCAATAGGTTCTCTCTTAACATTTATTTTCTTTTATAGATGAGTTTCATGATGAATGGAAGGGTTGGATGTATGGAAAAGGCCTTCGAGGCTTTTACGGAGTTTGTTCGGCGCCAGCTCCTAGTGTTGGCTCCACACCCCCACCACTCCAAGGGCGCTGGAGAGGATTGGCTCTAGAGGGTCACTGGGCATCATCCTCCATTATATGGTGGCGAGGAGGATCCTATGATTCTTAAAGAGTGGATATAAGACATGGATCATACCTTCAAAGAGGTGGACTGCGCTCGAACCCAGTAGCCCAGCACAACAACATTCATTTTGAGAGGCATAGCAGACTCTTGGTAGGAGGAGCACCATGCTCGAGATGGTCCTCCGATGACTTGGGAGGCATTCAAGACCACCCTACGCTTTAGGTTCTACCCAAAGAGCCTAAAAAGGGACAAGCTCTAGGATTTTATGCAACTCACTCAAGGCAGCATGACGGTCCGATAGTACCATGCTCACTTCATCGAGATGCTTCGATTTGTCTCAGGGATCACCTCTAGGGAGCCCACGGTGGTGTTCCAATAAATGTAGGGGCTGAATTTCAACATTCGCCACATGATGGGAGTTGTAGCCTTAACTGACCTGGCCACCTTGTATGAGTGCACCTGTTGAAATGCCCCAAAAATTCCAATTTCTTCCCTGAAATTTCCTCTAATTAACTAAACCATTTTCAACCTTAGATTCTTCTTGCATGGGCCTCTATAACCATGCAAAGTTTGCTGCTCATCTCGCCAGAATTTTCACCCCGCAACCTTTAAGCCGCCGTCCGCTGCCATTTCCGCCACTTCTACTACCCTTTGAACCACCCAAAAACTCCCTCTAATCCTCCTCCACCGAACCATAACCTTATTTTATTTTTCCCCCCTGCTCCTTCTCTCTTTTTCTTCATCTTTTTCCCTCTTAGATCATTTTTTCGGCCACCCCCGTGAACCACTGCCGGTGCCGCCCATTCCCGCCGACTCAAGGTCAAAACCTAGACCTTCTTAGTCATTATTTACTATTTATACTATTTTTATTTTAATTATTAGTAATTATTCAAATATAATAGTTATTTCCTTGCTATTAATATTATTAATATTTGATATAAAATTTATGCTGAATTTTACTTGCAGGGTAGAGAGTGGTAATAAAATAATTTTATTGTTAGTTTCAAATTTTAAGTTATTAATTGAATTATTATATGATTATTATCATTCTTCTTCTTATTATTAATATTATAATTATTAGAATAGTTATTATTGTCATTTTATTTATTATTCTGGAAAATCTTAAGCCCTAATTTTGTATTAACATTCAGACTTATGTATTTTAGTATTATTATTTCTATTGTTTTTATAACCATTAATAATATTATTATTATTATCTTTATTATGTTAATATTATTATATACGTTATTAATTTTATCATTAATATTTATAAATAGTAGATCATTAGTTATAAGTAGGGTCGAAACCCCACTTTAAATTTAAAGCTTATATATATATATTATTATTATTAGTATTATTATTTTTAATATTATCTTTATTTATAATATTTAGTTATTATTATTATTATTATTATTATTATTATTATTATTTTATCTTTACTAATATTATTTTGGTGAAGGGTAGAAACCTTTATATCACCTTTTTATTTTGAACTGCATTAGTTTTATTATTAATATTCTACTAGTATTTTATAGAGTTAATTCTAGTATAATAATTATTAAAAAAATAAAGTTATAGGATAAGTTAGAAATAATAGCATTCTTAAGAGAAAACCTAATCCTAGTATTTTTCCCATAGCAGGTGAGCCCAACCAAAACCCTCAAGTGGTATAGGAGCGTGTTCCAAGACCGGTGATATTTTTAGGTAAGGGGTGCTAAGGCCATACTTGTTTTATGTGATTTTATGCTATGCATGCCATGTAATGTTAATTATAGTGTATTTCATGTGAATATTGTATAATTGTTATTAATACAGCATGATTATGGGATTGAAGTATGTTGGTGTGGATAAATGGTGGCATGAGAATCATGTGTACATTTATCTTATTATTGTTGTATAATGTGGCCTTAAGACATGCATGATGAGGTTGTAAAATAATGATGGTGCAGTAAGATAATTATGGGGTTGTAAGATAATGATGGGGTTGTAAAATAATGATGTAGTTGTAAAATATTGATGGGGAGTTGCATGTGTTAGGGTTTTGCATGGGTTAGAGTTTCGCATGAGGTTGCTTGGTGATTAGCGTTTTGCATGAGGATTTGGGTTTGCATAAAAGTAGGGTTTCCATGGAAAATGGGTTGCATGGGATTTAGGGTTTGCATGGAAATATGTTTTACGTGGAGTTAGGGTTTGCATGGGAGATAGGGTTTACATGGAAATATGTTTTACGTGGAGTTAGGGTTTGCATGGGAGCTACGGTTTGCATGGGAGCTAGGGTTTGCATAAGAGTTAGGGTTTGCATGGAGTTAGCCATGTGTGTCTGAATCAAGAATGGTGAATAAGATACTTAAGATATTAATGATATAAAGTGGAAGATAGTTGAGACGGGACCAACCGATCCACTGGTTCGGAATAGTGGTTAGGGTTTTTACCCTATGTGTGACCGACACACCGGTTATAATAGTGGTTAGAACAGGATGCTCTATATGTAAACTGATCCATCGGTTATAATAGTGGGGGTTCCCGATCTCAATAAAAACAAACCAGAGTTTTATTAAAATACCTAAAAGACATTAATTACTTATAGTAGAACACTATGTGAGCCGGAGCCAACCGATCCACCGGTTAGGAATAGTGGTTAGGACGCGTAGTCCTATGTGTCTCTGATCCACCGGCTATAATAGTGGTTAGGGTATGATACCCTATGCGCCTCCGATCCACCGGCTATAATAGTGGGGGCTTCCGTACTAACATGGATTTGATAAAAAGTGTGGTGTGAATCGATTTCCGATAAGAGATTAATTAACTAATTAATCCGGACTATGAATGAGCCTTTCTTTATATCCACAGAATGATGGTTTATTGTTGTGATATTATGTTTTCCTTTATGCTCATTTATTCTTATGCCTAGTTATGTGGATTTTTGTGTGTTGGTCTTAGTACTAGGTTACCTTACTTAGTACGTAGCGTGCTGATCACCCCTTTCATGGGTGCTGCTCATTCCCACGAGTAGAAGGCCCATCTGACTTACTGCAGGTAGGAGATGTTTACTTTGATGTGATTGATGTCTATGGGACATCAGATGGGACCGAGTGATGATTGGGCCGAATCAGTTTCGGAGTGGCATGGCCGGTTTTCCATCAAGATTTCATTCGCAGTTTCTTTTAATTACGTTGGATGCTTCGTAAACCATTCTATAATTGTAGTTATTTCTTTTCCCTAAAATAAACTACCCTCGTATTTTGGATTGTATAAAGACACGTGCGTACTTGATTTCCATATTTACAAATTTGAGTTATCTAATAATGTTATGAGTAATTTTCTTAGCCTTAGCATTTGGTACTGGAAGGTTGGAGTAAACCGGTCTAGTACTAAGTGTGGCGGTAACATCTCCAGAATTTACGGTTTTAATTTATAAGTAATGTTTTGTTTTTAAAAAAAATTGTGCAAATTTTGGGGTGTTACACCTGTATTACAGCCACTTTGGTCCATGAGCAAGCCACTATCCTAGGTAAGAGAAAACTATAGGAACAGAGTTTCGGGAATAAGGCCCAACTGCTGGCAGGGGGACCCATAGGACAACAATAGAGGGATCAAATTAGAGGCCAGAGACCACTAGGGGGACCCCCTGTAGATGTTGTGGTTAGAGGCACCTGCGTAGAGGTTGTGAGGGCAGACACTTTTCCTATCCAAACTGTGGTAGATTGGGTCACAACTTACTTGATTATCATGATTAGCTGGGCTTCCAATAGTTCTAGAGCTAGTAGTACTAGTAGAGGGGACCCCTGATTCCCTAGCAGCAAGCCTACTAGTAGCACATTTAGACTGCATCCCCGTAATTCTAGCAATGAGAACCTATTCCATTTGATGCACCAGTTCAGGACACTAAGGGAAGGCCTCAAGGATCACAACCCTTCCCTTAGAAAAGAGGTCATTCAAGCGGGTGCCTGAATGTGATCAGTCGGGAGGAGGCTGACCACCAGCTAGACATTATCACTGGTATGTTCACCATACTATCCTTACTAGTGCATGTTCTCTTCGATTCAAGTGCATCTCTATCTTTTGTGTCCACTACATTTGTTGCTAAGGCAAAACTGTCACCATCTACTAGTGTAGCGTTGTCTCTAATGCTTCCTTCAGCTGATAGAATGGACTGTATGGAGTTATTTTTAGATGTGGCCTATTAGTCATAGGTGGGGTAGACTTCTTAGTGTACTTAATCGGGATGGATTTACAAGACTTTGACGTGATTCTTGGGATGGATATGCTGAGAGGGTATCAAACAGTGATTGACTATGCTAAAGAGCATGTGATATTGCAAGGTTCGATAGGTACTAGGGTTTGTACAGGAAGATCCAACCTAAGCCCACTACTAAGGTAGTATATGTAGTTTCCCTTTACTGCTTGGTCCAGAACAGATACCCACTATACTTATGTAATGTGCAAGAGCTGAACAAGGACTTAATAGCTCTGGAAAGCATCTCAGTGGTTAGAGAATTTCTAGATGTGTTTCTAGAGGAAATACTAGGTATGCTCCTAATTTAGCAGATTAACTTCATAATCGAGCTAGTGTTTGGAGTTAAGCCTGTGATAAAAGCACCCTACTGGATGGTGCTTGTTGAGATGAAGGAATTGAAGGCCCCGTTGGAGGAATTGCTGGAGCATGGGTATATTCATCCAAGTGTGTCACCTTCGAAAGAACTTGTCTTGTTTTTGAAGAAAAAGGATGGAAGCCTCTATCTTTGCATAGATTATCGGGGGTAAATTAGCTGACAATGAAGAACTAGTACCCACTCCTGAGGATTGATGAACTTTTTGACCAGTTGAGGGGTGCCTCAGTTTTCTCTAAGGTTGATCTAAGGTCAGGATACCCTTAGTTGCAGAGAGCAGATGCAAACATTATGAAGACCATCTTCTAAACCCAGTATGGACACTACGAGTTTATAGTGATGCCTTTTGGGCTCACCAATGCTCCTGCAATATTCATAGACTTGATAACGAGGATTTTTAGGCCCTTTCGTAACCAATTTGTAGTGGTTTTCATCGATGACATCTTGGTATACTCCTAAGGGGATGGAGAGTATGAGCAACACCTTCGCACCATTCTAAACTTGCTGAGAGAGCACCGCTTGTATTCAAAGCTATCCAAGTGCGGATTCTTGCTTCAAGAAGTGGCCTTCCTTGGGTATATAGTGTCAGTCGGTGGAGTGTCTGTTGACCCAGCAAAGATTGTGGCAATCAAAGAGTGGAAGCCTCCTATGAGCATAGCAAAGATTCAGAGTTTCTTGGGACTAGCTGGGTTTTACAAATGGTTTGTGTAGAACTTCTCCAAGATTACTCGTCTTCTAACTAACCCCTTGAAGAAGACCACAAGGTTCTAGTGGGACGAGTCGTGTGATGGACCCTTCCAGGAATTAAAGAGGCATTTGAACATATTGCCTATCCTGGCTCTCCAAGAGGCGTATGTGTGTAGTATGAGAAGGGGAAGGAGATAAGGAGAGTGGTTGGGGTAGAAGAATAGGGGTATGAAAAAGGGTAATATTTAGGCAGGTAAAATGGTAAGGTGAAATAGGTTTGTTTTATTCTAGTTTTAAGTTTAATTTGGTTAGGTTAGGATATTGTGTATGAAATCATAGAGGAAAAATAATTCAGTTAAGGATATGTTTATAGGAATGCAAAAGGTAAGATAATCAAGGAAAATATTTTGGTAAAATAATTCAGAATGTAGGAATATTAATAATGATAATCGCAGCAATTAACAAAAATAATTAAACCAAACCGAGATTAACGAGTTGTGCCGTGATAGAATCACTGCCCTGAAGTGATTTTTGACCGGACAACGGCGCAGATCCCTTCAACGTCAAATCACCCCCAAGGTTTACACAACCTTCTTCGATCCCGTGCACTCGGAATAGAAGAATGGAATTTGCAAAGATTACAATGCCAGATCGGGATTTTCTCGCAATTAGGGTTAGGGTTTTCG
The DNA here is from genome assembly GCA_039764185.1 of Tamarix austromongolica. Taxonomy (NCBI): domain Eukaryota; kingdom Viridiplantae; phylum Streptophyta; class Magnoliopsida; order Caryophyllales; family Tamaricaceae; genus Tamarix; species Tamarix austromongolica. The sequence goes on along the minus strand of CM077808.1, from coordinate 105,419,107 downwards.
GTTTATGGCCGTCGGCTCTCTTGAAAACAGAAGCTATTTTTCGTGTGTAAAACCAATGAATAATAATCATTTAAATAGCCAAAAAATCGAGTAAGGCATTAGTGGAACGTCTTCCACTAATCAGCCCACAAAAGAAACGGTTGAATAAAAAAAAAACCGCAACCGAAGAAGACCAAGTAAACTGAATAAAAACCGGTAAAAGAAAAAATAGGGTCGGGTCGGATCAAAGACCACACCACACCCACGCCCAGCCCGGACCGGAAGGGCGGGCGGCGACGCGCGCGCGTGTGTGTGGTATTTAAGATCCAGCCCACAACCCACAAAACAACCCAAACTCATAATTCAAACAACCAAAAGGTGAGGGGATATAAAAAGTGAACAAAAAGCTTATTCACTTCCAATGTGGGACATTGAAAATACCCACAAGTTGCCATTGCACCCAACAATCCCCCACCAATGGCAAACAGAAGAAAACCCCGATTGATCTGGACAAGGAAGGAGTAACACTTAAGTATCAATATCACAAGGATTGAATTGATACGTAGTGAAATGAGGCAACAATCTTATCTGAGGAGTGAACGAGTCTTGAACTACTCAGACTTTGATTGAGACCCTCACAGCACATGTTTTTACCTTAAATTTGCAAATTCCGCGATAGTAACACAAGCGCTTTTAATGGCCATGCGCACACCTTGGGTACTCATGAGTGCTCTAGAAAGATAGCCTTAATCTTTCATAGAAGGCGGCCCACCTTCACACTCACCTAGGTGAATCCATCAAGTGCGTCTCACAAGCACCACCAAATCTGGTTATGGATTCATTAAGAGTATAATCACACTCAACCTTTTAAAATCTAGCAATAAGTTCATCAGATCCGTCTTGAAAAAGACCACCCAAAATATAGGGCTATGAACTTATAAGAGTAGAAAGCTAAACCTTTCCACAACGCACTACAAGGCGCCATAGGAATGAGAACGTAGTGCAGAGGATTCAAGAATATGGTATTTACCATACCTTCCTCAACTCAAAGGCTTAAGCCCCATTCCCCTCGACGATTCAAGGATAACTCTCCTTGTTAGACCCTTTGTTAGAGGATCTGCCAGATTCCTTTCGGATCGAACAAACTCTAAAGAGATGACACCATTCCTCAACAGTTGTCTCACACAACTGTGTCTAACACGAATGTGTCTTCTCTTACCATTATAAACAGTGTTCTTGGCAACACATATAGCTGCCTGTGAATCACAATGTAAGGAAACCGGTACACTAGGTTTCTTCCACAAAGGCACATCGGCCAACAAGTTCCTTAACCATTCTGCCTCTTGACCAGCTAACTCAAGAGCAATAAACTCTGACTCCATGGTGGAGCGAGCTATGCAAGTCTGCTTAGAAGACTTCCAAGATATAGCTCCCCCTCCCAAGGTAAACACGTAACCACTGGTAGAACTGACTTCATCATTGTCAGAAATCCAATTTGCATCCGTAAATCCTTCTAGAACAGCAGGAAATTTACAGAAATGCAAACCCCAATCCTTAGTACCTTTAAGGTATCTAAGTAAACGGCGTAGAGCAGTCCAGTGATCATTACTTGGGTTGTAAGTATATCTACTCAATCTACTCACAGCATATGCTATGTCAGGTCTGGTACAATTCATCAGGAACATCACGCTGCCTATGATTTTAGCATATTCACATTGAGAAACACTAGCACCCAGATTCTTTTTCAAATGTATGCTAGGATCATAGGGTGTTTTCACAGGCACGTCATCTTGACACTCAAATTTTTCTAGAATCTTATCAACATAGTGAGATTGATTCAAGCAAAAACCATTCACGGTTTTTCTCATTTTAATGCCAAGAATTACATCAGCTTCTCCTAAATCTTTCATTTCGAAATGAGAAGATAAAAACATTTTGGTCTCATCGACCACAGACATACTTGTGCCAAGAATCAACATGTCATCTACATATAAGCATATTATAACGCATTCATGTCCAATCAATTTAGAATATACACAAGAGTCAGATGCATTTGCTATATAATCATTGCTGACTAAAGTCTGGTCAAACTTTTCATACCATTGTTTAGGAGCTTGTTTAAGGCCATACAATGACTTTCTCAATCTACACACTTTAGTCTCCTGACCTTCAACCTCACAGCCCTCGGGCTGCTCCATCCATTTGATGGACTATAAGTCCATGGATAGAAGCCAAAACAACCAAGGATCGGATTGTGGCAATCTTAGTCACAGGAGAATAAGTATCGAAAAAGTCAACGTATTTCTTTTGCTTGTAGCCTACAGCTACTAATCTAGCCTTAAACTTATCAATGGTTCCGTCAGTTCTTAATTTCTTTCTGAAGACCCATTTGCATCTTATTGGTTTACAACCTTTAGGCAAATCAACCAAATCCCAAGTATGATTGGACATAATCGATTCTAACTCATTTTTAATTGCTTCTTTCCAAAAACTAGCATCCACAGAAGTTACTGCTTCCTTATAGGATTTAGGATCCTCTTCAATTAGAAATGTAGACACAAAGTCAACATTAATCATATCAATGTCATCATTTTCAACAAGAAAAGCAGTAATAAAATCAGGTCCAAAGCTAGTTTCCAGTCTTCGTCTTTTACTCCTCCTAGGCTCATGAATATTATCATTTTTCATTTCCAAGAGATGGTGAGGAAGACAAAGGCACAGTAGAAGCATCAGAAGAGCTAGCAAGTTCACATGCATTCTTTTTCAAAGGAAACACATTCTCAAAAAATTCTGCATTTCTAGATTCACAAATAGAATAATCATTCAAACACAGAAATCTATATGCACCACTATTTTGAGCATACCCAATGAATGCACAGTCAAATGTCTTTGTTCCCACGTTGGTTTTTCTAAAGTCTGGTAAACCAACTTTAGCTAGACACCCCCACACTTTCAAAATTTTCAGATTAGGTTCAAAACCTTTCCACAGTTCATAGGGAGTCTTGTCTAGTTTCTTATGGGGAACTCGATTTAAAACATAGCATGCAGATAGGACAGCCTCCCCCTTATCTTTTCTTGTTCATTTCTCCTATCCCCAACCAACCCTCCTCCTCCTACATTATCCACCTTAGCCTCCACCATCACAACCACTCACAACCCCTCCACCTTGCAACCATAACTACTCTAGCGCATCCACCAAACAACACCATCTTACCTACACCACTACCCTCTCGACCCATCGCCATCTTGCACCACCACCACAACTACTCTTCTCATCTTACATTATGCATCCTTGACCTATACCTCCCTTTGCAGCTATCACCACCAAGCCCCAACAACCAAACAAACCACCCAACCCTTCCCCTAAAGAATCAACCAGCCTCTGCACCACTCATAGTTGTCCAACAACCTTGACACAACCACCCATTGGCACTCGAGCCATCCATCCCTATGCCTTGCCATTTCCCAACAACACCACCTCAGCCACCACCAGTGGCGCCCAACCCTTGCATCACCACCTTGCAGCCACCAACTCACCACCCTCCACTACATCCGACCAGCACCATCACCACCACTCTCCTCCATCCAAGCCATGCCACGCATTTCCCTGGTTCTTATAGTCCTTATGCTACATGTGCAACATGCAGCGTAAGTAAAATGTTTTGGGTTATAAATTTTAGTATATATTATTATTAAGTAAGGGTATTTTGGTAATTTTAAAATATAAATATTTTAATATTATAATTATTATTTTATCTGGTAAATATTAGTTTGGTAATTTTGGTATTTTTTTAGGTACAAAATTTAGGTAACTATTTTACTCTCCTAAATGATAAATATCGCATGATAGTACATTAGGGTTTTTGTCTATAAATTATGTTAAGCATGATTTGTTATGTCATAATTATATGATTATTATTATTATTATTATTATTATTATTATTATTATTATTATCATAAAAATTAGAAAAATGAGCCTATTATCTAATGTGAAATATTTCATGTACAAAAGCATGATGAAAATAATTCTATCTTTGGAAAAATATTTTGTATGATATGTGTATTCAAAATAATACGGTAAGCATACTTAGATATAATTGTGGAATAATAATTATGGATGTGTTCCCTAGGTGCAACTTGGTAATTTTTAGTGTAATATGATATTTATCTTGAAAATCATGTCTAATATGTATTATCTATTGTTGAGCATGTGATTATGTGTGTTGGATGGATTAAAGGTGTATGATAAGATTTTATGTGCAAAAATATGCATAAGGGCAAAATAGTCAATTGACATATCTGATAATTTAAATTACATAATAAATAATTAAATTATTTTATTTTAGCCTTTTTATGACATATTAATAAATAAAATAGATTTAAGATATAAAATGGATAATAATATGATAATTATGGGTCTCAAGGGTAATTTGGTCATTTTCGACCTAATGCGCTCAAATGCGAATAATTGAGCCTAGGATGACCTTAGTATATTTTTATAATTGGCCTTAGTAATGATAATATTCATGGTTGTCTTGAAATAATTGGAAAAATAGATATTTATGGAAATGGGAATAATTATAAAATATTTACTTTCTGTGGTCACCTTATAAAATCCTAATACTCAAAGTGGAATACCTCAAGTTTAGGAATGGTTTCTCTCTAGGAATAAATACCCTAGAGACATGGTAGGAGCCCTTAGTTGATTTGGTTTTACTAGTGTGTCGGTTGTGCCCTAGTAAAGCCCTAATAAACTTTATAAGTGACCTACGGGTCCTATAGGGGGTATCAATACTTAAGGATTAGGTGTCTTAAGTGTGGAGGGTACTGTGTAGCCTTGTGCGCTAGTATGACCAGAGTGTTGTTATGCCTCCGGGTTGGATGGTAGGGAGGGTAGTGTGATGCCTTATGCGCCAGTATAACCTGTGTACTTTTATATCTCCGAGTTGTTATTGTATATCTTCGAGTAAATAAAAAATAGAAATGATATGATTTAATTGGAATGATTATTATTGGATTATTGGACTGGTTGATAGTATCATTTGTACCTATTTGTGGTTTTGGTAGCAACTTTTGTGCTTACTTGTGGTTTTGGTAGCAAACTTTATGCCTACTTGTAGTTTCAGTAGCAACCTTCGTGCTTACCAGTGATATCAATAGTAACATTCGTGCCTACCTATGGTTGTTATTGTACCTCTGGGTCTTACTTGTATTGTTATGGACTTTGTTGGGATTGATTTTGTAACACCCTAAAGTTTACAACTATTTTTTTTAAGCGGAAGTATTAACATCATATAGTGGGTGTTATCACCATACATAGAGCGAGTCTAGTCTATAACTTTCTTATACTACGTGTAAGGCTAAAACTTTATAACAAATAAATAAAAAATTATAGAAATATATATAAATGAGAATGAATTTAATAATTTAAACATAATAACAGAGTATGGAGTACATGCTCCAGATAATACAATATATAAAATGAGATAAGGGGGATAAATGAAATGAAGAGTCTAAAAGAGATATCCAAAATCTTTGATGCATAACATGTGCGACCTTGGATAGAAATAATTCTACCCCTAACCCTGAGGTATAAACCCACATCACTCTACCTAAGGAACCTCTTAAATTCAATAAAATCATCATATACCTATGACACAACATTTACAAATGTTTAATATCAGTACGCATCTTGTACTGAGTAAAAAAAATCCTAAAAAGATAGCACTGTGTATGAGGCCCATTCGAAAAAAGCAATATAGTATATAATAACCAGATGATATCATGCTTACATATATATGTTAATTGAGAACACAAAACTCAACCATAAAGTATAAAATAATGTAATATAAATGTATAGATAGATGGGATCCATTGGTTATTATATTTTATTATTGTGATCACAACCAATATATTATATTAGCTTGATGAAGGATACTCAAAGAAACCATAACAACTAATTTAGTACTCAAATAGTACTAGCCCTAGCTGGCCCACCCATAAATGTAACCACACCACCAAATAATAGGACACCTAATCACTTAAGTATGCATAATCCCTATAGGGATGACATATCGAGACACTTATAGAGTAGAAAAAGGCCTTTCCGAACCTCACAAGGCACGTGGGATCACATAATAGAAAAAATTAGAATGGTACCAAGTGAATACCAAACTTAACTTAGATAGCTACCCTGAGTGGTACAAGTGCTAACTCAATATCTTTCTCTGTAAGTGATTAATGTTTTATCAAATATTTAGGCCGAACAAGTATAACATCACTTAATCACTTCTTTGAAAATAAACCAATTATTTTATCAAATTCTGCTATTATCTATGCACTTAATCCATAGAGGAATCAAGATTTGAACTATTTAGAGCACAAAGGCTAATTAACATGCCATTAAATCCTAATTGAATATATGAGGTATTAAAGCCTAAGGGATAATATTAAGGCATGAAAGCCTAAGGAATATTATTAAGGTATTAATGACCAAGTTCCATGCCATGAAAGACCCAATATAGTTAATTCTCAATGAACAATAACTCCAATTATTCGAGATAAGGATCAATAGCTAACATTTAAGGTAACCAAGGGTTCACTTATAAGGCTAAATTAAATAACTAGTCTAAAGACATATAAAATGACTAAAATGTCAATAATGTCAGCTAATTTAACTTAATATCAAGAGAAGTGTACTTTATGATAAAAATTATTATACATAAACAATTATTTTCTTGGGATGAAATATAAATAGGACACTAAGATAAAATATTAAGATACCTCAATGCACCTAAAATGTCTCTTTTTCCTTTTATTTTTCTCGCTTAATTAATTATTTTAATTAAGGTATCTAAATCTACTCATCAATGTCACCCAAGTGTTAAACTTATATATTTTAACTTTTTTTATTAACATAACATTCGCTTAGGTCTCAAAATTTCAAGAATTTTACATCTAATGGCCAAAATGCCTTTGTTCACCAAAAATTACCTTAAACTTTCAAAATACATAACTTACTCTAAACAACATCAAACCCTAACATATCATATACCAAATCTTATGTAAAAGACCCAAGGAAGACAATGGTGCACATAAAAATTTTAAAAACAATCTGTATTGCCTAATGTAACCATGGTTGAATATGTCTAACCCTTAAAAAAAATTATTTCAACTCTAAATGATCCAAAACTCATTGCCTAGCTTTTATACACTATTGTAAATGCAATGGAATACTTAGATAAATTTAAAACAACTAAAACTCACATAAAATAACAAGGATGAGAGCTAAACTACTTTGATCTAGGTATATTCATCACAACTATGCTCGAAATTCAGCATGACTCTATTGAGCATTCATCACCTTTCCAATAAACATAAAAGCATATAAAAATCACACAAACCATCTTCTCATTAGATTTTCATTCTTATACACATAAGATAGAAATATATATATGTCATATAATATTATTCAAGATATTATTTCATAGTTATAATTAAAATAAATCTAGTCATGCATAAAAGAACATATAATACACCGAACACAAAATCCTATTTCTAAAGATTATTTTAGTTACCAAAGTTCCTAAGCTCCTTAGCAAAGCTAAAATAAGGAATCTAGCAATTCCTTCTCTAAATCTACTTGGTCACCTTCAATAATATAATATAAAAGAGTTAAATAAACCATGATTAACAAATAAGAAAAATGGGAAAAAAAGGAATTGAAATGGAATAAATTAAATAAAAAAGACTACTCTTGAATAGGGAGGCTTGAAAGCCACCTCAAAATGACTAATAACCACCAAGATTACTCTTGATAGATTAAGGTTTTTGAGGGTTAAAGGGGAGGAATCTAAGGAGAAAAGAAGGGAGGAAAGGCATAAAATCTCTGCTTCAACATGCTCATGAACTATAGCAAAATTTCTAAAGTTGATCGGCAAGGTAGATAGGAAAGGAAGAAGAAGAGGGTAGCAAAATGATTTCCTCAGTAATAAGGGTCCCTAAATGAGGTATAACATGCAAGGAACAATACCAAATAAGAATATATGGTAAAGAACTACCCTAGAAAGAGGTTTTAATAACGGTTATTTTATGATTTTAATAACAATTTTGAACCATTATTGAGTCGTCCATTATTAAAGTTTTAATAATGGTTCATAATCGTCATAAAAAGTATACAAAAAACCACAGATATTGGGGTAAACTTGGTTTTTGATAAAGGTTTATATATAAAAATATTTATTAAAATAAGGTTTTAATAATGGTCTATGAATCACAACGGTTATTAAAAATAATGTTTTAATAACGGTTTATCCAAAATTTATTGTTAAAATGTCAATGAAATAGGGTTTTAATAATTAATTATGCATTTATTAAACCCTAATATGTATTAAATAAGAATTAAATGGATCTTTTCACAATGATTTTAAGTTAAAACTGTTGCTAAAAAACACCCAATTTGGGGTTTTGATAATTGATTACGCATTTATCAAACCCTAATTTAGATTAAATGAGCATTATATGGAACTTTTAATGATGGTTTTTATTGATAAATATTATTAAAAATGGTTTTAATAACATTTCTTACTTAAAATGATTATTAAAACATCTTATAATAATGGTTTTATGTAAGAACCGTTATTAAAAGTTATATGTTCTTTTTAATATTCTTGTTTTTTTCCAACCCACATATATAGTTGTATGTTTAAATATTTACCAAATCTGTAATGTAAAATAACATCAACTCATATATACATGCATGTCTTCCACCCAAATGATACTACATATTTTCAATCAATCTCTAATTGGTATGTCTCAATAGATTGGGCATGCCCAAGAATCAAAATTAGTAGGCATACCACAACTTGGTAGCTCTACACTCCAAAGTAAAATGTCCATAGCTCATAACCTAGATGACCTAAAGATGTAGATAAAATACAAACCTAACCAAGTATATAGAATGTAGATCCCTAATACCAAATGTATAAGTGTACATATTTGGCCCATTGGTGTCTAACTTCATCAATTTCATCATCATTTTTATTTCTATCCTCGTGCATAACCATCAGTGAAAAGCTACAAATTCATAAGTTTCGATTATTCAGTTAGTACTTATGTCAAGTACCTAATATATGTGTCATGAAATATTAATGGAAAAATATGAAAAAACAAATATATATGGCTTAGATCTCTGTTAACCGATCTATTTTGGAGTATTACATCCATTGCTCTAAAAACATAGTATCTATAATCATAGCCATTTTTCTATTGTGGACACTATCAAATTAATTAAGCTAGCTCTCTAACTATTTTATATTAATTCAAATTTAAAAAATCCAAAATATTTGTCTTCCAACTTACCTTTATAGGCTCATATTCAAGACTTTTTGAGTCTAGAACACCATTCCCACCTCTCCTTTAATACATAGTTCATAGTGCCCTAATAAATAGAGTAAGATACACAATATTATAACTATATATATATAACTATATATATAACTATATATATATATATATATATATATATATAATACTTAAACTAGAATATATACATAAATAAGCTAATAAAATAAGAAGTAAAAAGTATACTTACATGTCAATAAATTATTTCCCACCACGATGAGGGATGTCAAAAGGCATGAAATATATTTGAAGGAAATCAAACACATAGATTTTATTACGATCAAGTTAGATAGTGTAAAAAACCCAATGTTCATTTTCCAAGTGAGGAATGAGATAAAGCTTGTTGTATCCCTCAATCAAAATGTGATCCACTAAATAGTTTATGTGCCTATCCTCTCTTATTAGAATATCGTCATCTATGTGGTATGGGCATAGAAACATGATATAGGATAACATTCCCTCGACCACATCACGACTAGCGACTAACCTATGGATGAAAATAACAATATATATTTGTTAATAATTAATAACTCATATATAACGTCATAAAAATTCCAATTCAACAAGAAGTACTAAAATATGAAATATGAAATATGAAACAATACTTATGTAACATGTATGGCAATACTCATGGTTGACATCTATTTCTGATTATAAATATCACTTATGTCAACCGCCGATGCCATATAAGTAATGTTGTCCCTCCCAACATACTCAAGACAACAATCAATGAAAATATAATTGTCACTGAGGTAGTTTTAGGTATAAAAATACAATAAACCTAGTATTGGTGGAGGTTGGTTATTCTCTAAAGATGGAATCTTTTATGAGGCAAATGATTTTTTTTATTTAGCTCTCTTTCCTTTAGCAGCGCCCACTTTTGTGTTGCTCATTTTTTTAGTGCCTCTCTTCATTTTACTCCTTAGAGCATTCTTCTTTTTCGATTCCTTAATTCATAATAATAAACAAAATATGTATGGATCATATATATATATATATATATGAAAAAGGTATAAACAATGTAAGTAACAAATAAGGTCTTATAATCATGTCAAATGTTATTACCTCTTTAGTAGTGAGATGTATATGATCCACAAGCCAAGGCATGAAGCTTCCCTAAGCTTCTAGCATATTAGGTGCCTTATCGCCTTCTTTATAATAAGACAAGGGTGCATTGCCAATGATTGGAGTGTTAATACTTACTCACCCTGTATTTAGGGCCAAGTTATACCCATGGACTATTTGTGTTTGGGTATTATGATTGATGCATACCCTTCCTTTCACCAAAAGAGTTGAAAGATCATTCGCTAACAAGTCATATTTATGCAAACCCTGAAAAAAAAAATATATTAAACATTCTTAATTACTTATGACACCAAATAAATTTAATAACATTTCATAGGTTATAATGCTTACCTCATGAAGAGAAGAAAGACATGCATCTATGTAACACCCCCAACTTCACTCCTAAAAATTTCTGTTTAAAGAATAATGTGAAAGCTAAAATAGAATTTAAGGAATGTTACCACTACACCTAATATGAGATAGATGTCCACCATCTATCTCATGCTAGATTCAAGGCTAAACCTATCCAACAAAAATTTAAACAACATCTATGACGTAAGAATTAACTCCCACAAGGAGATATCCACAAGCAGATGGCAAGTGAACAAAATCATCGCTGAATAAATTAGCAGAACTCTGTGAAATAATATTGGATTTTAAAAGCTTATCAAAGTAATGGGAAATTAAAATTCTATTCCAACACCCTTGATATTTTAATACAAAACTTGAAAACATCTAAAAATAAATAAAGATAAATTCTAATGGATATGAATCTGGGTTGCTTACTCTCTCAAACCCTGGCCTTTAACCCAACAATATCATTCAATCTCAAGCTTGCAAAAGAGGTCTTCTTCCCAAAATTAGTGGATTGTTGCAGGACCCATTCAACCAAGATAGAATTAGTATAGGTCCAATATTGAGTAAATCACAGCTATCTGACTCATGCTAGGAAACATGATACACATAAAATATGGTAATTTCTACCTTACAATACTAATGCTCAATTATACATATGATAAATGCACTATTTCACTATTATAATAATTCATACTCAATTATATATGTGGTATATACACCATTCCACTCATATAATAACTCATGCTCAATTATACATGTGATACATATAATAAAACATGTGCTCACAGATTCATGCTTAATAATACATGACTAGATGATACAACACATAGGGTACAAGTGTACAAGAAATCATGATCGTATGCTTAGTAACACACACTACCCTAGAAGATAGTATTCTACACATAAGTCCCACATGCAATTTAAATAATAGATCATGTGATAATTGAGTATGAACATGTGTCATATGGTATCACTATTATAAGGGAAACAACCGAGAGACATGCATAGGAAAAAGAAATATAAAGTCCATGAGTGAGCGAGAATAATTCATTATTATATTTTATTTTTGTGATCACAACCATTTGATTATATTATCTTGAGGATGGAGAATCAAATAGATCGTAACAACTAATCTAGTACTTGAACGGTATAAGTCCTAGCTGGCTCGCCCGGAAACATAAACAGGCCACTAATATATAGGACACCTAATCATTTACGTATGTATACCCACTAGAGGGCTGAAATATATCGACACGCCTATAGAGTAGAAGAGAGCCTCTCCAAACCTCGTAAGGCACTCAGGATCACAAAAGAGAAAAACACCATAATGGTACCAAGTGAATACCAAACCTAACTCGGATAGCTACCCCGAGTGGTACAAGTCTCGAATCAAGATCTTTCACTTTAAGCGATTAATATTTTATTCAAAGATATAATCAATCATAAATCAAGCCCACATAACAGATCTTAAATCCCTTTCGTCAACACAATGAATTTCCATTATCATATTCATTCCAAGTGGCATTAAAGCTGATTAATTTCAAGCAGCATTAAAGCTAATCCAATCCAAGTGGCATTAAAGCCTAACCAATTCAAGTGGCATTAAAGCCGATCAATTCTAGGGGCACTAAAGCTGATCCAATTCATGTGGCACTAATGCCGAATACTTTTAGATAGCATTAGTCAAATAATTCCATGGCATAAAAATACAATATAAGGCATCATATAATTTCAACCCATACTCATCTACGGATAAGGTTTTCTAAATCAATTACAATTTAGGCACAATAGGACATACTCTAAAATCACCAAATATTTCATGATTAACTATACATGTTAACCACATAATCATAATCAACCCTTCACATACTCAAACAAATACAATATTAAAGAGGCATACTAATATGTGTTCGCATTAAAGCTATAAACTCATTCATACATACAATTACCACATATGAACGCATTATACACTTGGCATAATTAAAAAATCTATAAACATACTCATCACCTCCCACTCCATGCAGACATACATTCCATATTTTTCCATAAGTAAAGGTAAGTAGTGAATTACCTAAATGCAAAGCTAGCTAAGAAAATTGAGAAAGAGAGAGAGTTATCGAGAGTTCAACAATCTAGGAGAAAATTTTCCTAGATCGTCGGTAGAAATCAAAAAACTAGTTTAGAAACTACCGTATTGATTAATAATTCAAATATTATAATTAAATTAACACAAGGAGACACAAACGATGTTTCTTGAAAAACATGTCCAAAACATAAGACTCACGAGTGTAGCTCTATTAAGATTTAAGATTAGATATTAACTAAATTGGGTTAACAAATATCACAAGGGGCATTTTAAATTTATTTGGAAAGCTGGGGAAAGGATAATAAATTTTGAGTTAATTTTATAGAAAATGACTTAATCATTAGGTCTTACAACCAAAGAGTCCAACCAACCATTTTTTTAGGGAACCAATCCAACCCGATAACATAAAAATATAATTCAGACACTTTTAAATTAAAACTAGCAATCTACTAGGTGCAAGTGGTATATTCAAATCATTTTCGTAAAACCATATCTGAAATTAGGTTTTTAAAGCCTAAGACACAAACCCAGATAATTCAAGTCAATTAGATTCATTTCAACTATTTCTATAACTTCAATTTTAGAAACAATAACTATATAAAAAGACCAATCTCATAATTTCACTTGAATTTAGGGGTTTAGGCCCAAAAATGCAACTTGATTAAATTTTATTATTTTATTTAAATTGAATGTTTAAAAATACAATTAGACACATTTTATAACATATTATATAATCAACTGATCAAAACAAATAAAAGAAATACCTAATTTAGCACAATTAGGGTTTTGATCATGGAATGCAAATTCAGTCAACTCTTGCTAAAATATTTAATTTGATAGTTCAGAATTAATATTAAATGTATTCTAATGTAAATTATATTATAAATTAAATAAAATAACTAGATTTCACAATTCAATTTAAATCCGTAAGAGTTTTTGACCTAAAAATCCAATTTCGATCAATTTCACACAATTTTTCCAAGTTAACACTCCAAACAAAAACATTAAATATATTTTAAAGCATGTTGTAAAATGAATTGAGTAAAACAACTCAATTATGCAATCCAATTTCATCACACATGAATTTTAACCAAGAAATCCAATTCCAATTAATTCCATATAATTTTCTCAAATTGACGATTCCGATATAAAATCAAATACATTTTACAACATATTGTATGATCAATATATCAAAAATTGCTTAATCCAGAAAAATCAATCATATACACTACAATTAACCACTCTAAATCAATCATACAACACATATATATATACACACATAATAAAGAAATGAAGTTAGCTTATAATAAGCTAATTCCTACCAAATTAATCAAAACAAAAGTTAGGGTTTTCAAAAATTTATACCATATAAAGAGTTGCAAATCAAGGAAAGTGAAGATTAGGGAAGCTTCATTGGAGGCTAACCATTGCTCGCAGGTAGTCAGTTGAGCTTGCCGTAGCTGGATGTGGCAGTGCAACACTTAGTGCCTATCATTGTTACTCGCCTGTTGCTATGCTGCTTGTGTGGTGGGTGTTGGTGTAAATTGAGGGAGAACGGCCGGTTGAGAGAGGCAGTGGTCGTGGAGGTTGGTCGACAGGTAGGTGGCTGAAGTCGGTGGAGGAATAAGGAGAAGGAGCTAAGGGTTAGGGTTTGGTGTAGAAGAGACGCGATGGGGAGAAGAAGAAAATAAAAGAGGGAGAGAAGAAGAGAGAAAAGGAAAAAGGAATGAGGGTCGTTAGTTTTTTTTTTTTGGTAAATACAAACACATAATGAAATACTAAATATCTAGAAATAATATTTGAAGATTTTATCTAAAACTCATTTAACGAAAAAAAAAATTGTAAGGATCCGAAGGTATAAAATCCATATAAGAGTTATATAAAGAATTTCAAAAAAGTTTTTCGAAGAAACTATAATTGAACGTAAAGATCTATATTATTTACGAAAATACATTATAAGACCTCAAAAAATATTTAAAACCATATAAAAAAATATTTAGATACATTTCTGATAAACCAAGACTAATTTAAATAATTTTAAAAAATGAAACCAAAAAGGGTAAAAAGGAAGAAAATAAATTTTGGAAAGACATCCATAAATCAGTTACAAAAATCTCTTTTAATTTAAAATTTTCTAAATATCTTAATGACCTTCAAAAAAATAGATAAATTCAGAGTCAGAAATTTTTTTTATTAAAAGAAAATTTAATAATTTAAATAATTTATTTCGTTAACGAAGTATAACCCAAAAACAAAGCTGAAATCGCACGACAAAGTTATAATCGAAAGAGTATCTAAAATATTAAAAATTAAAATATGAGAAAGAACGAAAATACATATTTTTAACCCAAAATTGAAATCATATGAATAAAATAAAACACGGTTACGGATGAATTTATCTAGAATAATCTGTAACGACAACAATTAATTAAATTCAAATATGAAGTTAAAACTATCAATAAATCCATAAAATGAATCAAAATTAAAATAATTAAATGTTTACATAAAATACACTAATAAAATAATTAAGCTTAATAAAATTAAAATTTAAAAATACAGGGTATTACATTACTACTCCCTTAAAAGGAACTTTGTTTGCGAAGTTCAATGAAACTGAAACAACTGAAACTTAAAAAAAAAATAGTAAAACGTTAATCGTAATAAATAGGCTAAAAGTTAATTCGAAGAGAAATAAAACAATGTCTAAAAAAACTAAACCAAGCAAAGTTGAATTATAACAAGGAATATGAAGTAAAATAAAAAGAAAGGAAAAATCAATATTCAGCAAATCAAATACAACTGGATTCAAATAAGGAAGAAATACACACTTAAAATAAAAACAATCTATGGAAATACTATTCCTTAAAATAATGTCTAATATGAGAATAAGGAAAACGTGTAACATCAAGTTCAAATAGATGGAAGGGAACAAAGGTCTTAAGGATTAGACAACTCTAACAACACAATCAATACATAATATGCATGTAAAACATTATACAATGAGTTATCTCTATAGCATTACACATGAAAATGAGGCTAACACTTGACCCACAAATTCATAAAAGATCCCCATACGCACCACCACATACATCTAGGTCAAAGGAGATTTCTAAACCAAAATTACTTCACTAACAAACTCCATAATCTACACTAAAATCATGATAGTCCAGACATTTCAATGCGTAAATGCTACTACTACAACTACTTTAGCATTCAGAGCCCACTATTTTCTTTTTTTTACTATCCACTAATAGCTCTCCTTATACAAGATAAAACTTAACACATTACCATTTACCATAAGTAGATGAGAAAACATGCATATATTATGAAGAAGAATCTTCATACATTAAGATTGAAACTTTAACACAAAATACAAACTAAAGCAACATGTAATTGAATGCTAATCAATAGAAACTAAAATATAAACATGTAATGAAATTCATACTACATCATTAAGGTCACGAGGATAAATTAGGCACCTTATGCACTGCTTATGACACTAAACACCTCTATCTAAACCTCAACATTATCTTTATCACAATTCTAGGTTTCTCCCAATTGAAAATGACACATTTACTTAAACATCACCATCAAGGTTAAAAACCTAAATTTCTTACAATTCCAAAAAGTGAAACTACTCAACAAACATAGATTACAATTTATATCACACCATGCTACATCTAGCAACATACACCTTAAGGTTGTCGATCCACTAAACCTAAAAGACTATGGCTAGCCTAGAAGGGTTACTACCCCCATAAAAGCAAACTAATTAACAGAACCATAATAAACACAACACATAAAATATAGAGTTAACACAAGTCAAATAAGAAAAACAACAAGTGACAATATAATGAGGCATACTAAAAATAGCAAATCATAAGGCCACTTATACTACCTAATCACACTATCCTCACAAGCTAATCCAAATTTGAAAATCCACTAAACCTTTTATCAAACATCAAATTGAACACTCAAAATGAATTATAGATCAATGAAATTATAAATTCAAAAAAAAATCTAATTTTTAAAACCAAAAGTTCTAATACCAACTTGTAACACCCCCAAAATGAACTCTTGAAAACTTCTATTTAAAGGGATAATGTGGAAGCTAAAATAGAATTTGGAAAATGTTACCGCCACACCTAATACAAGATAAATGTCCACCATCTATCTCATGCTAGAAACAAGGTTAAATCTGTCCAACAAAAATTTAAACAACATCTATGCCGTGAGGATAAACTCTCACAAAAAAATATCCACATGCAGATGACAAATGAACAATTTCAATGAACAAAATCATCGCTAAAAAAATTAGCGGAAACCTATGAAATAACCATGGATTTTAAAAGCTTACCAAAGTAATGGGAAATTAAAATTCAATTATAACAACCTTGAAATTTTAATACAGCACTTGAAAACTTCCAAAAATAAATACAGATAAATAAAGATAAATCCCAAGGGATATGAATTCGGGTTTCCTACTCTTTCAAAGCCAAGCCTTCAACCTAAAAATAACATATGATTTCAAGCTTGCACAAGAGGCCTGCTCCCCACCATCAATGGATCATCGTAGAACCCATTCAGCCAAGGTAATTTTAGTACGGGTCCAATACAAAGTAAATCATGACTAACACACTCATGGAAGGAAATATGATACACATAACATATGGTAATCTCTATATTATAATAATAATGCTCAATCATACATATGATAAGTTCACCATTTCACTCAAACACATACGATATTCAAGAGACATACTAACATGTATTCCCATTGAAGCTATAAACTCATTTATACATACAATTACCATACAAGAACACAATATATGCTTGAAATAATTAAATAAGTATAAGTATACCCATCACCTCTTACTCTAAATAGACATACATTCCAGATTCTACCATAAGCAAAGGTAAGTAGTGACTTACCTAA
Organism: Tamarix austromongolica; assembly: GCA_039764185.1. Taxonomy (NCBI): domain Eukaryota; kingdom Viridiplantae; phylum Streptophyta; class Magnoliopsida; order Caryophyllales; family Tamaricaceae; genus Tamarix; species Tamarix austromongolica. The sequence continues at coordinate 105,401,282 of CM077808.1, read as the reverse complement.
ATGTGAAGCTAGGTGACCAAATGGAGAAAGATAGAGAGGTATCAAAACCTTGATAATCAACAAGAAAGTTTTTCTAGATCACCGATAGAAATTGAAAAACTAGGTTTGAAACTACCTTATCAATCAATAATTCAATTATTATAATGAAATCAACATAAGGAGACACAAACGATCTTTCTTGGAAAATGTGTCAACAACCTAAGACTTACGAGCGTAGCTCTGTTAAGATTTAAGATTAGATATTAACCGAATTGGGTTTAACAAATATCACTTAGGGCATTTTAAATTGATTGGGAAAGCCAGGGAAAGGATATTATATTATGTGTTAATTTTATCAAAAATGACTTATTCATTAGGTTTTATGACAAAAGAGACAAATCAACCATTTTTTTTAGGGAACCAATCCAACCCGATAACATAAAATTATTATTCAAACAATTTTAAATCAAAATTAGTAATATACTAGGTGCAAGAGGTATAATCAAATCATTTTTATAAAACCATATCCGAAATTAAGGTTTTAAAGCCCGTGACATAAAATTGGATAATTCAAATCAATTAATTCTAATTGTTGGTGTTAGAATGCAATTAGGGTCATTTTAAATATTTCTATATACTTAATTTTAGGAAAAATAACTATATAAATGACCACTCTCATAATTTCATTTGAATCTAAGATTTTAGGCCCAAAAATTCAATTTGATGAAATTTGACTAATTTATTTAAATTCAATGTTTATAAATGCAATTACACACATTTGATAACATATTATATAATCAATTGATCAAAACTAATAAAAGAAATACCAAATTTGGCATAATTAGGTTTTTGAGCCTAAAATGCAAATTCGATCAACTCTTGCTAAAATATTTAAATGGACGGTTCAAAATTACAATTAAATATATTCCTATGTAAATTATATAATAAATTGAATAAAATAACTTGTTTTCAAAATCTAAATTAAATCTATAAGAGTTTTGACCTAAAATTTTAATTTCGATCAATTTTACACAATTTTTCCAAATTGAAACTCTCAACATAAAAATAAATATATTTTAAAGCATATTGTAAAATCAATTGAATAAAACAACTTAATTATGTAATCAAGTTTCATCACACATGAATTTGACCTAGGAATCCAATTCTGATTAATTCCACATAAATTTCTCAAATTGATGATTTCAATATGAAATTAGATACATTTTATAGCATGTTATACCATCAATTTATCAAAAATTGCTTAATCAGATGAATACGCAAAATCTGAACATAATTGGGTTAAAATTTTGATTTTCACAAATCAACCATATACACTATAATTAACCACTCTAAATCAATCAAACAACATAGATATACATAATTAAACAACTAATGTAGCTTATCATAAGCTAATTCATTCCAAATTCATCAAAACAAAAGTTAGGGTTTTTGAAAATTTATATCGAACAAAGAGTTGCAAATCGGAGAGAGTGAAGACTGGGGAAGCTTCACTAGAAGCCAACCAATGCTCACTAGTAAGTAGTTGAGCTTGTCATGGTTAGACGTGGTGGCACAATTGTTAATTGCCCATTATCGTTGCTCTCCCACTACTATACTACTTGTGTGGTCGGTGTCGGCGAAAATCATGGAGAAGGTTTGGTAGAGAGAGGCGATGATTATGGAGGTTGGTTGGCCAACTGGTGGCTGAAGTCAATGGAGGATCAAGGAGAAGGAGGTGAGGGATAGGGTATGGTGCATAAGAGACACGACGAGGAGACAAAGAAAATAAAAGAGGAAGAGAATAAGATAGGAAAGGAAAAAGGAATTGGGGGGGGGGCATTCAATTATCATTATTATTATATTTTTGCAAATACAAACACACAATGAAATACTAAATATCTATTTACAAACCAAAAAGGTAAAACGGAAGAAAATAAATTTCAAAAAGAAATCCAAAAATAAGTTACGAAAATCTTTTTTAATTTAAAACTTTTCAAAAATCTTAACGACCTAAAAAAATGGATAAATTTAGAGTTGGAAATATTTTCTACGAATAAAATTATTAAAATAATTTTACTATTTTTAATGAAATTTTATAATTAAAATAATTTACTTTGGTTCATTAAAGACAAAATCATGCAACAAAAGTATAATAAAAAATGAGTTTAAAATATTAAAAATCAAAATATGAGAAAGAACAGAAATATATATTTTTAATCAAAAATTAAAATCATATGAATAAAATAAAAATCATGGTCATGGGGGAATTTATCAACAATAATGCATAATGATAATGATTAATTAAATTCAAATATAGAATCAAAATTACTGATAAATCCATAAAATGAATCGAAATTAAAATAATTAAATGTTTACATCAAATTATGTTAATAAAATAATTAATCTTAATAAAATTGAATTTGAAAATTATGGGGTATTACAATCAGCTTCACAACTGTCTCTAGTGCTATATACATTTGGTATATGAATTTGATCATGGTGAAATTAATCGAATAGCTTATACCCTTTAGATTTGATAAATGACAACTCTTGCTCCATTGTTGGCATCCGTTCAAATGCCATGTTTAATTTATGGGTGAGGATAGCCAATTGCTCATTGGTGCTATGACCACCACGAGATCGACGACATATACTCGTTCTTGAAAGCCATAATCCAAGACCCCTCTGTCTTCCGGGGTGTTCTACAATTCCTATAACCCGTGACACAATGTTATATTGGTTCACCCCCTCCAGAGAATCTGATGTTTCAAGTTCATCTTGTAATGTGTGTAATATATTTGAATTTCTTTAAGGAAACTAATTACAGTTTGGGATATCTACAAACATAAAAAAATTTATGGCACCTTCTACAACTTTATTAAGATATCCATCTTTTGTTACTCTAGCCTTCTTCCATAGTATACCAATATTGATGTACGAAGTAAATGGATCCATGTCCTAGGCTATGAGTTTTAAATCAAAAATTAATCTTATAATAAGAATATTATTATAATATTATAGTTTTACATGTAAATAGGTAAATAAAAATCTCATAACAACTCTTCTTCAAGGCCTGCATCGTCTTTGTAAGCCATATTGTTCTGGTACTTATTATACTTAGCAATATTTTTCATTTTGGCACTTTTTCCTAAGTTACAAGCTCAAATATAAGCACATGGTTATTTAAATATCAATGAAATATTCTTAATCAAAAAAGTATAATTGTTATCTAACAAATACCTTAAAATCCTCCAAAAGATGATATGTAATAAATTGGTTCTAACTTTCTTAATCAATGAAACTATAACATTTAGGTGGGTTCTAGCGTAGAGATCCATCCCCCTTTCTATACATTTTTATACTAGTCAAGTACGCCCTAAATGTTCTTAGACACTCACCACAATGTCTAAGAAGCCATTTCTTCTTCGTCTCTGCAACATTGAAGAAACTCTAAAAAATAAGACACACACACACACACACACACACACACACATATATATATATATATATATATATTGATGTTAATTTATTGAAATTAATAACATTTGACAAAAAAATGATTAAATAAAATAGCATATTTATTATGAATTCCTACCATATATGCTCCTTGTGACCCTTAAGAATCTACTTCTACTTATTATAGGAAATAGGAACACAATGATGCGTGATGAGTTAAATGTATGTCAGAAACATGTCTGCCTAAAGATCAATGGGAAGATTTTAAGTATTCCATCCCAAATCGCCTTGTTCTCCTCTATTCCGCATGTTGGTAATGATTTTCATAATAGTAGGTCCTCTCTTTTTTTCTTCGTCACTATTGTCCCTATCAACTTTTTTTATTAGCCATATCTCTACAAAATATCAATAAATAAATTATGTTAGAAAGTTGTGTATTTACCATAATGTACCACTAAATTATTTTTTGATACAATACATATTCAATGAGGAAGGTCGAAATATGCATTTAAAAAAACAAGCACACATATCATATATTACAATATTATTACCCTCATCATCTTCTTTTCCTTCATTTTTCCCCTTATTTTTTGATTGGTTTCAATATTTGATACATATATTACTTCATGATGATCATCCCTTACATATATTTCCTCCTCATTAATGTTATTGTTATCATCATTCAATGATTGAGTTGCTTGCACAACCGAGACACATTCTTTATCCCAATTGCATTGTTTTTCATCATCACATTCATTGGAATTTCTTTTCCTTGTAGATAGTACCACATACCATCTATTATCAGTAAGATAAGTGACAAAGAACACTTATGTTGCTTGTGATGCCAAGATGAATAGGTCTTGTTTATGCCCTACCCTATTGAGATCTACTAATGTGAATCCATCTTCATATCTAACCCCATAGATACTATCAACCCATCTATAGTCAAATGCATGGACTTTAAATACAGAGTAATCTAACTCCCATATATGTTTATTCACACGATAATAATTCATATATGCATAGGTTGGATTCTTTCCCTTTGCAATAGCAACATGCATTGCCTTAGTCACCAAAATCACCCCACTGTTCTGCATTATACTCTTCTCATCTTTTTGTTTCGTATGAAAAGTGTAACCATTGATCGCACAAGTGGTACATGAAAAAACTTCATAATGGGGGCTTTTGAGACCACTAATGCACAGTTTTAAAAATTGAAGTTGGGGAATATGTGAAGAGTGGAATGATGTGATATCTTAGCCAATTGATAAAGGAAATATTATGTATATCGATTATTGATAAAGTGAATATTTTCTATGATTTTACCACTCTTTGCCTTCACTTTGGGACCTTATTTAATCTTTTTCACATATTTTTCTATAGTTCTAGTCTATTATTTACACTACTACTTTCTTGACTTTTGTGTTGCAGGAATTCCTATAAGAACGCCAAATCCAAGAAAGCATTACTTGTTTTTAGAACAAAGGACCTAGTATAGAAGGCTTTAGAGGATAGTAAATCAACCCAACATGTCTATGGAAGAGTCTTAAAGCTAAGAAAGCTGGGGATGTGCCAAGAAGCCTTGAATAAATAAGAAAAAAGAGTTGCACGACTGGTTGCACACCTAGCTGCACAGCCATGCAGCACCTCCCTATGATATTAAAGAAAAGAGAACCACACGACTAGTCAGTGCATAGATTGCACGATCATGCGGAATTTTGTGATCACAAACTAAGGCTCAAAATCTTGCATGGCCGAGCAGTGCGTGTCTTGCATAGCCATGCAAGATCCAAAATTCAACCTATTTGAGAGCTGAAAAGATGCACAACCAGGCAGTGCAGGGGCCGAACGGCCGTGCAACTATAGTTTCCCCCACAATCAACGTGCCCGATATGGTTGGCGTGATGTAGATTATTTAAGGCACACTTCGGGGATTTCTTATGGAGAGAAAGGGGAGATTCCAAAGGACTTTTACTCCTCATTACCGAGTTATAGCTTCATGTAATTTGTTTGTTAGTTTGATTTTTTCGGAGATTAAAGCGCTTATTCATGTATGATCGACTAAGAATCAACTTATTTCTCCTCTGGATTATGGTTAATTTAATCTAATTCTTCTTCTTCATTTCTTTGTATTGTTGATATGTTTATCATGCTATTTATTTCATTGATTTTTTTTAAAGATATGAGTGAGTAATCTTCTTTTCTAGGATTGAACAAGGTCCATTTTAGTGATCAATATGATGAACTGAAGTATTATGTTGTATGTTCGTTTCATCTATACCGTTGCATATGTTAGGTTTAATTGTTGTAAAGTGGATTTGAAAAAAATAGACCTCTTTAGATGATATCTACAAATGAAAGGCTGAGATTATTATTGGAAAGTAGAATGTGTCTGAAAATGTAAGTAATCATGAAAGTAGATGTTTAACTCTTAGGGATTATAGAATTGGTAATGCTTAATGGATTTAGTTCAATTTGTGAGTGACGAAAGTAGTCAGGAAATTATATTAAATATGTTCTTAGACCTTGAAAGAGGCTAATGGATACAATTAGACCAATCATTCACAGTTAACAAATTAAACTATGACATATTCATTGTTTCATCATTGATTACTAATTTGGATACCGAAGTTCAATCCTAGGCTTCACTCTTATTGTGTATCATTTACAATTAGAAAGCTTTTCGTTATTATCCTCATTATCTGCTTGCATATCTCTAATTTATATAGATTTAGATAGTTAAGATGGTAAAGAAGTGTACTCAATTACGAAGTCCCTATGGAATATGACCTTGAAATGCTATAATGAATCCATGTGCTTGAGAAAATAGAACAATTATCCATTTTTCAGTCTTTTATGGATTTTTAATCCTTAAAGAAAGCATATGTTCTTCAATATACGACATAACATCATCACTATTGTGCAATACATATAGATGTGATGTATGGAACATGTCAGGGTCTACACACCCAAACTATTTGCCCCTAAGACCCTGTCTTTCAATTTTCCCTACATGTTGAGACATAGAAACACCAAGAGCTTTAGCATTTGACAAGTACTTTGTGCAAAATTCAATTATTTCTTCTCTGAGGTAAATCTCGACAATGCATCCTTAACCTTTTACCAACTTCATAAACCGCTCAAAGAGTTACATCTAATACCCATGAATAAGTCCTATCATTTTTACCTCATAAACTAAATAAACAGTTAGATGCACCATAATGTCAAAGAATGATGGTGAAAGTAAATTTAAAGCTAGTATAAAGTAATTACAATCCCTCTTTGCAAAGCATCCAAACTATTAATATGTATGAATTTGGAGTAGATGATGTTAAATAACCAACAAAGCTTCATGATAGTAATTCAAACACGCTTTAGCAAAATTCTAAGTATCGCTATCGACAACAAGTGCCGCATCAAAATATGACAATCATGAGACTTCATGTTAATTATTTTTAACTCTTTCATCGACATGAACCTTTTGAAATTTGAAGAATACCCTTCCAGAACCTTGACCTTTTTAAAGAACTCTCAAAATAAAATTCTCTTTTCTGGAGAGTGTATGACACGCTAGTGGTAAATGTGTTCTTCTTTCATTATCTCGCGGTGCCAGTTCATGTCTAATACCCATTTCTTCCTTATCTATTTGAGCATTGATGTCATCGTTAGTCTTTCGTGGAACTTTAAGTAATGTACCATCAAGACTATCACATATATTTTTCTCGATATGCATCAAATCAAGGACATTTCTCATGTACAGAGATTTCTAATAAAGAAGGGAAAGAATAGACATCTTCTTCCACCTAACTTATGGAGGCTTATCTTTAGTCTTCTTCCCAAACTTAACACTCAAATGTTTCATCTTCCAATACACTTGTTGACCCATCAACTGGATTGGTGTCTACCCTTCTTCTCGAAAGACATTGAAAGCTTTCCTTTACCTACGATAATGATGATTATTCGGTAAAAATCTACGATGCTTGAGAAAAACAGTCTTTCGACCATGCAGCAGCTGAACAAATGAAGTATTCTCCTCACATATTGAGCATGCATAATGGCCTTTTACACTATTACCAAACAAGTTACCATATGCTAGAAAATCATTTATAGTACAGAATAATATTTCTCTCAAAGTAATTTTTTCTTCACTATATCACTATCCCAGAAAGGGGTTTTAATAACTATTATTTTCTAATTTTAATGATGATTTTGAACCGTTATTGAATTTATTATTATTAAATATTTAATAATGGTTTATAACCGCCATAAAAAATATACAATAAATTACAAATATTGGGGTTAACTTAGTACTTAATAATGGTTTTAATAAAACAAACCATTATTAAAACCATGCTTTAATAATGGTTTGTAAGTCACAAACGTTGATAAAAATAACATTTTAATAACGGTTAATCAAAAACCATTGTTAAAATGTCAACCAATTAGGGTTTTAATCATTAATTATGCATTTATTAAATCCTAATGTACTATTTAAATTTATAGGTGTACCTATAACACCCCGAGTCAATACGACCACACACGGGCTACCTTGGAGCACTTTCGGATTGATCGGCTGGCCTTACAGATCAACACGAGTCATTTCAGCACACTTTGTCTTCACTCATGCACTTCCTAAGAAACTTTTAGAAAATTTTAGAAACTTCCCAAGACGGTCACCATCCTAAAATTTCTCCATGTCTAGCACGCTTAACTATGGAGTTCTTAGGATAAAATCACCAAAAGGATGGTATACCATGTTGATATAAGTAGCCAAATCAATCCTTATAACACTCCGCTTAATTTGGGGTATTACATTCACCCCCACTCAAAGAACACAATGTCCTCATTGCACCTCAACCATTAACTGTCTTAATACAGTTTATCCCAAAAATCGTCTCGCTAAGTGGCTGACTGGCTCATCCAAGTTCAACTCATAGTCACAGTTTCACTCTAATTCCATTTGTAACACCCCGAGTTAATATGAACACATGAGGGCTACCTTGGAGCACTTTTGGATTGATTGTCTGGCCCTACAAATCAATACGAGTCATTTCAGCATGCTTTATCCTCACTCACACACTTCCTGAGAAATTTTCAGAAAATTTTCAAAACTTCCCAAGAGGGTCATGCATCCTAAAATTACTCCACGACCAACACGCTTAACTATGGATTTCTTAGGATGGAATCACCAAAAGGATGGTATACTATGCTGCTATAAATAGGTAAATCAATCCTTATAACACTCCACTCAAGTTAGGGTATTACAGTACCACAACTTGGTAGCTCTATACTCTAAAGTTAAAAGTTCATAGATCATAACCTAGATGAGAAAAAGACATAGATGAAATAAAAACCTAGACATGCAAGTAGAATGTAGATCCCTAATAAAGAATGTATGAGTGCATGTGCTTAGCTTAATGGTCTCTAACTTCATCAATTTCATCATCATTATATTTCTGGCCTCGTGCATAACCATCGATGAAAAACTACAAATTCACAAGTTTTGATTATTCAGTTAGTACTTAGGTCAAGTACCAAATATATATGTTATGATTCATTTATGGAAAAAGAAAACATACATGGCTTGGATATATGTTAACCGGTCTGTCTTAAACCATCAGATCCATTGCTCTATATACATAGTATCCACAATCATCACCATTCTACTATTGTGGACACTATCAAATGAATTTAGTTAACTCTCTTACTATTAGATATTAATTGGAGTTAAAATAAAATACAAAATAGGTGTCTTATTACTTACCATTACAGGCTCATATTCAAGACTCTTTAGGTTTGGGATACCATTCCCACTTCTCCTTTAATACACTATCTGTATTGCCCTAATAAATAGAGTTAGATACACAATATTGTAGTATATATACCTAAAATAATTAAAGTAGAATATATGCAAAAATAAGTTAATGAAGTAATAAATAAAAAGTATACTAACATATCAATAAATTCTTTCCCATAATGATAAGCAATGTTAAAAGGCACGTTACATGTTCGAAGGGAATCAAACACATAAACTTTATTATGATCAAGTCGGATGGTGTACAAAACCTAATGTTCATTTTCTAGATGAGGAATGAGATAAAGCTTGTGTTATCCCTCAATCAAAATGCGATCTATTAAATAGTTTATGTGCCTACCCTATCTTATTATAGTAGTATGAGCATACAAACACAATAGAGGACACCATTCCCTCCACCACAACGCAACTAGCTACCAACCTATGGACGACAATAGCAATGCATATATTGTTAATAACTAATAACTCATATATGAGGTCATAAAAATTACAATTCAACAAGATGTAATAAAATATGAAATATGAAATAATACTTATGTGACATAGATGGCAACACTTTTGGTTGACATCCATTTCTGATTATAAATGTCACTTATATCAATTGTTGATATGGTATAGATCGCGTCATCCCTCCCAACATACTTAGGAAGACAATCAATGAAAATCTAATTATCGTTGAAGTAATTTTAAGCATACAAATACAATAAAGCTAGTGCTGGTGGATGTTGGCTCTTCTCTGAAGATGGAATCTTTTGTGGGACAACTAATTTTTCTGATCTAGCTCTCTTTCCTATACCAATTCCCTCTTTTGTGTTGCTTGTTTTGCTAGTACCTCTCTTTCCTTTAGCAAAATTCTTCTTTTTTTATTCCTTAATTCATAATGATAAATGAAATATGTATTGAACATACATATATGAAAAAGGTATAAATAATGTAAATAACAAATAAGGTCTTATAATGATGTTAAATGCCATTACATCTTCAGTAGTGAGAAGTATCTGATCCGCATGCCAAGGCACAAAGCTTCCATGAGATTCTAACACTATAACTGCCTCATCGCCTTCTTTATAACAAGGCAAGGGCACAATGCCAATGGTTGGAGTGTCAATACTTATTGGTCTTGTATTTAGGGCCAAGTTATACCCATGGACTGTTTGTGTTTGGGTACCATGATTGATGCGTACCCTTCCTTTTGCCAAAAGAGTTGAAAGGTCATTCACTAACAATTCATATTTATGCAAATCTTGAAATAAAATATTACACATTCTTAATTATTTATGACACCGAATACATTTAATAACAATTCATAGTTTGTAATGATTACCTTGGAAAGAGAAGAAAGACATGCATCAGCTTTGCAACTGTCTCTAATGCTATTTACATTAGGTATGTGAAGCTAATCATGTTCAACTGAATCGAATAGCTTATACCCTTGAGATTTTATAAATGATAACTCTTGATCTATTGTTTCCATCCATTTAAATGCCATGTTTAATTTCTTGGTGAGGATGGCCACTTGCTCATGAGTGCTACGAGAACCACGAGATTGACCACAAATGCTCGTTCTTGTAACACATCATCTAAGACTCTTGTGTCTTTCAAGGTGTTCTATAATTCCTGTAGCCTGGGACACAATGCTATATTGGTCCACCCCCTCCACCGAATCTGATGTTTTAAGTTCATCAGGTAATGTATGCAATATATTTAAATTTAGCTTATAAGAATAATCATAATATAATAGTTTTCTAAAAGAAAAGTAAGTGGGGTTGAGGATATCTACAAACTTACAATTTTTTGGTAGCAACATCTACATCTTTATTAAGATATACATCTTTTTTTGCTCTAGCCTTCTTATATAATATACCAATATTGATAGCCGAGGTACATAGATCCAAGTCCTGGGCTATGAGCTCTAAATCAAAAATTAATCTTACATTAACAATATTATTATAAAATTAGACTTTTACATGTAAATAGATAAATCAAAATCTCATACCAACTCCTCTTCAAGGCCTGCATAGCTTTTGTGAACCATATTATGCTGGTACTTATTCTGTTTAGCAATTTCTTTAGTTTTGGCACTTTTTCCCTATGTTACAAGCCAAAATATAAGCACATGGTTATTTAAATAAAAATAAAATATTATTAATCAAAAATTTTAATTATTATCTAACAAATACTTTATCATTTGGGTGGGTTATGCCGTAGAGAGCCATCCCTCTTTTTGTACATTTTTCTACTAGCCAAGTATGCCCTAAAAGTTCTTAGACACTCACCACAATGTCTAAGAAGCCATTTCATCCTAATCACTAGAACATTGAATACTCTCTACAAAATAAGATATATAGATGTATATCGATCTTAATGTATTAAAATTAATAACATTTGACATATAAAAGTGATTAAGTAAAATAGCATATTTACCATCACTTCCTACCAAATATATTCCTTGTGACCCTTTGAAACTTGCTTCCAATTTGTATAAGAGATAGGAACATGGTTATGCGTGACGAGTGAAATGTACATTAGAAACATGTCTACGTAAGGTCCAATGGGAAGATTATAAGTATTCCATCCCAAATCGACTTGTTCTCCTCTAGTCCGCATGTCCATGATGATTCCCATAATAGTAGGTCCTATCTTCCCTTCTTCATCAATACTGTCCCTATCAACTTTTTATTGGCCATATCTCTACAAAAAATCAATTAATAAATGATGATCCACTACTTTCCCTCCTAACTTCCTCATTATCATATTTAGACTCTGTCTCACCATGCCATATCCAACAAGTGTAACTTGTATCAATTCAATACACAAATAAATGATATCTCAAATTATCAGTATCGACACGCTGAATATAAGCACAGTTCAAACTAGGACAAACTATTCTACTAGAGTCCCAAGCATGTGGAACTACAAACTTGATGAAAAACTCCAATCCTTCAGTATATTCTCTAGACAAAAGATTTGCAGACAACCATTTTTGATCCAGAGATATTTCAATCTAGATGTATCCTAAGAAAAAGTAATTATTACAAATAAATTCCATTATAAGATTAATAATTCACAAACCGCTCATGCTTAGAAAGAATCTGACTCAAATATATCATGTTATTCTATACATATATACACAAACCATGAGAACACGTTTCCAAAAATACATCAATACTCAAGCCGCTCAAAGATAGAAAGAACACACACACACACACACACATGCATACTTACATACATAGAAAAATATTATGCAATGGTTCAAATTACAAAAGATATACATACTACAAGATTAAAGCAATAGCAACACTATATACATTAAAAGGTTGTTAAAGCCCAATCACCTAACTAAGAAAAACTCATAATCGTAAAAATAAATCCCTCGGTAGCCTCGTCAAGCCTGACTAATAAATATCACTCTCAAAGTCCACTCATCTCAATATGTCATCTATTCACTAACATCATTGATGATTAATTGATATATGAGGTTTATATGTTATTTTGCTAAGTAAAAATGTCATTTATTCCTCATTATTTTTATAACATTTAATCTTTTCTCGAGTTTTTCTCTTTTGGATAGATTTTGCAGGAAAAGATAAAAATGAAGAAATTCAAAGGAGAAATCAATGGAAAGAGAAAAGGAAGCAAAGAACACATCAAGAGATATGGAATCAATGGAAGAAAAGACTAGAAATGAAGAATATATATCAAAGGGAAGATTGTGTTGAAATTTCATGAAGAAATAATGAAGAAACAAGAAACACGCCCCCCCCCCCCGTGTTTATGAAACACGGCCCATGTTTATGAAACACGGCCCGTGTTTTTTATCAGCACACAAATTTTAGCACTTAAAATTCAGCATTTGTCCGAGAGTTCAAGGAAAAACACGGGGGTCCCGTGTTTTCTAACACGAACCGTGTTTTTCTCAAATTCTGTAACCGTTCTCGCAATGTTTCCCCGATATATTTCTAAAGTTTGAACATTCGAAAGTGTGGTTCGGGGGAGTTCGAGAATGGGATTTTCGCTTTCTCTCTATACTCTCTAGATACCACATGTAATTTGTAATTCCAATTCTCTTTCTCTCCATTGTATTCAATTGAACAATCAACAATCTGCAATTCAATTCGATAAATTCTTCTCCATTCCTCTTTTAATTGCAAGTTTTGATTTTTGATTGAATGCAATTCAATTCTCTTTGTTACATTATTATTTTTCTTGTGTTTGGTGTTTCATTGTTAATTTATTTATAAGCATTGATGTTAATTATAGATTATTACATTTAATTGTGTGTTATTGCAATTATGTAGATAGTATAAGGTAGAAGGATTTGATGACGAAATTAGGGTTTGGATTTTGAATTCATGATTCTAGATGGAATTTAATTGAATTGATGGACGGAATTGAATGATCTTGCATCATAGATTAAGAATTTAAACTAATTAGACTGATCACCTATCTAGTTTAGATCTTAATCTATGCTAGGATAACGGAATTAACACGTGATCGTTAATTAACGTTTCCAAAGTAGCAAAAGATTAATTATTAATCTTGTCCATTATTCGTATGATTGCATGATCCGAGCTTATGTGATTATGGTCGTAGTTGACTGCTTTCCATTCGTAATGCTGCCATTAATTGAATCTAGCATTCTTAACCTAGGTTATTAATTGGTTAAGTGATAAATTGAGAGCTTATTCAATTTATTAGAATTGAGAGAAAGCAAAGAGATGAATTAATATGAGTTTCTATAGGTCAACGTTAAATCATTTAGAATCATTCTTTTCTCTATGATTATTTGATATCCTAATTCCATAATCAATACCTTCCTATCCTTATTCATTAATTAGTGAGTACAATGTTTTATTATTTATCCATACTTTAGATATTGATGAAAGAATTATATGTTATTGCATGACTGGGGTTTTAACATCGATTACAGAATTATTGATTATATTCCATTCCTTGTGGGTTCGACTCCTTCTTGCCATATACTACGTATTTGGAAATTAGGATTTATTTATTAAATTTGTTGTGCATACGACAGTGCATCAAATTTTTGGCGCCGTTGCCGGGGAATGGCAATTATAATCTTTATTTCTGTTTTTGATGTTGTTTCTGTATATATAGTAATGTGTTTGCATACATGTGTCTTGTTTTCTAATTATGTGATCGTGTGCTTGTTTGTGTCTAGAAAAGAAGTTTTAGATTTGATTTATTCATTCACCGGGGAAACAAAGTAATGGGACTAAATCTTTTTACAAAGGCTATTTTTTTAAATCATAATAACTGATTTGATCACCATCTTCTTAAACCTTAAAAACAGAATTTGAGATTGTGATAGTGATGAAGGAAGGAAAGTTAGAATGGTTAGGAATCAATCCATGCATTGATTATGAATGAGATGAAATGAAATTCAAAAATTGGTGGATATAACATTGTGAGCGCTTGAGCCTATTCTTTGGATACATTGCTTATCCAAAATATATTTTTCTTTTGTGTGTGTTCTCCAATGATATGTGAAACTAGAATTTGCCATTAGTTCTCTTCAAGACTGCATAGAACTTTAGGATATTTGAAAATGATAAAGGAACTCTTCTTTCTTTGTTAGCTACAAGACCAAATAGCTCACCTTGAAAATTGTTATCCATTGCATAAACCCTTTGAGCCTAAAGCCTTATTCAATTGATCTAACCTTTATTAACAACTACTCTCCATATGCATTTTCTTTCCTTACTCTATGATTAGTGGAGCAAAAAAAAAATTTAAGGAGAACTTTTGTTTTGTTAATAAGGTTAAATCTAAGTATGGGGGTGTGAATATCATAAAAAAATGGAGGAAGTAGCTAAGCATTTTTCTTCTCAAAAAAAAATTAAAGAAAAAAAAAAAGAAGAAGAATAAGAGAAGAATAAAATTTCATGTCTTTTGATGTTATTTGGTTGAATGGAAGGGTTTGAA
Organism: Tamarix austromongolica; assembly: GCA_039764185.1. Classification (NCBI taxonomy): domain Eukaryota; kingdom Viridiplantae; phylum Streptophyta; class Magnoliopsida; order Caryophyllales; family Tamaricaceae; genus Tamarix; species Tamarix austromongolica. The sequence continues at coordinate 105,386,086 of CM077808.1, read as the reverse complement.
ATTAAAAAAAAGAAGAAGGGGAAGTGAAGTAAAGGAGAAGAGGAGAAATTATGATTTAATTGAAATAAATAAATTACTTCTCTAGTTCGTAGAGTCTAGCTACCATCCCAAAATTCTATCCCACCTTAGAACCCTAGCCCCATTACAACCAAATTTAAGACCTTTTGATTCTTATATACTTTAGTTCTTTTCAGTGGTGGCGAATTGAGAATAATGGCAAACATATGGGCGATCATTATCATTTGGAGAAGATTTGAGAGTAAACACATCATACCCTATACACATAAGAGTGAGCGTTTTCACTTACCGAAAGTAAGCATCTACCAATATAAATTTCATTAATCTTGATCTAAATTTGCATGGTGAGATACTAACTATATTAGATCTCATTCCCTAACCACTTGAGCATTTGATAAGACTATTCATAAGGTGTGTTAGATATGTGATCCAAAATATTTTCAACATTGTGATTTTATGATTCATAAGTGTTTTAAGTCCCAATGCATTGCTAAACTCTATGAATGAATAAATCCAATCTTATATTTCTTGTAGTTTAGGACTTATCTCATTTGTAATCCTTGATGTTTCTTTTGTGCATGACATGATGTTGCTTGAGGACAAGCAACGATTTAAGCATGGGGGTATTTGATATATGAGATTTATGTGTTATTTTGCTAAGTAAAAATGTCATTTATTCCTCATTATTTTTATAACATTTAATCTTTTCTCGAGTTTTTCTCTTTTGGATAGATTTTGCAGGAAAAGATAAAAATGAAGAAATTCAAAGGAGAAATCAATGGAAAGAGAAAAGGAAGCAAAGAACACATCAAGAGATATGGAATCAATTGAAGAAAAGACTAGAAATGAAGAATATATATCAAAGGGAAGATTGTGTTGAAATTTCATGAAGAAATAATGAAGAAACAAGAAACACACCCCCCCCCCCCCCGTGTTTATGAAACACGGCCCGTGTTTTTCTATCAGCACACAAATTTTAGCACTTAAAATTCAGCATTTGGCCGAGAGTTCAAGGAAAAACACGGGGGTCCCGTGTTTTCTAACACGAACCGTATTTTTCTCAAATTCTGTAACCGTTCTCGTAATGTTTCCCCGATATATTTCTAAAGTTTGAACATTCGAAAGTGTGGTTCGGGGGAGTTCGAGAATGGGATTTTTTCTTTCTCTCTATACTCTCTAGATACCACATGTAATTTGTAATTCCAATTCTCTTTCTCTCCATTGTATTCAATTGAACAATCAACAATCTGCAATTCAATTCGATAAATTCTTCTCCATTCCTCTTTTAATTGCAAGTTTTGATTTTTGATTGAATGCAATTCAATTCTCTTTGTTACATTATTATTTTTCTTGTGTTTGGTGTTTCATTGTTAATTTATTTATAAGCATTGATGTTAATTATAGATTATTGCATTTAATTGTGTGTTATTGCAATTATGTAGATAGTATAAGGTAGAAGGATTTGATGACGAAATTAGGGTTTGGATTTTGAATTCATGATTCTAGATGGAATTTAATTGAATTGATGGACGGAATTGAATGATCTCGCATCATAGATTAAGAATTTAAACTAATTAGACTGATCACCTATCTAGTTTAGATCTTAATCTATGCTAGGATAACGGAATTAACACGTGATCGTTAATTAATGTTTCCAAAGTAGCAAAAGATTAATTATTAATCTTGTCCATTATTCGTATGATTGCATGATCCGAGCTTATGTGATTATGGTCGTAGTTGACTGCTTTCCATTCGTAATGCTGCCATTAATTGAATCTAGCGTTCTTAACCTAGGTTATTAATTGGTTAAGTGATAAATTGAGAGCTTATTCAATTTATTAGAATTGAGAGAAAGCAAAGAGATGAATTAATATGAGTTTATATAGGTCAACGTTAAATCATTTAGAATCATTCTTTTCTCTATGATTATTTGATATCCTAATTCCATAATCAATACCTTCCTATCCTTATTCATTAATTAGTGAGTACAATGTTTTATTATTTATCCATACTTTAGATATTGATGAAAGAATTATATGTTATTGCATGACTGGGGTTTTAACATCGATTACAGAATTATTGATTATATTCCATTCCTTGTGGGTTTGACTCCTTCTTGCCATATACTACGTATTTGGAAATTAGGATTTATTTATTAAATTTATTGTGCATACGACAGTGCATCAATAATCTAGTCACGAATACTCTAGTGTAATAGGGGTGGATACTCGAAGACAAGCTATGATAAAACCTCCACTCATCATCAATCACCATAAGCTCTCCAGATATTCGATCATACTTTATGGAAAACACCTCACCCTTAATAAATATCAGGTGAGGTGCATCAGTGTGGTGGATAAACCAATGTAAAAAATTAGATATAGCCAATGACCATGGCTCTGTCTAAGGTAGGGTCAAGAGTAGGTGATATAATCTGAAATGGAATGGGTCATAGGACATACCACTTATAGACAACCGACCTAGCTCATTGTATAACCATATGACATGAGTCCGTAGATAAAAATCTAGCACCATGCATAGATAAAAATCTAGCAATGCAAAATAAGATATGAGTGACATCTCAATACCTATAAATGAGAACAACTACGAAATCTTATCATCAAGTTTGTTCCCGAAAGGATCTAAATTACAGAATATGTAAACTCTTTAACTAGCTAGATAAATTGTAAATATATTCAACCATATCTCAATCAACTATGTAAAGCTAACAACATATCCACATAAGATACTCATCATAAAACTTATAATCTTGAGTTAATTTTTATTTATTTCTCTATTGATATAAATGTGTCATTAAATATCAAGAAAAGATAAATTACCGAACACATCCTTTCATTTACTCCCATTAGATTTGTCAATGAGTTAAGTTGAATCAAACTTCCTCTTATTATACTCGACATGTTTAAAATAAGGACATAATCTTGACTTATGTATTTAACAAACTATCATCTAATCATTTAAGCTACACATAGTAAAATAAAGTAGATATTAATAAGATAATATATATATATGTTAAGTATAATAATATGATATTATTAAAAGTAGAGTTGAGAATAATATATATATATATATAATAGTTTTTGGTAAGAGAACATATTAATTATCATATTTAGTATAATAAATGCCAAACCCTAACCCTAATAAATTATAATAAAAACTAGCCCTACAACTAATAAACCCTAATCCTAAACCTAGCTAACTATAATTAAACTCAATAAATCCAATATGTTATCATCATCATCATTATTATTATACATAGTTATTCCTCTCTATATAATTATTCAATTTTATATTTTCTTTATTTTCTATGTCTATTTAATCCACATCAAATAAAAATCATTAACATGAAACTCTAATTGAAAGTTTCATTTAATTATTTACATATATAAAATATTTTTTTCATTTAATTTTATGGCATTTTCTAACATCCTAGTGTCCTATACTTATTAATGAATATATATATATATATATATATATAAGGTTGGCCAAAACACTCATGCATGTTAATATATAACACCAACAAATTCAATAGCAGCAACACATTTTGTAACAACAAAATGCAATAACACACACTACAACCTACATCAACCTGCATAAGTATATGTATATATATAATAAGCATAGAGAATAAGCAATGGAAGAACAAAACCATACTTAAGAGGATTGCAGGTAGCAAGAGAAGCGGCAGTGAGCAAGAGAATTGGTGAGTAACAAGAGGAAAACAAAGACCACCTACAAATATGGCAGAGCAAGGAGGACCAAATATAGTCAACATGCGCAAGCATGGTAGGACATGCATTGCCATGAATGGTAGCGGTGTGTGTGGTGGTGCAAGAAAATGAGTGGTTACTCGAAGTTGGTGGTGCAAAAGAAAAAGTGTAGTGGTTGCCCAAAGTTGAGAGGAAGAGGAGTGGTGGTACAAGGGTTTGCAAGAGAATGAGAGTACGAGAGTCAGAGAATCTGAAATTTTTGGTACGAAAAAAGAACTTAACAAAATAAGAGGCTGAATATTGAGTTTTTAAAACTGGTGGCCCTTTTAATAATAGTATTCTAAAGAACTGTTGTTAAAAAATCATTTAATAACAATTCTTATAAGAACCATTACTAAAAATATAGTGTAATTTTATGGTGGAGGTTTTAATAATGATTTTAAACTATAACCATTGCTTAAACTTCCTCAACTATCCCGTGCATTAATTTTCAAGCATTTAGCAATGGTTTCAAAATCACTATTATTAATGTGTTGTTAGTATTTCCCCTTTTTGTAGTAGTGTATGCATCAAATACTTCAACGCCTATATCCCATAAGAACTTTAAATTATCAATCAAAGGTGCCAAATAAACATCAATATCATTCTCTAGTTGGTTTGGCCCCAAAATGTGTAAATACGGTATCATATACTTGCATTTCATATAGATCCATAAGGGTAGATTGTATATGACCAAAATCATTAGCTATATACTGTAGGTGCCTTGATTGTATGGATTCATTCCATCTGCATAAAGCGCAAGACGCATGTTTCTTGCTTCTTTATCGAATTTAGAGAATAAGCCATCAATTGTCATCCATTACTTCTCATCAGCATGCCATCTCAAATTCTTGTCATCTTAAACATCACTAAATATTCACCTAAATCTTAGTATTATAGGAAAATACCATAACACCTTAGCTGACACCTTTTTCTTCTTATATTGTGGTGCTTTACATTCAAGATTAGGACAACTATCCAAAGATGCATTCTCATTGCGAAATAAAATACAATCATTAGGGCATGCATTTATCTTCTCATAACTCATGGCCATAGAAGAAATGATCTTCTTCTCGTCATAGGTATAATCGGGTAAAATGTTATTGTAATACCCTAAAAATTTAAAACCTATAATTTAATAAATAACCCTCATTTAGAATAAATTAATTTTGAAATTTAATTATTTTATTTATTTTGTGGATTTTTGAGTATATAAAAATGGATATGAATATTTAATAAATTAAAATAAATATTATTTTATTTTATCATACTCATTTTATTTAAATAATTTTCCAAACCAATATTTTACTAAAATAACCCTTTTTAAACCAATATATTAAATTCTAATAAATTAAATTATTAAATCAATTTATCTATCAAAAATATTAAATACCATTATTCCAAAAATTATTTTATTTTCTTTTTCCTCTTTTTCCTTTTTCCTTTTTCTTCCCCTTCGGGCTGCCCAGCCCGGCCTCTAGGCCGTCCCTTCTTCCTTTTCTTCTCCTCTCCCTCTCCGATGTGTCCAGCCTATTGCAGTCGTCTCCCCCTTCTAAATATTTTCATTTCCCCTCGGTTGGGCTATCCCAACTTCTTTTCTCCCCCTCTACCTCGCGCGCATATACCAACCCCCTCTCCCTTCTTTCTTCCCCCGCCTGCCTAACTGGCCTGCCTCTTCTTTCTCTTTTTCATCTTCTTCCCTTCTTCCTCTTCTTCGACCATCGATGCACACTCCCTGCAACTACTCCTTGCCACTCTTCCCTCTCTCCCTCTCTCTTCCTCCGTCCCTTTCCTTCCATTTTTAGGCCATACACACCCCTGCGCCGTAGCCCCTAGCATGCCACTTCCTTCCCCTTTCTTCCTTCCTTATTCTTACAACCTACCACCCTACCTTACAATCACAATAACCCAACCAACCATGCCTACCTCCCTTCCCTCTTCCTTTCATTCTCCTTATCTTCCCCTTCTCTTTTGATTTTTTTGACCTCCCTCAAGCTCCTTCAACCTCCCTGTAGAGCCCTCTCCCTTTTTCCTTATTTCCCTACCTTCTCCTCCCTTATTTTTGCTCTACTGCCATCAACCAATGCCTCTGCCACCTTGCTAACCACCAACGCCACCACCCTAACACCCGCTTCAACCTCCGTACATGCCTCATCACCCTCACTTACCCCTGTAGCCTCCTTCCCTTCCCCTCTTTTTTTCCCATCCTTCTCGGTGTCCACCCTACACAACTACCATCTGTATCCCTCCTCCCTCTTCTACCTCCTCTAAAGCCACCAATCCCCTATCTAACACCTCCTCTACCACCCACTTCCTCCCCTTGGCCAATATTCCCCTAGCAACCCCTCCCTTCTCTTATTATTTTCCCTTCCTTCTTCTCCTCCACCCATCCTTCACCCTATTTTCCAACCCTACAGTCGCTGCCTTGGCCGCCGTGAGCTGCCGACCACCACCTACACCCCTACTCCCTCCATACACCCAGCCACCACCCTAACTCCCCTACACAAGCCCTCCACCCAACTCCCTAAACCCCTCTCCGAACCACCCCTTCTCTTCTCCCCACTTTTCCCTCTTCGAACCTTTCTCCCTTTCATTCTTGCATGTAGTATGAGTCTTGCAACCTTCTTAGCCAAATCTTATTTAATTTTAGGGTATAACCATAGTTAATATTAGTATGTATTTGATTAAGCTTTTAATAAAAAATTATTCCTTTAATTTTCTACTTCTAATATGATAACTTTTGATATTATTTTTAGGTATTGATTTTACTAATCAAATCTCAAACCTATAACTAGGGTACCGGTAAGGTTAGATTATTACTAGAGATGAAGTAACCATTATACCCTACTAAAATGTGTAGATATATGTATGCTAGCACATTAGAGTTTTTAATATGTTTATATGCATGATGTATGTTGTTAAGTGTAATGTAATTAGTGGAATATGTTGGTTGATGAAAAGAAAAGCATGTTAATTTATGTGCCATGTGTAGAAATAATATTTGAGGAAGGAGCCTTGTTGTTAAGGATAATGTTAAATATATATGTATGATAGAATATGCTAATGTGGCCGATTGTGGCTATAATACCCAAAATTGAGCGGAGTGCTATAAGAAATGATATGGCTACTTATATTAACATGGTATACCATCCTTTTGGTGATTCCGTCCTAGAGAACTCCAGAGTTAAGCGTGTTGGCCATGAAGTAATTTTTAGGATGGGTGACCCTCCTGGGAAGTTTTAGAAATTTTCTAAATTTCTTAGAAAGCACATGAGTGAAGACAAAACATGTTGAAATGACTCATGTTGATCTGTAGAGCCAGTTAATCAATCCTAAAGTGCTACAAGGTAGCCCTGCAAGGTCGTATCAATTTGGGGCATTACAGTTGTATAGGTAATGTTAATATGAGCCCTAGGGGCATTTTGGTAATTTTTCTTGTGAAAAGGGTGTGGCCTAAATAACTATGTATGATAGGTGCTAATGAGAATTAATGATAAATAGTAATAGATGGTGGTGTTGGATGATGTAAATGGACCATATATATTAATATTTTTTGTGGTGAGGGTATTTTAGGAAAATTTGTATAATAATGGTGAAATGGTAATTTATAAGAGTAAATCGGGTAAAATGGTAAATGAATCAGTAAGAAGGGCATTTTAGTAATTTTACATGAAAAAGGGGATAACTTGCTAATTTTTATAAGTAAAAGGGGTAAAGTTGTAATACCCCGTATTTTGAAATTTAATTTTATTAAGATTAATTATTTTATTAGCATAATTTTATGTAAATAGTTAATTATTTTAGTTATGATTTGTTTTATAGATTTATCGATGATTTCGACTTCATATTTGAATTTAATTAATCATTGTCATTGCGGATCATTCTAGATAAATTCGTTCACGATTATGATTTTATTACATTCATTTGATTTGGATTTTTGGTTAAAAACATGTATTTCTGTCCTTTCTTATATTTTGATTTTTAATATTATAGATTTGTTTTTTATTATAACTTCGTCGTGTGAATATGACTTTATTTTGGAGTTATATTTTGTTAACAAAGTATATTATTTAAATTATAAATTTTTTGTTTAAAATAGTCAAATTTATTTTAATAATTTTATTTGTAGAAAATATTTCTAACTTTGAAATTATTTGTTTTCGAGGTCATTAAGATCTTCGGAAATTTTTAAATTGAAAAGATTTTCGGAGCTTACCTATGAATTTATTTGCGAAATTAATTTTCTTCCATTTTACGCTTTTAGTTTGCGGAAAACCAGTTCGGAAATTATTTAAATTAGTATTAGTTTATTAGACTTTGATTTAAATATTTTCTTATATAATTTTAAATATTATTTTGAGGTGTTATAATGTATTTCCGTAAAGAATATAAATTTTTATGTTCATTGGTAAATTCTTTTGAAAATACTTCCAATATTCTTTATATAGCTCTTATATCGATTTTAAGCCTTCGGAACCTTACGAAATGATTTTTTGTTAAATAAATTGTAGATAAAATTTTCCAATAATAATTTTAGATGTTTTTAGTATTTTATAATATACTTGTGTTTGTAAAAAAAAAAACAAAACCCCAACCCTCTTCTTTTCCTCTCTTCTTTTCTCCCATTATCTTCTCTTTCTCTTCCTGGCTGCCTTATTCTCTACACCCGAGCCCCAATTGCAACCCTCATCTCCATCTCCTCCCTATTTCTCTACTCCAGCTGCCTCGCTAGCCACCACCGGTGCTGCAACAACAACCGCAGCAACATCTACAAACATAGCAGCCGAAGAATGCAGCAGCAACTACGCGCAACGCCGCAACCACAGTAGGTTGCGCCGCCATCCGGCCACGTCGAGCCTCACTGGTTGTCGGCGAGTTGTCCTCAACCTCTAGCGAAGCTTTTATCGCCTTCACTTGTCCCAATTTGTTAGTTTATTTTGGTAGAAATTTCCAAAAACCCTAACACTTGTTTTAATTAATTGAGTATGAATTAGATTATGATAAGCTAAATTGATTGTTTGATTATGTATATCTATGTTGTATGATTGATTTAGAGTGGTTAATTATAGTGTATTTAGTTGATTTGTGAAAATCGGATATATAGGCCAGGTTATGCCTGAATTTTTCGGATTCGTTCGATTAAGCTATTTTGGGTAAATTGATTTTACCTTATACTTTGAAATGTATCTAAATTCATATCAGAACCGTCAATTTGAGAAATTTATGTCGAATTTATAGGAATTGACTTTCTAGGTCAAAATCTGTGTGTAATGAAATTGGATTGCATAATTGAGTTGTTTCACTCAATTGATTTTACAAAATCCTTTGAAATGTATTTAATTTCATATCGGATTTGTTGATTTGGGAAAATTGTGTGAAATTGATTAGAATTGGATTTTTGGGTCAAAACTCTTACGGATCTAAATCGGATTGTGTAATCAGGATATTTTATTCAATTGATTATATAATTTACATTAGAATACATTTAATTACAATTCCAAATCATCAATTTATATATTTTAGCAAGAATTAATCGGATTTGCGTTTCAGGCTTAAAAACCCTAATTATGCTAAATTTGGCATTTCTTTTATTAGTTTTGAGCAATTGACTATATGATATGTTATAAAATATATCTAATTGCATTTCTAAACATTCAATTTAATTAAATTTATAGAGTTTAACAGAATTATATTTTTGGGCCTAAAACCTTAGATTTCAAGTGAAATTATGAAATTGGTCATTGGTATAGTTGTTTTTCTAAAATTGAATTTATAGAAATAGTTGAAATGGTCTTAATTGCATTATAACATCTTCAATTAGGATTAATTGATTTGAATTATCCAAGTTTGTGTCTTGGACTTTGAAACCCTAGTTTCAGAATCCACTAGTCTTGAATTGGCTACTCGGAAGATTATCTTTGTTGAAATTAATTATCTAGATTTATCTAAAATTAGTTTAATTGTGTTTTAAAGCTATCAATTTTGATTAATAGAAATGAATTGGTTGGTTCGTAGTCCAGGCATTAAAAACCTTAATCTTTGGAGATGGTTTTATAAAAAAACTATTTGATTATGTTTCTCTAACCTAGTAGATTTCTAATTTTGATTTAAAATCATGTTAGTTATATTCTTATGTTATCGGGTTGAATTGGTATTCTAAAAATGGTTGGTTTGCCTCTTTAGTTGTAAAACCTAATGAGTAAGTCATTTTTAATAAAATTAACTTATAAACTATTATTATTTCCCGTACTTTCCAAATTAACTTGAAATGCCCCAAGTGATATGTGTTAAACCTGATTTGATAAATATTTAATCTTAAATCTTAATAGAACAACGCTCGCGAGTCCTAGGTTTCAGATAAATTTTCCATGAAAGATTGTTTGTGTCCATTTGTGTTTATTTAATTATAATAATTAAATTATTGAGCGATAAGATAGTCTCTAACCTCATTCTGATTTCCATCGATGATCTAGCAAAGCTTTCTCATGGATTGTTGAGCTCTTGATAGCTCTCTCTCTTTCTCAATTCGCTTAGCTAGCTTTAGATTTAGGTAAGTCATTACTTACCTTTACTTATGACAGAATCTTGATGTATGTCTGCTTGGAGTGGAAGGTGGTGAGGATGCTTATCGATTATTTAATTATGTCAATCATATGCTGTGTTCTGTGTGGTAATTGTATGAATGTAAGAATTTATATCAACAATGCAAATGTGTGCGATTATGATGCTTGAATATTATATGTACGTGAGTATGTGAAGGGTTGAGTATGGATTCAAATTGCATGATACCTAATGCTGTATTTTATTCCATGGAATTATTCGGCTTTAATGTCCCTGAAATTATTCGGCTTTAATGCCACATAAATTGGATCGGCTTTAATGCCTTTGGAATGGATTGGCTTTAATGCCACTTGGATTGGTTCGGCTTTAATGCCGCTTGGATTAGATCGGCTTTAATGCCTCTGGAATGGTTCGGCTTTAATGCCACTTGGACTAGACTGACTTTAATGTCGCTTGAAATTTATCGGCTTTAATGTCGTTTAGCTTTAATGCTACTTGAAATTGATATAACAATGGAAATTCATTGTGTTGATGGATGTGAGCTAAGTGTTTTTATGTGGACCTAATCTATGATTGGTTAAATCCTTGAATAAAATATTAATCACTTAAAGTGAAAGATCTTGAGTTGGGACTTGTATCACTCAGGGTAGCTACCCGAGTTAGGTTTGGTATTCACTTGGTACCATTCCGGTGTTTTTCTATTTTGTGATCCTGGGTGCCTTATAAGGACAGGAGAGGCCCTCTTCTACTCTATAGGTGTCTCGATATATTTCGGCCCTATAAGGGGTATACATACTTAAGTGATTAGGTGTTCTATTTATTGGTGGTCTGGTTACGTTTCTAGGTAGGCCAGCTTGGGCTAGTACCGTTCGAGTACTATATTAGTTGTTACAATTTCCTAGAGTCTCCATCCTCAAGATAATATAATCAAATGGTTGCAATCACAATAAAGGAATAAAATAATGAATTATTCTCGCTCACTCATGGGCTTTATATTTATTTTTCCTATGCATGTTTCTTGGTTGTCTCCCTTACATTGGTGATACTATATGATATATGTTCATACCCAATTATCATATAATCTATTATTAAAATCACATGTGGGCCTTATGTGCAAAATGATACCTTCTAGGGTAGGGTGTGTTACTTAGCATGTAATCATGATTTTCTTGTACGCTTATACCGTGTGTATTCTCATGTCTAGTCATGTATCATAAGTATGAGTCTGTGACCCCATGTTCTCTTGTATATATCATATGTATAATCGAGCATGAGTTATTATATGAGTAAAATGGTATATGTATCACATGTATAAATCAAGCATGAGTTATTATATGAGTAGAATGGTGTATGTATCGCATGTGTAATTGATCATGAAACATTGTATGAGTGGAATGGAAGATTTATCACATGTATAATTAAGGATGAGTATTGTAAGCTAAAGATTGTCATATCTTACGTGTGTCATGTTTCCTTCCATGAGTTAGGTAGTCGTGATTTACTCAGAATTGGACCCTTACTGATGCTACCTTGGTTGAATGGGTCCTATGATGATCCACTGATGGTAGGGAGAAAACCTCTTATGGAGGCTTGAGTTCGGATGTTACTATTAGGTTGAAGGCTTGGCTTGAGAGAGTAGGGAATCCGGAGTTTGATCCCTCAAAATTTTTTCCTAAATTATCTGTATTCATTTTTAGAAGTTTCAAGTGTTGTATTAAATTTTTAAGGGTGTTGTAATTGAATTTTAATTCTCATTACTTTAATAATCTTTTAAAACTCTAAAACTATTTCACAGGTTTTCACTGATTTATTCGCGATGATTTTTTTAGTGAAATTGTTCACTTGACATCTGCCTGTGGATATTTCCTTATGGGATGTTGTCCTCAAGGCATAGATATTGGTTGAATTTTGTTGGACAAGTTTTAGCCTTGTATCTAGCATGAGATAGATGGTAGACATTTATGTTGTGTTAGGTGTGGCGGTAACATTATCCAAATTGTGTTTTAGCTTCCGCATTATTCTTTTAAATAAAAATTTGCAGAAGTGAAATTTGGGGGTGTTACAAAAGTGGTAAATTAATAAAGAAGAAGGGTATTTTGGTGATTTGACATAAAGGAAAGGTATTTTGGTAATTTTATAAAGTAAAGGGGTAAAATAGTAATTTAATAAAGGAGAAGAAGGGTATTTTGGCAATTTGGCGTAAAGGAAGGATATTTTGGTAATTTTGTAAAGTAAAGGGGTAAAATAGTGATTTAATGAAGGAGAATGGTACTTTGGTAATTTGGCATAAAGGAAGGGTAATTTGGTAATTTAACCATTCAAGAGGGTAATTTGGTAATTTTAATAAGTATGAAGGGCAATTTGGTAACTTCACCAACCAAGAGAGAAATTTGGTAATTTTAACAAGTATAAAGGGCAGTTCAGTAATTTAACCAATTGGAAGGATAATTTAGTAACTTAACAAGTATGAGGGGTAAAATTGGTAATTTAATAAGTATGGAAGGTAATTTGGTGATTGAACAAATATAAGGAGTATTGTGACAATTATGCAAACGTGAAAAGTAATATGGTAATTTGGCAAATAAGAAGGGGTGACTTGGTAACTCTACAAACAAGGGGTATTTCAGTAATTGTTGTGAGGACGTTGTTAAGGCTAGATTATGTGTTATGTGTTTATATCTATTTGGTTACGTGCTGGTATCCCATGTGGTTATAGTCTATATGCTTATAGCACAGCTTGCTAAGCATGGAGCCAAGGCAAGCTATATATGTGCTATGACATGTTTAATGTGGTGACATGACTTGTGTTTCACGTTATGCCTTATGTATAGTTATCCCCTATGACATGTATGATAGGACTCGTTAATAGGATGATGAAGTTGTGGGGATACAAAAGAAGTAAAGAAATGGAGTGGTAAAAAGGGAAATGAGAAAGAATTAAGTACCTTATGACTTTATGGGTAAATAAATGAAAGGATAATATGAATAAAATAAGAGGATGGAACAAATCTTGCATGGGGAGTATATGGCTTTCATGGGATGGTTATTCTTTACATGGGGATGGCATTTACATAGGAAAGGATGACTTAAGGGGTAAGAAAAGCGAAGGAAGAGTATTTTGGGTGTTTAAAATCCATGAGTGAAGAATAGTATATGGGCTGGTTTTATTCTATTCAATGGGAAGTGTCCCTTGTAGGTCTATTGTAAGTGCAATTCAAGTTGATATCAGGAAAAGAGTATAAAGATTGTCTGGGAATGATTTGAGGGTTTCTCTTTTAATCTTTTATTTCCTTATTCAAATTGATTTTATTCTTGCAACTATTATTAGTTGGTTTTATTCTTGTAATGAATTTAATGCGCTACCCTGATTTAAATAAAAATCTGAATTTATGCAATCGCGTTATTTTCCTTTTAGCATTAGTACTTGGTGCTAAAATAGTGGAAGAAAACTAGTCTGGTACTAAATGTGGTAGTAACATCATCGACATTTAATGTTTTTGCTTATGCTAATTTTTAAATAAAACGAAATTTTTTTAGTAGTGAATTTTAGAGTGTTACAGCTATCATTAAAAAGCATATGTAACACCCCCATTTTTTTGCACTTGAAAATTTTCTTTAAAAAGAGTTGGTAGTAGAAGCTAAACCAATAAAAACGTAGGGTGTTACTGCCACACTTAGTATAAGTCAAGTTCCTCTACCTTTATTGCACTAAGTGTTAAAGTTAAAACGTTTATCCGCTTAAATTAAGAATAACAATTGATAAGAAGAAGAGAAAGATTTCACTATAATATTAAATTGTTCTCATAATAAAAAATTAAACAAAAGCATTACAACTGACAAAGGAAAGAAATACATAAGGGAGAATAAGAGTCCATAAGATATCTAAATCAAAAGATGCCAAAATAGACACCAGATAGTCCTAATACTCAACCCCTACTAAAAGATATCAAGTTGTACCCTTAAAGTACTCCTACAAGGTAAACACTACCCATCAAATAGGCAGGGAACCATAAAATAAAACCCATCAATACAAAAGTATTGTGCAAACCAATATATAATATTAAGCACGTAAATATTACATGGAGCACATAGAAGGTAATACAAAGTATAATGTCATGACACATTAAATAATAAATACCATAGTTAAGTGCCACATTCATATCATAACTCATATCATACCATATGCCACATGTCTATCACATCAAACTTAACCATATTACAACTATTTCATTAATCCAATTATATCAAGGGTGTCCACAAAAAGGAAAACATCAAACCATAATTAAGGCCCTTTACAATAACCACATCTATTCCACTTATAAACTAATAAGGAAAGTACTAAGATAATTACCAACCAATACACCAAATCAAAATAGTGCACAAAAGCAACTATCAAACCAACATACCAAAACAAAGTAGAGCGTGGAGGCAACTACCAAATCGACAAATCATAACAATCATTTAAATCCTTATACAACAATTATTTCTATTTTAATTACTTGAGAAGATAAAATAATAACCCAGAGATATATAAGTACACCAGTCATACTGGTGCACTAAAACAACACGGTATCCTCCCAACTTGTAACCTGGAGACATACAAGTACTCTGGTGATATTGGTGCAACAAAGTAGTGTAATATCCTCCCATCCTAGGACACCTAATCCTTAAGTATCGATACCTCCTATAGGGCTAGTAGGTAGCCTCAATGGCAAGGCATCCGATGAAACCACCAAACCAAATCGAGGACTCCTACCTCATCTCTATGGTAGCTAACCCTAATGAGCAACCATTCCCAAATCAAGAGGTCTTCCACTTTGAATATTAACATCTTAATAAGTTAATCATAAAATATCAAATAATACACAGCGATTCCAATTTCATACTTAACAATTTTTCTTTTTATTTCCAATTATTCAAGTCAGACATAAGGTCAACAATCTAAACTAAAATCAAAGGTAACACTAATTCAATCTAGGAATCCATTAAGGTCATCCTAGTCTACTTATTCACACTTTTAGGCATAATAAGTCATAAATGACTAAAATGCTCTTATGTATTATTTACTCAATAATTTTCCACTTTAATACCAATTTTTATTATACTTAATGAAATTCATAATATTATTAAATAATATTAAAATAGGTAAATTAATATAAAATTTTAATTTCAAAAATTTTCAGGAGTGACAAAAATACCATTTTGCTCCTAAAACACAATTAAGCTCATTTAGCACATAGAACCGCAATCATGCATAATTATTTTAACACAAACAATCCTACTTTAATATGCCATCATAAATATATATAAAAACATAAATTTAACATACCCTTGCATAAAAATACATGGTCACACACTTAGAGAACTTAATAACAATACATGGTGCATGCATATTTTTTTATGAGATTACAAGAAAGCATCAATTACACTTAAGCATAACATAAGAAACTCCAAACATGATATCACATGATTTTTATATATGTAGTAGGAGCATAAGGGTTACCTCTTTCCAAGCACAGATAGCAAAATAACACAAAGAACCTCTAAAAGAATATTAATGCCCTCGAAAAATGGAGACACAAGAGGAGAAGACAAAAGATGACAACTTCATAATTTAACAAAAAATATAATCTTCTTTAATTATTTAAAAATAAATAAAGGGTAGATAGAAGGAAATGTAGAAGTGAAAACAAGAGAATAAGAAGAAAGAGAGGAGGATGGATCTCGGTTATAAGATCAACAAAGCTTAAGAACATTTAGCAAAAATAACAAAAATAAAGTGAAAGGTGGGAGCAACCAAGAGGAGCAAATGAGAGAAATGCTTAATTAAAATAAAGAAAGATAAATGGGGTATAAATAGGGGATGGAGGAACCAAAAATCTGCAGCCACAAGATGGGGGAGAGGTAGCTTGTTCAACACTTGAATGATAAAAGACAAGGTGGTTGAGTGTGTAATGTGGTGGAGTGTATCTAGGTTAAATGAAGTTATGAAAACCAATCAATCAACGAAGGGATGGGGGAGGTGATGATGTGCAGGTCTACGGTCAGATTTAAGCATGGAGAATGCAAATGAAGAAGGTTGAGTGCAAGAAAAACCAAAGTGAAACAACTAGCATAGGTAGAAAGTTTATGAAAGTAACTTTGGCTCAAAATTTGGTTGATTGAATAATACAATGGTCAAACTAATACAAAATCTGATCATGAAGTTTAGGGAAGTAATTTCATACATGAATAGTAATTTTAGGATTTATAGATTATTTTTAGTGGTGGAAAGATCAATAAAAAGGATAAAATTAATAAAAATATCAAAGAAGCTCATGAAATTACAAATATTTATGAGAATACTTAAAATAATATTTTAAACTCACATGTAAATTGTTTTGAATTTACAAGAAGATTTGATCTGTAAAATATTGAAATGGCAGTTAATTAACAAGTTGAAAAGGTAATTACTAACATAAATGCCAAAACTATTCTTAAAATTACGAAACTTTCCACATCATCTTATTTACTCATTTAAAACATAAATTTAATTTTTCATAATTTTTAACACAAATTCGATATGATATTTATCTAGCATACCTTAATTATATATTTTATACATAAAATTCAAAAGGGATAACAAACATAAATAAAATTAAACCAAAATTTCTAGATATACATTTAAATGCATTTAGGACCTAAATTAAATTTTATAAGAATATTTTACATGGTTTAACTTAAAATTTCACATATATAAATAGTATTTTATAAGCAAAGTACATCTAGTCGCACAATCGCAATTACTATAGAATCACCCAAAATAATCTTGAGGCTATAAAATATTTTACAATCATTTATGTAATTAAGTACACATAATTAAAACTAGTTAAAAATGGGGTATTATAGCATATACTTTAGAAGTGTCAATAATTTCATGAAACTCTTATCACTCCATCTGTTACATGCTTTTAAGTTATACAGCCTTAAAGTAGCGGATAATCAAGTAAACATTTTACAATCTCCATACAAAGGTTTCTTTGAGTCACTCAATAACTTCTTGAACATTTTTGGACAATCTTGAACACTTTCCTCAACCTTTTGAGTCATCTCCTCTAAAGAATCTCCCTCATAATTCTCAAATGATGATCCACTACTTTTCGTCATAACTTTCTCACTATCATATTTAGACTCTATCTCACCATGCCATATCCAATGAGTGTAACTTGTATCAATTCCATACACAAAAAAATGATCTTTTAATCACCAGCATTGACATGCTAAATATAAATATAGTTAAAACAAGGACAGACTATTCTACTAGAGTCCTGAGCATGTTCAACTATAAATTTGATGAAAAACTCCAATCCTTCATTATATTCTCTAAACAAATAATTTGCAGACAACCATTTCTAATCCATAGTTTTTCAATCTAGATGTATCCCATGCAAAAGTAATTATTATGAATCAATTCAATTATAAGTTTAATAATTCACAAACCACTCATGCTTAGAAAGAATTAATCTAAAATGTCTCATGCTATTTAGTGTATATATGTACAAATCATTTTAACACATTTCTAAAAAGATATCAATACATAAACCACTCATACTTACGAAGAGTTCATATTATATATATATATACATATATACATACATACATACATAGAAAAACTTTATACAATGGTTCAAATTATAAAAGATATACATACTACGGGGCTAAAGAAATAACAACATTATATACATCAAAAGGTTACTAAAGCCAAAACTTCTAACTAAGAAAAACTCACAACCATCATACTAAGTTCTTCGAACAGAATCAACAAAATGATGATACACCATGTTGATATAAATAGCTAGATCAATCCTTATAACACTCCGCTCAAACTAGGGTATTACATTCACCCCCACTCAAAGAACGCAACGTCCTCGCTGCACCTCAACCACTAACTGTCTTAATACAGTTTATCCCAAGAATCATCTTACTAGGTGTCTCACTGGCTTATCTAAGTTCAGCTCACAGTTATGGTTTCACTCTAATACCATTTGTAATACTCTAAGTCGATACGACCATGCGGGGGCCACCTTAGAGCACTTTCAGATTGATCAGTTGGCCCTAGAGACTAATATGAGTACTTTCAACGCTTTATCCTCACTCGTGCACTTTTCAAGAAATTTTCAAAAAACTTTCCAAGAAGGTCACCCATCCTAAAATTATTTCCCTCACATCATTAACTCTCTAGGGTAATCGGGGCAGATACTTAGAGGCAAGTTATGACAAAACCTCCACTAGTCATCAATCACCATCAACTCTCTAGATATCTGCTCATACTCCCTGGCAAACACTTCACCCTTAATAAATCTTGGGTGTGGTGCACCAATATAGTGGACAAACCAATGAAAAAATGTTGATGTAGCCAACAACCATGGATCCATCTAAGGCAGGTTCAAGAGTAGGTGATACGATTTTAAATGGAATGGGTCATACAACACACCGCTCATAAACAAGTGACCTAGCTCGTTATATAACCATATGACATGAGTCCGTAGATCAGCATCAAGCGCCATGCATAGATATAGTAGAGGGTATGTAACAGCAATGCACGACATCTCACAACCTACAAATGAGAACAACCAGTAAATCTTTATAATCAAGGTTGTTCTTGAAAGGATATAAATTACCAAATATGTAAACTCTTCAACTAGCTAGACAAATCATAAATATATCCTACCATATCTTAACCAACTATGTAAAGCTAACAACATATCCACATAAGATACTCATCTTAAAAGTTATGATCTTAAATTGATTTTTATTTATTTCTCTATTGATATAAATGTGTCTTTTAATATCAAGAAATGATAAATTACTGAACTCATCCTTTCATTTACTCCCACTAGACTTGTCAATAAGGTAAGTTGAATCAAACTTCCTCTTATTATACTCAACATGTTTGAAATAAGGACATAATCTTGACTTACTTAATTAACAAACAAGCTTGGTTAAATTATCATCTAATCGTTCAAGCTTGGCATAGTAAAATCAAGTAGATATTAATAAGATAATATATATAGGTTAAGTATAATAATATGATATTATTAAAATTTTAATAGAGAATAATGTATATAATAGTTTTTCATAAGATAACATATTAGTTATAATATTTAGTATAATAGATGATATACCCTTAGCCTAAGCCTAAGCCTAGCACTAACCCTAACCCTAATAAATTATAATAAAAACTAACCGTAAACATATTAAACCCTACTCCTAAACCTAGGTAGCTATAATTAAACCATAATAAATCTTATATTATTATTATTATTATAACACACACTTTTTTTAGCTAATTTAATTATTCACTTTTATTTCTTTGTTATTTTCTATGTCTAGTTAATCCTCATCAAATAAAAATTATTAACATGCAACTCTAATTGAAATTTTCATTTACTAATTTACATAAGTAAAATATATTTTTATTTAATTATATGGCATTTCCTAACATCCTGGTGCCCTATACTTATTAATGAAAATGCTTATATATATAGTTTTTATGAGTGACATTACTAATATTTTTATGTATTTTATTTCTCTTGGTAATTAAGCACTATAATATTATATATATATATATATATAGTTTTTACGAGTGACATTATTAATATCTTTATGTATTTTATTTCTCTTGGTAAATAAGCACTACAATGGTGTATGTATATATATATATATATATATATATACCAACAAATTTAACAACAAATAGCAATAATTTTCACTAACACATTCAACAACAAATAACAACACATTTTTCAACAACAAACTACAATTTTTCAATAACTAACACTACAACCTGCATCAACATGAATGCATATATATATAATAAGAGCATATGCTAGGGAAGAACAAAACCATACGTGGGAGAAGTGGTGGAAGTAAGAGGAGTGGTGGCAAGAAAGAAGACGAGTGGCAACCACATACAAACATTGCTGAGCAAGAAGGACCAAATGCTTAAGAGGTGTGCAAGAATGGCAGGACATGCAGTAACAAGAATGGTAGCAGTGTGGTGGTGTAAGAGAACAAGTGGTTGCCCGTATTTGAGAGGTGCATAAGAGAATGAGTGGTGGTTGCTCGGAGTTGAGAGGAGGAGGAGTGATGGTGCATAGTGTGGTGGTGTATGAATGAGAGAGTATGAAATTTTTGGCACAAAAACAATACCTATATGAAATAAGAGGTGGCAGATTGTAGTTTTAGTAATAGTTCTTATAAGAATCGTTATTAAAAATGTCGTGTGAAATTTTACTACGGTGTACGAAGATCCTTTTAATAATGGTGCTCACAAGAATTGTAATTAAAAAAAATTTAATAATAATTTTTACAAGTATCATTATTAAAAATACCGTGTGTAATTTTTGGATGGAGGTTTTAATAACGATTTTAACCCAGAACCATTATTAGAACTTCCTCAATGATCCCAAGCATTAACTTTTATGCTTTTAGCAATGATTTTAAAACACCGTTATTAATATACTGTTATTATTTTCCATTTCAATAGTACTAAAAGAAGCAAGGTTGAGGTGTGGTAGCTACTGAAAGTTATAAAAAATTAGCTTTGTTGATTTTATGAAGCTGGTCAGGAAGAAAAAGTTTGGTTATGAATAAGCTAGAAGGAGCTCAACTTCAGAGATGTTAATTATATGTAGTTGTAGTATGCAATACAATCTTTCCAATGAAACAAAAACCAAAGGAATAGAATAACCACAGAGAGAGAATGAGTTACTATAAGTTCGAAAGTAATCAACTTTGAACACTACTGAAAAATTATGAATTTATTTGTGTTTTGTAATGGAATGCAGATTTGGAAAAAATAAAGTGAGATCTGATAGGGAGGAGTGTGGAGTGTATTTTGTTTTTATAGAAGCCTCACTTGAGTGCTAGGATTAGGGGTGTAGGAGATAGGTTAGGCTATGGTTGAGTGTGTAAGAGAAATGTTATAAAATAATGATTATAGCACTAGTTTCACTATTTGGTTGGGTGAAAAGTAACTAAGTTATAAATCTAATTTGGTTTGGTTAAGTGACTAGTTAGGATTAAAATAATGGTTAGAGTATTGGTTATAATTTATTTTGGTTAATTAAATTGTAAGAATGTCCAATAACAGGCACTTATTGAGAAAATATCAATTGAGTTCCAAAAATTATAAAAAATTATAGAAAGGTCCCAAATAATTTTAGAAACTTGAATTAAAAAATATTAGATATCAAAGTTGGTTTAAAGCTCAACAAACGAAAAACGAGCAAAAACGGATAAGTTGCAGAAACATATTTTTCTACAAATATACAAAATGAATAATGGGGGGTTCAAATTACCACAAATTGATGCACAATATTATAAAAAAACCAAATATATAAAAATATTTGGTCTCGGAACTCATTTGATGATCAACGAATTAAATTAGTAAAAACAGCTAAAATTGTCTAATTATGTAAACAGATATTTTCGTGATTTAATGATTCAGAAGGAAAAGGTAAAAAAATGAATGAATAAAGTGGCCGAATGAACTCAAAAATATTTTTAGATCGATGTACAAATTTTGAAGGGGTCAGAAAGATTGAAAACACAAGAATCGGAAGAATTGTAATAAATGTGTTATACGCAAATGAGAAAAATGATCGATGAAATGTCTAAAAATTAACACAAATTGAATGAGCCTTAATAA
The DNA here is from genome assembly GCA_039764185.1 of Tamarix austromongolica. NCBI lineage: Eukaryota > Viridiplantae > Streptophyta > Magnoliopsida > Caryophyllales > Tamaricaceae > Tamarix > Tamarix austromongolica. The sequence continues at coordinate 105,364,045 of CM077808.1, read as the reverse complement.
TATAATATATATGCTTTTTAGACGTGGTACTAGGCCAATCACGTATGCTAATTAGGATTTGAGAGAATAGGGTATTATAGATGTTGAGATGTGAGTTATATATACTGCGAAAGTTATAGTTGTTGTGTTGGAGTTTGGTTCTATTTATTACTTCACAGGGCATCTTTGGATGTTTGGTTGATAAGTGTTACTATGTTCTAAATGAACACGCATAATATGTAGTGTGGTGATTGTTGTTTACCTGTTATGACTATCATATTGTCATCATCTCGTATACGTTTAAATATTTATCCCATGTGTTACCATGATGCCTTTATGGTTATTAGGTTATGGTTGTTCCTAATCATACCTTAGGGAGAATCTCTATTATGTTCATTTGGCAAGTTTTCAATTATTCTAGATAAGAGAATATGAGTAGTGTATAGCCTTGATGGTATTTGATTATCTAAATGATTAACATATATCAATCCTCATATTTATATTTAAATGTCTTACACCATGTTAGTTATATCATGCTACTTTTTTATATTAGTTTTGTAATACCCCAAATTGAGTAGAGTGTTATAAGGATTGATCTGGCTACTTATATTAACATGATATATCATCCTTTTGGTGATTCTGTCCTAAGAAATCCATAGTTAAGCATGCTGGCTATGGAGTAATTTTTAGGATGTATGACCTACCTAGGAACTTTCAGAAATTTTCTGAAATTTTAATAGGAAGTGCATGAGTGAGGACAAAGTGTGCTAAAAGAACTCGTGTTGGTCTGTGGGGTCAGTCGATCAATCCAAAGGGACTCCAAGGTAGCCCCCGCATGGTCGTATCGACTTGGGGTGTTACAAATAGTATCAAAGTGAAACCACAACCATGACCTAAACTTAGATGAGCCAGTTAACCACCTAGTGAGATGATTCTTGGGATAAACTATATTAAAATAGTTAGTGGTTGAGACCTAATGAGGAAGTTGATTTCTTTGAATGGGGGTGAATGTAATACCCCAAATTAAGCCGAGTATTATAAGGATTGATTTGGCTACTTATAATAACATGGTATACTATCCTTTTGGTGATTCCGTCCTAAGAACTCCACAGTTAAGCATGCTGGATGTAGAGCAATTTTTAGGATGGGTGATCTTCTTGGAAAGTTTAAAAAATTTTCTAAAAATTTCATAAGAATTGCATGAGTGAGGATAAAGCGCTGAAAGGACTCGCATTAGTATGTGGGGCCAGCCGATCAACTCGAAAGTGCTCCAAAGTATCCCCCTCATGGTCATATCGACTCGGGGAAGGTTATTAAATACCGTATGGGTTCTGTTTTATGTTTTCCTACCTATGCAACGGATAGTGATAACCCTCCAGGAATACTTTGAGGGTTCAACTTGATGGATTCTAGTAGAGGGTTGAGAGTTAGGACGATCCAGTTTCCAACACCTTTTGACTCGGATATTTCATAGAATTTTAAGTCCCTTGCTATTTCCCTTTTGTTATATTGCAACTCTTTGCCTGATCTTTTGTATTTATTAGAACAATGTAATCTGCAATGAAATTGCTAACTTGCATTCGTTATAAATGTTATTTTAAAAAATTAATGATTTAGCATTTGCACTTAGTCTAAGGATGGTAGAGGATACCAGACGTATACTGAGTGTGGCAGTAACATCCATTATGTTTTAATAATTAACTCTTCCAGAAAATAAATTTTTTAAGAAGTTAATTTGGGGATGTTACACGAACATTTCTTGGGATAAGGTGTATTGAGATAGTTAGTGGTTGAGGCACAACAATAAAGTTGCATTCTATGAGTGAGGATGAATGTAATGCCCCCAAATTCAGTAGGGTGTTATAAGAATTGATATGGTACTTATATCAACATGTTATACCATCATTTTAGTGATTCTTTTTAAAGAACTCCACAATTAAGCATGCTAGTCGTAAAGTAATTTTTAGGATGGGTGACCATCCTAGAAGTTTAGAAAATTTTTAAAAATTTCTCGGGAAGTGTGTGAGTGAAAACATAGCACGATGAAAGGACTCATATTGATATATGGGGCCAACCAATCAATCTGAAAGCACTTCAGGTTAGCCCTCGCATGGTCATATCAACTTGGGGTGTTACAAATGGAATTGAAGCAAAACCACAACTGTGAGTTGAACTTGAATGAGTCAGTCAGCCGCCTAACAGGATGATTCTTATAATAAAACTATATTGAGATAGTTAGTAGTTAAGGTGCAATGAGGAGATTGCCTTCTTTGAGTGGGGGTGAATGTAATACCCCAAACTAAATGGAGTTTTATAATGATTGATATGACTACTTATATCAACATAGTATACCTTCATTTTGGTGATTAAGTTCTATAGGATGGGTGACCATCCTGGGAAGCTTTGAAATTTTTTTGAATATTTCTTGGAAAGTGCATGAGTGAGGACAAAGTGTACTAAAAGGACTTGTGTTGATTTGTAGGGGGGCAAGCAATCAATGCGAAAGCATTCCAAGGTAGCCCTTGTGTCGTTGTATTGATTCAAGGTGTTCCATTGATGATGGGTGTAAATTAGATTCGTGAATTTTGAGGATGCAATATTGGAAATATGTAATACCCCGTATTTTTAAATTTTATTTTATTAAGCTTAATTATTTTCTTAGCGTAAATTGATGTAAACATTTAATTATTTTAATTTCGAGTTATTTTATGGATTTATCGACAATTTCAACTTCATATTTGAGTTTAATTAATCCTTGCCATTGCCGATCATTCTAGATAAATTCGTTCACGACCATGATTTCATTATATTCATATGATTTTGATTAAAAATATGTATTTCTGTTCTTTCTTGTATTTTATTTTTAATATTTTAGATTCATTTTTTGTTATAACTTCGTTGTGTGATTATGACTTTGTTTTGGAGTTATATTTCATTAATGAAGTATATTATTTAAATTATAAAATTTATGTTTAAAATAGTAAAATTTATTTTAACAATTTTCTCCATAGAAAATAATTCCGACTTTAAATTTATTAGTTTTTGAGGTCGTTAAGATCTTTGGAAAGTTTTAAATTAAAAATATCTTCGGATCTTGTTTATGAATTTATTTCCGAAATTAATTTTCTTCCATTTTACCATTTTTGGTTTGCGGAAAACCAATTTTGGAAATTTTTTAAATTAGTCTCAATTTATTAGAATTTGAATTAAATATTTTCTTATGCACTCTTAAATAATTTTTTATGTCTTATAATATATTTTTGTAAACAATATAAATCTTTACATTCGTTAGTAAATTCTTCTGAAAACATTTCTGAATTATATATATATATAGCTCTTATATCAATTTTAAGCCTTCAGATTCTTATAAAATGATTTTTTGTTAAATAAATTCTAGATAAAATCTTCCAATAATAATTTTAGATATTTAGTATTTAGTATTTTATTATTTGTTTGTATTTGAAAAAAAATGATTAGTTCCCCCGACCCCCTCTTCCTTTTCCTTTTCTCTCTTCTTCTCTCCCTTCTCTCCTTTTTCTCTTTCCCATTTGTGCTCCCTACACCTGAGCCCAACCCCTACCATCTCCTTCTCCCTTCTCCTCCAGCCATTGTCAGCCATAACTGCCACCTGCGATGCCACTACCAGCACCATTGTAGTAAGTAACAGCCTCAAGCAACTACAGTAGTAGTAGTGAACAGTAGCAGGAGTAGAGGACAACAGCAACGGAGGTTGCGCTACCGTCATGCCATGATGAGCTTTGTTGGCTACCGGCAAGCATTGGTAGACCTCCAGTGGAGCTTCCCCCATGTTCATTCTCCCCGATTTGCAACTCCTTGTTTGGTATAAATATTTGGAAACCCTAACCCTTGTTTTGATTAATTGAGTATGAATTAGCTTATGATAAGCTAAATTGATTATTTGATTATGTATATATATGATGTATGATTGATTTAGAGTGGTTAATTATAGTGTATTTGATTGATTTGTGAAAATTAGAATTTTGGCCGTGTTATGCTTGAATTTTTTAGATTCGTCCGATTAATCTATTTTAGTTAAATTGATTTTACAATATGCTATAAAATATATCTAATTTCATATTAGAATCGTTAATTTGAGAAATTTATGTCGAATTCATAGAATTGACTTTCTAGGTCAAAATCCATGTGTAATGAAATGATGTTGCATAATTGAGTTATTCACTCAATTGATTTTATAATATCCTTTGAAATATATTTCATTTCATATCGAAGGTGTTGATTTGGAAAAATTGTGTGAAATTGATTGGAATTGGAATTTTAGGTCAAAACTCTTATAGGTCTAAATTGGAATGTTAATCAGGTTATTTTATTCAATTGATTATATAACTTACATAAGAATACATTTAATTATAATTCTGAATCATCAATTTATATAATTTAGTAAGAATTGATCGGATTTACATTCCGGACTAAAAAACCCTAATTATGCTAAATTGGGTATTTCTTTTATTGGTTTTGATCAATCGATTATACAATATGTTATATAATACGTTTAATTGCATTTCTAAACATTCAATTTAATTAAATTAAAAGATATTAACTGAATTGCATTTTAGGGCTTAAAACCTTAGATTCTGAGTCAAATTATGAAATTGGTCATTTATATAGTTGTTTTTCAAAAATTAAATTTACAGAAATAGTTGAAATGATCCTAATTGAATTCAAACACCTTCAATTGGAATTAATCAATTTGAATTATTCAAGTTTGTATCTTGGGTTTTGAAACCCTAATTTCGAAAATCGATTATCTTATATTGGTGATTCATAAGATTATTTTTTGTTGAAATTGATTATCTAGATTTATCTAAAATTAGTTTAATTGTGTTTAAAGCTATCAATTTGGAGTAAATAAAGTTAATTAGCCGAGTCGTAGTTTAGGCATTAAAAACCCTAGTTTCAGATATGGTTTTATGAAAATGGTTTGCTTATGCTTCTTGCACCTAGTAGATTACTAGTTTTGGATTTAAAATCAGTGTAATTGTATTATTATATTATTGATTTGGATTGGTTCCTAAAAATGGTTGATTTGCCTCTTTAGTCGTAAAACCTAATGAGTAAGTCATTTTCGATAAAATTAACTTATAATCTATTATTCTTTCCTCAGCTTTCTAAATTAATTTGAAATGTCCCAAGTGACATGTGTTAAACCCGATTTGGTTAATATTTAATCTTAAATCTTAATAGAGAGACACTCGCAAGTCATAGGTTTCAGACATGTTTTCTAAAAATAATTATTTGTGTCAGTTTGTGTTTATTTAATTATAATAATTAAATTATTGATTAATAAGATAGTTCCTAACCTAGTTCTAATTTCCATTGATGATCTAAGAAAACTTTCTCGTGGATTATCGACCTCTTGATAGCTCTCTCTCTCTCTTTCTCAATATCCTTAGCTAGCTTCAAATTTAGGTAAGTTTTTACTTACCTTTACTTATAGCGGAATATGGAATGTGTATCTATTGGCAGTAGAAGGTGATGATTATACTTATAGGTTATTTAATCATGTCAAGCGTATGTTGTGTTCTATATGGTAATTGTATGTATGTATATGTGTATGAATTTATAACCTCAATGCAAATGCATGTTAGTATGGCGCTTGAATATTGTATGTGTGTGAGTATGTGAAGGGTTGAGTATGGATTGAAATTGCATGTTATCTTATGATGTATTTTATGTCATGGAATTATTCAGCTCTAACACCACTTGAAATTAATCGGCTTTAATGCCACATAAATTATTTCGGCTTTAATGCCCTTGGAATCGATCGACTTTAATGCCTCCAGAATTGGTTCGGATTTAATGCCACTTGAATTGGTTCCTCTTTCATGCCCCTAGAATTGATCGACTTTAATGCCATTTGGATTGGTTCGGCTTTAACGCCTCTTGGATTAGTTCAACTTTAATGTTGCTTGAGATTTATTGGCGTTAATGCTGCTTGGCTTTAATGCCACTTGAATTTGATATAATAATGGAAATTCATTGTGTTGATAGATGTGAGATAAGTGCTGTTATGCGGACCTAATTTATGATTGGTTAAGTCCTTGAATAAAATATTAATCACTTAAAGTGAAAGATCTTGAGTTGGGACTTATATCACTCGGGGTAGCTATTCAAGTTAGGTTTGGTATTCACTTGGTACCATTTCGATATTTTTCTATTCTGTGATCCCGAGTGCCTTACGAAGTCTAGAGAGGCCCTCTTCTATTCTATAGGTGTCTCGATATATTTTGGCCCTATAAGGGATATGCATACTTAAGTGATTAGGTGTCCTATTTATTGGTGGTATAGTTATGTTTGTGGGTGGAGCAGTTAAGGCTAGTACCATTCAAGTACTAGATTAGTTGTTACAATCTCTTTGAGTCTCCATCCTTAAGATAATATAATTAAATAGTTGTGATCACGATAAAGAAATATAATAATGAATCATTCTTGCTCATTCACGGGCTTTATATTTATGTTTCATATACATGTTTCTTTGATGTCTCTCTTATAATAGTGTTGCCAAATGATGCAGATCCATATTCAATTATCACATAATCTATTATTAAAATTGCATGTGGGCATTATGTGTAGAATGATACCTTCTATGGTAGTGTGTGTTACTTAGCATGCGATTATGATGTTCTTATATACTTGTACTTCATGTATTGTCATGTCTAACCATATATTCATAATCATGAATTTGTAACTCCATATTTTATTGTATATATCACATGTATAATTGACCATGAGTTATTATATGAGTAGAATGGTATATGTATCGCATGTGTAATCGAGTGTGAATTATTATATAAGTGAAACAATATTTTTATCACATGTATAATTAAGCATGAGTATTGTAAGCTAAAAATTGTCATATCTTATGCATATCCTGTTTCCTTCCATGAGTCAGATAGTCGTGATTTACTCATTACTAAACCCATACTGATATTACCTTGGTTGAATGGGTCCTACGATGATCCACTGATGGTAGGGAGCATACCTCTTGTGTAGGTATGAGATCAGATATTATTTTTGGGTTGAAGGCTTAGCTTGAGAGAGTAGGCAATCTGAAATTTGATCCCTCGGGATTTATCTTTGTTTGACTGTATTCATTTTTAGAAGTCTCAAGTGTTGTACTAAAATATCAAGGGAGTTGTAATTGAATTTTAATTTCCCATTACTTTGATAAGCTTTTAAAATACAAGTTTATTTCACAGATTTCTGCTGATTTAGTCAGTGATAATTTTATTCAGTGAAATTGTTCACTTGTCATCTGCATGTGGATATTTCCTTGTGGAAGTTTATCCTCACTGCATATATATTGGTTGAATTTTGTTGGATAGGTTTTAGCCTTGCATCTAGCATGAGATAGATGGTAGATATTTATCTTGTATTAGGTGTGTCGGTAATATTCCTTAAATTATATTTTAAGTTTTGCATTATTTTTTTAAACGAAAATTTTCAAAAGTGAAATTTGGAGGTGTTACACAAGAGTGGGCATAGTCTTTGGTATGTAATCGGAGGGGACCAATTTTTATTTTATTTTTTACAATGATTGCTTGGTGATGACAATAATTCCACAACTAATGTTGTTTTTAAACAAGTCATTAAAAATATATATTGATATATTTTATTATTTCATTAACATCATGCAATTTTCCTAAATTATATCACTTCAATTATTATTTTCTTTACAATAAAATTCTTTTGTGTTTTTTTTTTCTCTTTACATATGAATAATTAGGTTGTAAATATAGAAAATATTAGTTGATAGATGTAAAAAAAAAAAAAAAAACTCTTACGCCCTTATAACAGTCTTAGGGGATCTAGCCAAGAGAGAGGAAGGCTAACTAGAACAAATAGATTGTGGAGCACTCCTCAAAGACCTGTGAGAAGCGTGAAAGGATAAATAGATGTAGCAAAAAGCTGCTCCACACCTTTCCCTAGTCTAAAAGAAAAGATGATACCAAACCTTTCTTCATCCATGAGGCAATTAACCTTTTCTTTCATTCTCCCCCTATCCTACTAGTCAACGTTACTTCCATCGGCTCACGATTCTTATTCCTGCACCAGCCTCTATATCTTTGGCTTCAGGTCGTCGACACCGCTATCCCTTATTCACTAACTCCTTGATCAAACAAGTTGATACGTACATTATAGCTAACCAGCTCTGAAACAAAATCAATTGAATTGAATTCTTTCTTTTGTTCTTAAACTTTGTTCAATCGGTTGGGGTGACCATGTCACACGGTACTGATACTCGGACTTTGCTGTTGGTTGGACGTACCGGAAACGGCAAGAGTGCCACGGGCAACAGTATCCTCGGAGATAAAATTTTCAGGTCGAGGGCCAGCTCATCTGGTGTCACAAACCAAACGGAAATGAAAAGTACCATGCATGGGAATAGAGTTATCAACGTCATTGATACCCCAGGTATCATTTGAATTGATATTTAAAGTAATTATAAAAGACTTACATACGAATGTGTGTGTGCGTTGTATGTACGTACGTAATCATTAATTAATTTCTCTCTCTCTCTCTCTCTCTCTCTCTCTCTCTCTCTCACACACACACACACACATACATATATGCAGGGCTGTGCGAGGCTACCACAGATGCAGACACATTGGGAAAAGAGATTATCAAGTGCGTCGAGCTGGCTAAAGATGGAATTCATGCCCTGCTATTAGTTTTCTCTGTCAAAAATCGTTTCTCAAAAGAAGAAGAATCGGTACTTGAGAGCTTGAAGACTTTGTTTGGTTCTAAGATTACTGATTACATGATTGTAGTTTTTACCGGTGGGGATGAGTTAGACGATGAGGAGGAGACGATAGAAGAATACCTTGGTCGTGAGTGTTCTCCTGTAACACCCCCATTTTTAATGCTAAAAATTTTCGTTTTGCGGAAGCGATAATTACAAAATCCATGGGTGTTACCGCCACACTCAGTATAAGTCTGGCATCCTCTACCGTTCTTATACTGAGTGCTAAGGCTAAAATATTACTTTACTTAAATAATATTAAAACAGAGGCAGGATAGAATTTCATTACAAATTACATTGTCCTGAATAGATACAAAAAAATCAGGCAAGAGTTGTAATGTAACAAAAGAGAAATAGCAGGGGACTTAAGAGTCCAAGAAATATCCGGACCAAAAGAAGTCGAGGCGAACACCGGATAGTCCTAACTCTCAACCCTCTATTTGAAGTCGTCAGACCCTACCCTCAAAGTAATCCTGCAAAGTAGCGACTGCCCGTGGAATAGGCAGGGGACCATGAAACGGAACCCGTCAGTACTACGGTACTGAATAACCCTTTATACCAAACTAATATGAAAAACTAGCATGGAACACATACAAGGCATACGACTAACAGGTACAAGACATTTAAGTATTCATACGAGGATTGATAAACAATAATCATTTAGACAATCAATTTCTATTAAAGCTACATGCTACTCATTTTTATTTGTCTAAAACAACCGACAGCTTACCAGACTAACATGTCAAAAGTATTCTCAGAAGTAATGATTAGAACCTAAACTCCAGCATAACAATTATAACATCAGCAGCATGACTCATATCTCAGCATAACTCCCAACCAAATTTATAACATCACAAGTGTATTAACAGGTAAGCTATAACATAATCCACAACATCAAAAGTATACTTACAGGTAGAATATGATAAAATACATAACATCACTTGGGTACTTACAGACACAGAATAATAATATCCGTAATCCCACGGGTACACTTACAGGTATAGTAAATTAAAATACAAAACATCAACGTATATTTACAGATATAGTATAATAATATATATAACATCACAGGCATACTCATAGACATAATACCCACACAGGTAGGCCCGCAGGCTACTACTTAAACCACAGGTAGGCACAGCGGCCACTACCAAACCAATCCAATATCCAATAATAATCCTTCAAATCAAATCACATTATTTCCATTTTTTATTTATTTACTCGAGGGGGATACAAGAATAACCCGGAGACATGACAGTACACCGGTCATACCGGCGCACAAGGCAACACGATACCCTCCAACCATCCAACCGAGAGGCATAACAGCACTCTGGTCATACTGACGCACAAGGCACACAGTACCCTCCTCACCTCGGACACCTAATCCTTAAGTATCGATACCCCCTATAGGGCCCGTAGGTCACCTATAGAGTAGACTAGGGCCTTACTGGGGCACAACCGGCACACCAGAAATCCAACAAATCGAGGACTCCTACCTCATCTCTAGGATAGCTACCCCTAGAGAGAAACCATTCCCAAACTCGAGGTCTTTCACTTTACGTATTAGTGTTTTTATAAAGTAATCACAGATAACACACATTATACATTTATTCTTATTTCCATACTTATTCATTTTCCCTTTATTTCCAATTATCCAAGTCAACCTTACGGTCAACGGTAAAAAGAAAAGTCAAAATCAATACTAAGGTCAACCTACCAAAATTCTAAGGCCATCCTATATCCAATTATTCACATTTGGGCGTTAGGCCAAAAATGACCAAAATGCCCTTGAAGCTAATAATTATCAGATTAGTATCCATTTAAATACTAAGTCTATCTTATTTATTAATCTATCATGAAAAGGCTAAAATGAATAATCTAATTATTTATTATATAATTTAAATCATTAATCATGTCAAAAGACCATTTTGCCCCTACATAGATTTCGGCATATGAAACTCTATCATAAACTTTTGAAACGTATAAAACACATACTCATAAAATCAACAACAGATAATACATGTTAGACATGATTTCCAGGATAAATATCATATTACACAAAAATGACTAAATTGCCCTTAGGGCACACATTCCTAATAATTCTTGCATAATTATATCTAAACATGCTAAACTAATAATTATATGCATAATTATTATACCAAACGTTCTCCCATCATTAGAATTATTTTTAAGACATGCTTTTATACCCGAAATATTTTATATCAGATAACATGCCCATTTTTACCCTTTTTCATAATAATAATAATTAACACATAATTATATTGAAATAAATCATGCTAAACACATTTAATACACCAAGAACCCTAATGTGCTATCACGCAATATTTAACATTTTAATAAGGTATAACGGTTACCTGAATTCCAGCAAAAACGCAAAAATAGCGGTATCCTACTAAATTTATCGGATCCCGCTAATCAACCTTTCGTACCTAAAAATAATACCGAAATTATCGAATTAATATCTATCAGATAAAATAATAATTATAGTATAAAAATATTTATTTTTCTAAAATTACCAAAATACCCTTACAATTAATATTGGTACCAAAATTTTATTTAACCACTACGCAACTCACGCTGCATGCAGCGTGAGTCACGCTCGAGGGGAAAAGGGGCACGGCAGAATGGCGAGAGGGTCGGCTGGGCAAGGCAGGGGAAGGGAGAGGGTGGCAGTGGCGGTGGAGATCGGCGGTTGCTGGTGGCTGCTGGGCGGCTGGGCGACGGGGAAGAAGGGTGCAGGCTGGTTGGGTGGTGCTGCGGCTGCTGGTTGAGGCTGCAGGAGGAGAGAAAGAAAAAGGAGGGACGGGTGGAGAAGGTGGGGTGGCCCGGTGGTGGATGCAGGGCTGGTAGAAGTGCAGGGGGATGATGGTGGAGGTGATGCGGTGGTGTTTGGGTGGGAGGAAAAATCGAACAAAAGAGGGGGAGCAACGGGGCTGGTGCTGCGAGGTGGTCGGGGGGTTAGTGCATGGGAAACAATGGGACGGGGAATCGGACGAAGCAGAGGAAGGCACGGGCTGGGGAGCTGGGCGACGGGATGGCTGCGGTCGGGGAAGGGCGCGGTGTCTGGGCGACGGGTGGGGCGCTGCTGGGATGAAGGGAGGAGGTGGCAGGGCTGCAGGGTTTGGGTGGCTGGAGTGGTGGACTGCTGCGAGTGGAGGTGCGGGAGAAGGCTGGGAAAAGGATAACAGGGGCTGCTTGGGGTGGGTTGCCGAGAGAAAAATAAGGGGAAGCTGGTCGGGGAGGGTGCGGCGGGGAGACAGGAAGAAAAGGAAGAAAGGGAGAAGGTGCAGAGAGGGAGCTGCGATGAGGTGCTGTGCATGTGAGTTTGAAATGAAAGAGGGGGGGGGGGTTGTTTGGGTTGGACGGTGATGGTTTCGTGTGCGTGTGTACATGTGTATAATATGCAGAGATACAGACGGTTGAGTAAGGTCAGATAAAGAGGGAGACAGGGGGAGAGAGAATAAATAAATAAATAAATAATAATAAGATATGTATATATTTTCTTTAATTTAAATTTAGTTTGAATAAATTATGATATTTGACAAAAATGAAATTCGGAAAAATAATGCGGATTAGAATAGGTTTAATAAAAACAAATAAAATAAAATAAAATAAAAACAATCGAAGATAAATTTTAAAAAAAAAATAATTCGGGTTACGGCTATTAATAAAATAATTCAGATAAGATTTACGAATAAAACTAGGATTAAAATAAAGAATCGGTTTCTATCAATTTTTTTAGCCTAATTAATTTTTATATCTAAGTCATTGAAATAATAATAATAATAATAATACGTTTAATACTAAACCTCCTAAATTAATAATTATAACTAATCATACGTAATTATTAATTTTAATTAGGATTTCCTAAAAACGGGTTATTACATTACTACCCCCTTAAAAAGGGACTTCGCCCCCGAAGTCCACATCACACCACATAATTTAAGCACATAAGGCCCACATAGCACACTAGAGTCAATGCCTTATAGAACTACCTCATCATAGAAAACTCATAACAATCTAACATATAACACATAAAGTCAAACCATTCAAGCAGTCAAAGGATTAATAGCCAAAATACCAGGAGGTGGGTTTTCTAGACCCCTGGCCTGAGCATCTGCCTCTGATCGGCTGATAAGACGGATTGCGCCAAACATTGGATCTCTCGGGGCATTCCCAATGCCAGATCCCTGACCTGTACCGTTACCTTGCGGCGAAGGACGATAGCTCGGAGCTTTACCCTTATTGTCTCTACTCTGTGAGATGCCTGCTGGCTGTGGGGTCCTCTGTGTAGTTTGCTGCTGGTAGGTGACAGGTTCTGATGGCTGCACCTGCATCCTCTGAACTCCGTCCCGAGGTGCCTGGAAGCACTCAAAACTCCTATGACCATGCTTGCCACAATTATAACACTGGACTAGCTGACCCTCACAAGTTTTCCCTGGATGGTTTCGTCCACAACGCTTGCAGTGGTAGTGTCTGCTCTGTCCTTGGCCTCCTCCACTACGGAAGCCAATCTGACTACCCTGGTGCTGACTAGTCTGGCCTCCTGTCCGAGGCTGAATCCTGCGATCACTGTCTGGAACCTCTGGTTTCCTTTTGTTCCCTGGGGTCTCACTAACCCTAATCTGAATAGCCTTTGCGACCTTGGTCGCCTTCTCAAACATGTCAAAGAGGCTGAGGAAAGAAGAACTCGAGAGCAACTCCTGGATACGAGGGTTCAAACCCATCTCAAATCGGTGCATCTTCATCTCCTCATCTGCCCCTACATCAGGTGCGAAACGAATCAAGTCGGTGAACTCCAAGTAATACTGCTCGACTGTGGAGGAACCCTGGCGAAGCGCCATGAATCTATCGTATAATCCCATCCTAACACTAGTCAAACAGAAGCGAGCTCTCATTTTCTGTAGCATGTGCTCCCAAGTCTCAATGGGTGCACCTGGTTCCTGCTGACTGCGCCACCAATCATCAGTACGACCCTTCAGGAAGTATGCAGCTACCTTCACCTTCTTCTCAGGTGGACACTCTGAAGCTTCAAATATTTTGTCAAACTCTCGAATCCAATACTCCAGAGCTAATGGGTCCTCGGTACCCATAAATGTCGGCGGCGAGTGTGATCGTGTCCTTCGCAACCAGTCCTCCTGCGGAGCTGGTGCAGGAACATGGATAGGTATCTGGAATGGTGGTGGGGGTGGTGGCTGATGTAAGTCCCTTTCAGCCATGGCGATAAGAAGCTCCTCCATACGTGCAAGTCTTGTATTCTGAACCATGATGCTCTAGGACGGGGCAAGGAAGGGTTCAACACACACTTCAAGAAAATCACGTAGTAAATGCAACAGAATAAGGCAACCTAGAGAAGTAACAAGTAACTAATTACCTAGAAGGCCAACAGGTAACAACAGCTAATTCTAAGGCCAAACTCAATTCCATACCACACTTCCTCACCTGACTAATCCGGGTTTTTAAAACTTTTAGGAACGAAAGTTTTCAAAGACAGAAGGGAGGATTTTAAAACCAAAAGCTCTGATACCAACTTGTAACACCCCCATTTTTAATGCTAAAAATTTTCGTTTTGCGGAAGCGATAATTACAAAATCCATGGGTGTTACCGCCACACTCAGTATAAGTCTGGCATCCTCTACCGTTCTTATACTGAGTGCTAAGGCTAAAATATTACTTTACTTAAATAATATTAAAACAGAGGCAGGATAGAATTTCATTACAAATTACATTGTCCTGAATAGATACAAAAAAATCAGGCAAGAGTTGTAATGTAACAAAAGAGAAATAGCAGGGGACTTAAGAGTCCAAGAAATATCCGGACCAAAAGAAGTCGAGGCGAACACCGGATAGTCCTAACTCTCAACCCTCTATTTGAAGTCGTCAGACCCTACCCTCAAAGTAATCCTGCAAAGTAGCGACTGCCCGTGGAATAGGCAGGGGACCATGAAACGGAACCCGTCAGTACTACGGTACTGAATAACCCTTTATACCAAACTAATATGAAAAACTAGCATGGAACACATACAAGGCATACGACTAACAGGTACAAGACATTTAAGTATTCATACGAGGATTGATAAACAATAATCATTTAGACAATCAATTTCTATTAAAGCTACATGCTACTCATTTTTATTTGTCTAAAACAACCGACAGCTTACCAGACTAACATGTCAAAAGTATTCTCAGAAGTAATGATTAGAACCTAAACTCCAGCATAACAATTATAACATTAGCAGCATGACTCATATCTCAGCATAACTCCCAACCAAATTTATAACATCACAAGTGTATTAACAGGTAAGCTATAACATAATCCACAACATCAAAAGTATACTTACAGGTAGAATATGATAAAATACATAACATCACTTGGGTACTTACAGACACAGAATAATAATATCCGTAATCCCACGGGTACACTTACAGGTATAGTAAATTAAAATACAAAACATCAACGTATATTTACAGATATAGTATAATAATATATATAACATCACAGGCATACTCATAGACATAATACCCACACAGGTAGGCCCGCAGGCTACTACTTAAACCACAGGTAGGCACAGCGGCCACTACCAAACCAATCCAATATCCAATAATAATCCTTCAAATCAAATCACATTATTTCCATTTTTTATTTATTTACTCGAGGGGGATACAAGAATAACCCGGAGACATGACAGTACACCGGTCATACCGGCGCACAAGGCAACACGATACCCTCCAACCATCCAACCGAGAGGCATAACAGCACTCTGGTCATACTGACGCACAAGGCACACAGTACCCTCCTCACCTCGGACACCTAATCCTTAAGTATCGATACCCCCTATAGGGCCCGTAGGTCACCTATAGAGTAGACTAGGGCCTTACTGGGGCACAACCGGCACACCAGAAATCCAACAAATCGAGGACTCCTACCTCATCTCTAGGATAGCTACCCCTAGAGAGAAACCATTCCCAAACTCGAGGTCTTTCACTTTACGTATTAGTGTTTTTATAAAGTAATCACAGATAACACACATTATACATTTATTCTTATTTCCATACTTATTCATTTTCCCTTTATTTCCAATTATCCAAGTCAACCTTACGGTCAACGGTAAAAAGAAAAGTCAAAATCAATACTAAGGTCAACCTACCAAAATTCTAAGGCCATCCTATATCCAATTATTCACATTTGGGCGTTAGGCCAAAAATGACCAAAATGCCCTTGAAGCTAATAATTATCAGATTAGTATCCATTTAAATACTAAGTCTATCTTATTTATTAATCTATCATGAAAAGGCTAAAATGAATAATCTAATTATTTATTATATAATTTAAATCATTAATCATGTCAAAAGACCATTTTGCCCCTACATAGATTTCGGCATATGAAACTCTATCATAAACTTTTGAAACGTATAAAACACATACTCATAAAATCAACAACAGATAATACATGTTAGACATGATTTCCAGGATAAATATCATATTACACAAAAATGACTAAATTGCCCTTAGGGCACACATTCCTAATAATTCTTGCATAATTATATCTAAACATGCTAAACTAATAATTATATGCATAATTATTATACCAAACGTTCTCCCATCATTAGAATTATTTTTAAGACATGCTTTTATACCCGAAATATTTTATATCAGATAACATGCCCATTTTTACCCTTTTTCATAATAATAATAATTAACACATAATTATATTGAAATAAATCATGCTAAACACATTTAATACACCAAGAACCCTAATGTGCTATCACGCAATATTTAACATTTTAATAAGGTATAACGGTTACCTGAATTCCAGCAAAAACGCAAAAATAGCGGTATCCTACTAAATTTATCGGATCCCGCTAATCAACCTTTCGTACCTAAAAATAATACCGAAATTATCGAATTAATATCTATCAGATAAAATAATAATTATAGTATAAAAATATTTATTTTTCTAAAATTACCAAAATACCCTTACAATTAATATTGGTACCAAAATTTTATTTAACCACTACGCAACTCACGCTGCATGCAGCGTGAGTCACGCTCGAGGGGAAAAGGGGCACGGCAGAATGGCGAGAGGGTCGGCTGGGCAAGGCAGGGGAAGGGAGAGGGTGGCAGTGGCGGTGGAGATCGGCGGTTGCTGGTGGCTGCTGGGCGGCTGGGCGACGGGGAAGAAGGGTGCAGGCTGGTTGGGTGGTGCTGCGGCTGCTGGTTGAGGCTGCAGGAGGAGAGAAAGAAAAAGGAGGGACGGGTGGAGAAGGTGGGGTGGCCCGGTGGTGGATGCAGGGCTGGTAGAAGTGCAGGGGGATGATGGTGGAGGTGATGCGGTGGTGTTTGGGTGGGAGGAAAAATCGAACAAAAGAGGGGGAGCAACGGGGCTGGTGCTGCGAGGTGGTCGGGGGGTTAGTGCATGGGAAACAATGGGACGGGGAATCGGACGAAGCAGAGGAAGGCACGGGCTGGGGAGCTGGGCGACGGGATGGCTGCGGTCGGGGAAGGGCGCGGTGTCTGGGCGACGGGTGGGGCGCTGCTGGGATGAAGGGAGGAGGTGGCAGGGCTGCAGGGTTTGGGTGGCTGGAGTGGTGGACTGCTGCGAGTGGAGGTGCGGGAGAAGGCTGGGAAAAGGATAACAGGGGCTGCTTGGGGTGGGTTGCCGAGAGAAAAATAAGGGGAAGCTGGTCGGGGAGGGTGCGGCGGGGAGACAGGAAGAAAAGGAAGAAAGGGAGAAGGTGCAGAGAGGGAGCTGCGATGAGGTGCTGTGCATGTGAGTTTGAAATGAAAGAGGGGGGGGTTGTTTGGGTTGGACGGTGATGGTTTCGTGTGCGTGTGTACATGTGTATAATATGCAGAGATACAGACGGTTGAGTAAGGTCAGATAAAGAGGGAGACAAGGGGAGAGAGAATAAATAAATAAATAAATAATAATAAGATATGTATATATTTTCTTTAATTTAAATTTAGTTTGAATAAATTATGATATTTGACAAAAATGAAATTCGGAAAAATAATGCGGATTAGAATAGGTTTAATAAAAACAAATAAAATAAAATAAAATAAAAACAATCGAAGATAAATTTTTAAAAAAAAAATAATTCGGGTTACGGCTATTAATAAAATAATTCAGATAAGATTTACGAATAAAACTAGGATTAAAATAAGGAATCGGTTTCTATCAATTTTTTTAGCCTAATTAATTTTTATATCTAAGTCATTGAAATAATAATAATAATAATAATAATAATACGTTTAATACTAAACCTCTTAAATTAATAATTATAACTAATCATACGTAATTATTAATTTTAATTAGGATTTCCTAAAAACGGGTTATTACATCTCCACCTTTAGAGGTACGTACATGTGCATGCTGCATCAAAAATCAAGTTATGATGAACAAACGAACGCGCTATAGGTACAAGATTCTATCAATAATGAGTTCCAGCAGCTGTCTAGTCATTTTTTCGGTCATTAAATAATAAAATAGCATTGGTTCGGCCTGATCTCACCAGCCATTAATAATAAGCATTCTATATATCTAGCGATTGAAGAGGTTTGAAAATTAATTAACCTGTGGTCTCAAAATGAAATCTCTCATAATAAAATAGCTTGGGTGTGATAGATATGTATCAATTGTTTGACTTCCATCGTACGTAGAATAAAAATATGCGAAAATTAGTGTACATGTTTACTATCATACGTACTTATCTCAATAGTGTACGTATCAGCCATTTGACTCCTATATGCATATGTATTGGAAAATGTAAATGTTCACTATATATTATTATTTAATGAAAATGTAAATTACCGCACTGATCAATGAAAAATTAATTAATTATAAGCACCGACTGCAATTAGTGTACGTATCTCAATCATGTTGTTTGTGCGCGCATCTGCAGGAAAGATGGTTGAGATGGAGTACATGACTAATATGTATGTCTTTCACTTGTGCCAATTAAATTTTAAATGGAGTACATGTATGTATGTATGTATGTATCCTCAGAAAATCCTTGAAGCTTGTGAGAGACGTTACGTTCTTTTTGATAACAAGACAAAGAACGAAGGAAAGAAAGCTGAACAACTTCAGGCCCTTATCGACCAGGTAGACAAGGTTGTGGAGGCAAATGCTGGCCGGCCATTTGTCAATGCCATGTTCCTTGAAATACAGGTTCGTCGGCCGTCACTTGTAGCCTACTAGCTAGGATCTGTCTATTAATTAATTGTTGATTCAATAAACGGATTAATTATGACAATCTTTTCAAGTCCATATAGGTTTAGCTAATTGTGTGCGCTCATTTACTGGAAAAAATTAATAATTTTTCATTGATCGGTGCGGTAATTTATATGTCCGTGTGACAGGAAGAAGCAAGAAAGCTCCGTCGTCGACAAGAAGAAATTGATTCTTCACGGGCTGACAGCGAAGCAGAAGTGGCAAGGCTTAAGAAGAAGATGCAGGAGATGTACGAAGCGCAACTCAAGCAACATGTTGAAACGGTATGTATTAAAATAATTACATACTCCGATCCTTACATATAATACACATTAGCAGCAAGCATTTCGATTATATATATATATATAGATATACAAACAAACACACCCACCACTGCGTACGTACCATGTGTGCCTCTAGTTGGAGTTGAAGCTGAGAGAAGAAAAGGCACGTGGAGATTTGGCTCAATTGCAAGCTGCTCGACAGATATCAGATTATGAAAAACAGAAGTACAAAGAGGATGCGGAGAGACTTAAGGAAGAGAACCAGAAGCTTATGCAGAAAAATGAGCCTGTGAAGAACGAAGACGCGGCGGTAGCAATCCCGATTTGTGAAATCTTGTGAAAACCATGCATGAATATTCGATTTGTTCATGATTCAATTAATTCCGATTCGATTATGTTTAGCTATAGCTAGCATCCATCTCATAACGTGCCATGCGTGCATATTTCAAACTAATCATTTATTCGATGGAAATTATGATGTAATTGTTTATATATATGTTCTCAATAATTTAGCAACAAAATGTATTTATAAAATAAAAGCCCTGGAGTTAATAAATCAAGTGAATGGATATTGATTATAACCTTATGACTTGAACTATTTTTTAAGGGACAGGTCTTCTAATATGCGTATATATTTGAAAATTTCTCAAAATTTCTTTCTTATGCTGGAATGTTGCAATAATCGAAAAAAAAAATTTGGTAATTTGAGAAGCATAAAAGAAAAGGATGTAATAACAATTAATGAACACAAATATACTAGTCTTTATAAACTTTACAAGAATTTAAAAAAATGGTGATATGTGATGTATATAATATATGCAAATATCTCTAGGCTTCCATCACTGTCATGTACTTTGGTAGTCCCAAGCTCTCGAATCTACAAAAATTAAGGGAGGATATATATTGGTTACACTACATGACCAAAAAATGTTTATTTATGGTCGATACTATGATCATTGTATAGTTCTCGCCATCCGTTTTCTACAATAATTAGGGATGTGCACAATTGGCCTAAGGGTAATGCCATGTTGTAGACCAGAAGTTCAACTCTCATTTGGTAGGCTTGTTCTTATGATTTGATATTCAATTAATCGATTTGATATTTTTTTAGATTAAATAATCTATCCAATCAACAAAAAACTAAAAAATTAAATATCCAATCTCACAATCCAAATAATATCCGATCCAAATTATATTCATACATACATACACACATACTATAATATCCCAACTTGAGCGGAGTATTATAAAGATTGATATAGCTACTTATATCAACATAGTATACCATCCTTTTAGTGATTCCATCTTAATAACTCCAAAGTTTAATGTGCTAGTCGTGGAGCAATTTTTAGGATGGGTGACTCTCCTGGAAGGTTTCAAAAATTTTCTAAAAATTTCTCAGGCAATGTGTGAGTGAGGACAAAGTATGTTGAAAAGAATTATGTTGATTTGTGGGGCTAGCTGATCAATCTAAAAGTGCTCCAAGGTAGCTCCCGTGTAATTATATCAACTCAAGGTATTACAAATGGTATCAAAGCAAAAATGCATATAACACCCCCAAATTTCACTCCTGAAAATTTTTAAGTTTAAGATAATAATGCGGAAGCTAAAACACAATTTGGGGAATGTTACCGCTACACCTAATACAAGATAAATGTCCACCATCTATCTCATACTAGATGTAAGGATAAAACTTGTCCAAAAAAATTCAACCAACATCTATACAGTGAGGATAAACTCCCACAAAGAGATATCCATATAAAATAATCCTGAATAATTTTAAAACCATCATTGAATAAAATTACGGAAACATGTAAAATAATCCTAGACTTTAAAACTTAAAAATATAAAGGATATTAAATCCAAATACATCTCCCACAAAATCACAAACCAACTAAATACAAATCAAATGAATAATTTATACACCAAAATAATACATTTGAAATACAATAAAATCTGAAAAGAGAACCAAGGGGCATCCCAACAGTGGAGCCAACATTATTTGTCAAATCGAATCACCGGATAGCCTACTCTCAAAATCCAAGGAAAATATTCCTCCCAATAAAAAGACATTTATTACTGAACCTATACAAATGGTCTGCTCCCCACCATCAGTTGATCATCACAGGACCCAAACAATCAAGGTAGTATTAGTACAGGTCCGGTACTGAGTAAATCAAGACTACCCTACTCATGGAAAGAAACATAATACATATAAGGCAACATTCAGCTTACAATACTTATGTTCAATTATACATGCGATACATACGTCATTCTACTCATACAATAATTCATGCTCGATTATACATACGATACACACACCATAAAACATGGGGTCACAGACTCATACTTATAATATATGATTAGACATGACAATACATAAGGTACAAGCGTACAAGAAATTATGATCACATGCTAAGAATCACACACTACCCTAGAAGGTATCATTCTACACACAAGTCCCACATATGATTTAAATAATAGATCATATGATAATTGAATACAGACATTTGTCATATGGAAACACTATTGTATGATAGAATCAAGAGACATGTATAGGAAATAGAAATATAAATTCCAAGAGCCAACGAGAATAATTCGTGATTATATTCCTTTATTATGATCACCACCATTAGTTTATATTATCTTCAGGACGGAGACTCGAAGAGATCGTAACAACTAATCTAGTACTCGAACGGTACTAGCCCTAGCTGGCCTGCCAAGAAACGTAACCAGACCACCAATAAATAGGACACCTAATCACTTAAGTATGCATACCCCCTATAGGGCCGAAATATATTGAGATACCTATAGAGTAGAAGAGGACCTCTCCGGACCTCGTAAGGCACCCGGGATCACAGAATAGAAAACACCGGAATGATACAAGTCCCACTCAAGATCTTTCACTTTAAGTGATTAATATTTTATTTAAGGATTTAGCCAATCATAAATTAGGCCCACATAACAGCACTTAGCTCACATCCATCAATACAATGAATATCCATCATTATATCAATTTTGAATGGCATTAAAGCTGGTCAATTTTAAGCGGCATTAAAGCCGAACCAATCCAAGCGGCGTTAAAGCCGAACCGATCCAAATGGAATTAAAGCCGATTGATTTCAGGGCCATTAAAGCCAAACTAATTTAAGTGGCATCAAAGCCGATCAATTCCAGAGGCATTAAAGCCGATCCAATTTATGTGGCATTAAAGCTGAATAAGTCCATGGCATAAAATACAGTATAAGGCATCATGCAATTTCAATCCATAATCAACCCTTCGCACACTTACACACATACAATATTCAAGCGTCATATTGACACGCGTTGCATTGAGGCTACAATTTCATCTATTCATACAATTACCATATAGAACATAGCATATGCTTGGCATAATTAAATAATCGATAAGCATCATCATCACCTTCCACTCCAAGCAGACATACATCGAGAATCTGTCATAAGTAAAGGTAAGTAATGACTTACCTAAGTCAGAAGCTAACTAAGCAAATTGAGAAAGATAGAGCTATCAAAAGCTCGACAATCCACAAGAATGTTTTCCTAGATCACCGATGGAAATCGGAACTAAGTTAGAAACTATCTTATCGATCAATAATTTAATTATAATAAAATCAACACAAACGGACACAAACAACCTTTCTTGAAAAACATGCATAAAACCTATGACTTGCGAGCATAGCTCGATTAAGATTTAAAATTAAATATTAACCAAATCGGATTAACACTTATCATTCGGGACATTTCAAATTGATTTTGAAAGTCGGGGAAAGAATAATAGATTATAAGCTATTTTACCAAAGATGACTTATTCATTAGGTTTTACAATCCAAAGGACAACCAACCATTTGCATAGAACCAAATCCAACCCGATAAGATAAAAAAATAATTCAAATAATTAAAGTCAAATATGGAAATCGATTAGGTAAAATAAGCATAGCATAATTAATTATATAAAACTATCTCCAAAAATTAGGGTTTTTAATGCCCGCACTACGAACCAATCAATTCACTTTTATTATCTTAAATTGATAGCTTAAGAGTACTATTAAAATAATTTTAAATAAATCTAGATAATCAATTTTAACAAAAGAAATCTTTCGAGTAGCCAATTTAAGACTATCGGTTACCGAAATTAGGGTTTCACAACCCAAGACATAAATTCGAATAATTCAAATCAATTAATTACAATTGAAGGTATTAGAATGCATATAGGATTATTTCAACTATTTATATAAATTCAATTTTATAAAAAAGACCATACAAATGACCAATTCCAAAATTTTACTTGAAATCTAAGGTTTTAGGCCTAAAAATACAATTCAGTAAAATTCTATAAATTTAATTAAATTGAATGTTTAGAAATGAAATTAGACATATTTTATAACATAACATATAATCAATTAATTAAAACCAATAAAGGAAATACCCAATTTAGCACAATTAAAGTTTTTAAGCCCGGAACGCAAATCCAATCAATTCTTGCTAAAATATATAAATTGACGATTCAGAAATATTATTAAATGTATTCTAATGTAAATTATATAATCAATTGAATAAAACAACCTGATTACACAATCCAATTTAAACCCGCAAAAGTTTTGACCTAAAAATCTAATTCCGGTCAATTTCACACAATTTTCCCAAATCAACACTTTCAATATAAAATTAAATACATTTTAAACGATATTACAAAATCAATTGAGTAAAATGACTCAATTATTCAACCCAATTTCATCATACACGGATTTTGACATAGAAGGTCAATTCCGATTAATTTCGCATAAATTTCTCAAATTGACAGTTCCAACATGAAATTAGATATATTTTAAAATATATTATAAAATCAATTTACCCAAAATAGCTAAATCGGAAGAATCCGAAAATTCGGACATAACCCGTCCAAAAATTCAATTTTCACAAATCAACCAAATACACTACAATTAACCACTCTAAATCAATCATACAACATATATATACATAATCAAACAATCAATTTTGCTTTTCATAAGCTAATTTATACTCAATTAATCAAATCAAAAGTTAGGGTTTTTAGAATTTTATACCAAACAAAACCAACAAATCGGAACAAGAGAAGGTCAGAGAAGCTTCGTCGGAGAGCAAGGACAACTCGCCAGTGGTCGGGAGACGTCGGCGGTGACCGGACGGCGGCGGCGCTGTCACTCTTGTTCGCTGCTACTGCTTCCATCCGCTGCTGCTGCACTTCTACGGCATTTGCTGCAGATGTTGTTGCAGCATTTGCGGCGGCTGTTGCGCGGCGGTTGTGGCTTGCGATGGCTGGAGGTTGGGTAGCATTTAGAAGCAAGGAGAAGATGGAGATGAGGGCTGCGTTTTTGGGTGCAGAACAGAGACAGGTCGGGAAAGGGAAAGAGAAAAGAAGGGATAGAAGAGAAAAGAAGGGAAAAGAAGAGGGGGAATGGGCTGGTTTCGGGATTTTTCTTTTTTCTTTTCTTTTTTTTTATTTTCACAGATATACACTGACACACATATAAATAAATACTAACATCTAAAAATATTGTTGGAAAAATTTATCTAAAATTTATTTAACGAAAAAAATCATTTCGTAATGTTCCAAAGGCTTAAAATTGATATAAAAGCTATATACAGAATTTTAGAAGTATTTTTGGAAGAATTTATCAATGAACGTAAAAATTTATACTTCAAGGTAGCCCCCGCATGATCATATCGACTTAGGATGTTACAGCAATCGTGAGTTCAACTTGGATGAGCTAGTCAGCCACCTAGTGGGATGATTCTTGGGATAAAACTGTATCGAGATAGCTAATGGTTGATATGCAATGAGGATGTTGCATTCTTTGAGTGGGAGTAAATGTAATATTCCAAATTGAAGGGAATGTTATAATGATTGATCTGGCTACTTATATCAACATGGTATATCATCTTTTTAGTGATTTCATCCTAAGAACTCCATAGTTAAGCATGCTAGTCATGGAGTAATTTCTAGGATGGTCAACCCTCTTGGAAAGTTATAGAAATTTTCTGAAATTTCTTGGGAAGTGTGTGAATGAATACAAAGCAGACTGAAAAGACTCGTGTTGATTTTTGGGGCCAACCGATCAATTTAAAAGCACTCTAAGATAGCCCCCGCATGGTCGTATCAACTCGGAGTGTTACAAGACAAACACACACACACACACACACACACACACACACACACATATATATAAATTAGTTACCGCGAGTAAATTTTATACTTTTAATTAATATTTTCGTTAGATATTTGAATATTATTAGAAATGTGGAATAACTAATTAAATATAATATAATTTAATACTTGAATAACATCATTAGATTAGATTAGTACAAAAATTAGATAAGTTTATTATCTTTAGATTGGAAAATTATATATATGATATTTCTTATTTATGGTATGTTCAATAATTTTGAATATGCAATGAATTATTTATGATTCGATCTGAAGCTTTAGATATCCGAAGCATTTTACTGGATATTCGAAATACCGGATATTTGATCCATAAACACACTTACCATCTGGTATGCAACACATGTACCCCCTCCCCCTTCACCCACCTATGTTCCATCCCAAAAAAAAAGCGCATTAGTTACATACTTTTTCTCTATGCAATCTATATAGTAGTATTTGAATAAGAAGTCATAAGTTTAATTTAACCCTAAGGAAAGAAAAGCTAGGAATGTTAATATATTTTCTATTTTATGTAATTGTCAACAATATTTTAACAATTAAATAATTATATAAACTATAAATATATTAACCCTAAATTGTGATCCATATTAAATTAGATAAAGTTTAGCTATAAAATTAATTAGCTTGGTCTAATGTTGATAATAGCCTAATAAATCTCTCATCCTATTTCTTAAAGGTAGAAATAGGTAATAGTCCATGTGTATAATACATGTGTGTGGCACAAGCTTGGAAAGAATGGAAAGAAATTTTAAGTGTGTTTTAATTTTGAAATTTTGGTTAAGCTACACGTGCATATATAAGAAAAGGCTGCAAAGTGCACTTTAGTTAAAAAATACTCCCCTATTTATTCTTATGCTTTTCAACTCTTCTTTTCCATGTATACACAGATGCATAAGAAAAAGAGAGACATAATTGGCTAGGAAGTGATGAAACCTGGGTAGATTTCACAAGTTTTCACTGGATCGAAAAAAAAAATTGAGCGCGGGGTTTGATTCTCCAAGACAATTAGCCTAAGGGTTTTAATCCAAAGGAAGATTAAAGAAACTCATAGCGCAGTTGAAATAACGGCTATTGAAGTTGTAGAATAGAAGAGATCGAGAAACAGATCGAGGAAGAAGAAGAAGATGCGAACGATAAGGTCGCGAGAGAGCGAGAGAGAGAGAGAGAGAAAAGTCGAGAGCGAGTTCTAAAAATTCAATCAGAATGTATTTCGACCAAAACGTTTCTCGTACAATTGCGTATATGCCTTTTATATGGCGTATATAATATAAATGATACAACCGTATATGGACGATGGCTTCACACCTAATTTACAACAGATCAGTCTAAGAACAACCCAAAAATCAACCGAACAAATACAATATTAGGGATCGAAGAGTTGGGGTAAAGAAACAACCCAACTTTAACAAAATAATTACAATGTACATTAATCCAAATTAATAGATTTACAATTAATTCCCATCAGCTAAAATCTGCTAGCTAATCATGGTTACCAAGGGTTGAGTAATCCACATTCCAGCTAACCCAACAAATATGGGTCGGGTGGCAGATTACACAACCAGCTTAATTCCCATTAGCCAAGTATGCCAGCGAATGCATCACATGGGATAATCACAAAATAATACAACACATTTTCTGTAATAGCACCTAGCAGCAGCTACACAGCAATCATCTTGATCCACTCCCATGTTCTAAGTTAATTTCGTAAGTAATCACACAATAAGAAAAGTAATTATATGTGCAACATAATTCATAACAATTAATAGAATTATTTAAGTACAAATTTTGGAGATATATATCATTCCCCTCTTCTTGGTGAGGTTTCGTCTCTGAAACCTAATTAATACCTACAAAAGGACTGAGATTAGAGACATTAAAATAATCACTAACATAACCAAATTTAGCATGTAAATCAATTTTATAAGCATTATCGTTAATTCTTTCTAATACAGTAAAAGGTCCATCTCTCTTAGGATCCAATTTTTATTTTCTAAGATTTGGAAAACGTTCTTTCCTAAGGTGTACCCAAACTAAATCTCCTGGTTGAAAAATCATTTTCTTTCTCTTTTTGTTAGCACTTTTAGCCATTTGTTGAACCCTTTTAGTAAGTTGTTGACTCACAGATTCATGTAATTTCTTCATTTTTACAGCACGAGATTCAGCATCAAAATTATGCAACTCAGAATTAGGTAAAGGGCTCAAATCAAGGGGAGTCAAAGGATTATTTTGTTTACTGCTCTGCTATCTATGCACATCCTCCAACTTCCATCTTTCTTAGGTACTAAAAGTAATGGGACTGTACAGGGACTCATTGATTCCTTAATATAGCCCTTACTCAATAACTCAGAAACTTGCCTCTTTAACTCCTTAACTTCTTCAGGGTTAGCCCTATAATCAGGCCTATTTGGAATAACAGCTCTTGGTACAAAATCTATTTGATGTTCTATTCCCCTTAATGGAGGTAATCCATGGGGAATCTCCTTAGGAAACAACTCACTATATTCCTCTAAAAATTTCCTAACATCAGTAGGTACTTCCTTACTTAACTACAATTGACACTCATAGCATTCTTTATAAACCATCAAATATACATTTGCTTGTTGTCTAATAGCCTTTTCAACATCTCCTTTCTTAGCATAAAGCCCAGATGACTTCTTCCTTTGAACTAGTTCTAGTCTCTACACTCTATTTCGTTAATTCTTTATAATCGGACTTTATTTTAATTTGGTCATCAAAGATTTCTTTTGGAGTCATAGGTGCTAAAATAATTTTCTTATCATCCTTATGTACAATATATCTATTTTTATACCCATCATGTGTTACTCTCCTATCATATTGCCAAGGTCTTCCTAATAATAAATGAACAACATGCATTAGGACAATATCACACAAAACAAAATCTTCATACTTACCTAACTTTAAATTTATTAGAACCTGTTAACTAAATTTAACATCCCCTAATTCATTTAACCACTATAATCTATAAGGTTTTGGATGTCTAGTAGGTGGTAAGCCTAATTTAGATACTAATAAAGTACTAGCAACATTGATACAACTACCACTATCTATTGCCATATTAAAACACTTATCATCAATCAAACACCAAGTATGAAATATGTTTTCTCTCTAAATTGCATTTGCATCAGGTAATTTATTACTGTTTAATGCCCTACGCACCACAAAAAGATCTCTACTTATTGGAAGTTCTATCTCTTCTTCTGATTTACTAACATTATCCCTAATCAAGTTAACCACCAATTCTTCCTCTTTAGATTCAGACTCTATATCTCCAGAATCTCTAATCAAGATGTTCCTTTTATTAGGACACTCAGAAGCTATGTGACCTAATCCCCCACACTTAAAACATTTTATATCTCTAGTTCTGTTGGGACCACTAGTAGGATTAACTATTATAGTCTTCCCTTTATTAGTCATGTTTCCTGCCTTAACCTCATTACCCTTACCTCTAGATTCAAACCTTCAATTATTCTTCCAGTTTACAGAATTAGGTCCTCCAAAATTCCTTTTTAGGGTACTCCTAATTCCAATTCTAGGGGGTTTATACTGCCTAGTTCTCCTTATTTGGCTCTCTATCTTGGTAGCTATATTAACCATTTCACTAAAGGTTCCACAAGGATATAAATCTACCTTATCAACTATCTCAGAGTTTAACCCACTTAAGAATCTAGCCATTGTGGCATCCTCATCCTCAAAAATTCATGTTTTGATCACTAATACCTCTAATTCCTTAAAGTATTCATCTACAGACCTATTCCCTTAACTTAATGTTTGCAACTTTTTATGTAATTCCCTATAATAGTAACTTGGAACAAACCTTTTTCTCATCAAAATCTTAAATTCATCCCATGTCTGTATAGGTGGCTCTCCACTCCTACGCCTAGTTAAGATAAGATTATGATACCGAGAAGATGTATAGTCTGTGAATTCTACTACTGCTACTTTAATTTTCTTTTCATCAGAATAGTTATGGCATTCAAACACTAGTTCTATCTTTCTTTCCCACTCAAAGTAATAATTAGGGTCATTCCTCCCATTTAATCCAAGTATATTAAATTTAAGGTTACCTAGGTTCCTATCAACTAGATCTAACTCTCTTTCCTACCTATTAATCTGTCTAGGTATCCTATCACTATTATTGGATATCTGATTTTCTAGTTCTTCTAAGTTATTTAAGGGTGGAATCCTAGTTCTAGGGTCTATGGGAGCCCTTCCTAATACCCCAGCATGTTGGTTATCTATTCTGTTATTCTGCAAATCATTGATTCTCATTTCCTTCTCTCCTATCCTCTGTTCTAGGTTAGCAGATAAAACAACTAGTTGAGCAGTTATTTGTTCTTAAAAATTTATAAGGGTCTCTAATAAATCATTGCTAGATATAGATAAATATTGATTCACAGATTGGCCGTTATTAGACATTATAAATCCTATCGAGGTTTACTTTATCAACCACAAGAAAAGAACACAAATAACAATCAATCTACAGCCAAGATCACACCATACTATCATTCCAATCAAAATAGCAATTTGATCACAATTATATTAAAGGGATCGTAGCATAATCACAAGATTAAAGAATCTATTAGAACAACATAGAACAACACAGTAATCTTAAGTAGTCGTTGAATCAAACAGAGTAGAAAAATTTCAAGAAAGGAACAAGATTACCGCGATAGCAAAATTGTGCAATTAAGCCAATTAATGAGATAGGACCCCTCTTCTTGGAGTCCTTACCCCTTTCTAGAACCAAAGGTTCACCAAAACTTAACTACTACATGCACACTCTTTCAAGTGTAAGTAGAGTATCAACTCGTAATAAGAATGTTAAGCTGATGTGCAGTAATTGCAGTAATTAGTAAAAGAAAGGATCGAGTTTACCGATCGAGAAGTATTTCTCGAATATTTTTAAGATTCAAGAATCTTGACCGAACCCTAACTGAGAATTCATGCCAATAGTTATTTAAGGTTTTCCAAATATTTCCACCTCCGTTAGAGCAACTTTCTTTGTCGCTGGCTTAATCGCGACGATAATTGTTCGATTCTTATCAGTCGCAAACCCTAGAATCAACACTTCAGAACCACAGGTTAGCGAACTCAAGAATTAAGAACAGAACAATAATTTTCAGAGACAAATGAATTAAACCATTAGCACTCAAAGATTCGAGGCTCTGATACCAAATAATGACACCTGGGTAGATTTCACAAGTTTCGCTGGATCAAAAAAACAATTGAGCGCGAGGTTCGATTCACCAATATAATCAGCCTAAGGGTTTTAATCCAAAGGAAGATTAGAGAAACTCAAAGCCCAGTTGAAATAACGGTTGTCGAAGTTGTAGAATAGAAGATATTGATAAATAGATCAAAGAAGAAGATCGAGGAAGAAGAAGATGCAAATGAGAAGGTCGTGAGAGAGCAAGAGAGAGAGAGAGAGAGAGAGAGAGAGAAAAGTTGAGAGCGAGTTCTAAAAATTCAATCAGAATGTATTTCGACCAAAAAGTATCTCGTACAATTGCGTATGCGCATTTTATATGGTGTATATAATACAAATGATACAACCGTATACAGAAGATGGCCTCATGCCTAATTTACAACAGATCAGTCCAAACATAGCTCAAAAATCAACTGAACAAATATAACATTAGGGAT
Organism: Tamarix austromongolica; assembly: GCA_039764185.1. Lineage (NCBI taxonomy): Eukaryota > Viridiplantae > Streptophyta > Magnoliopsida > Caryophyllales > Tamaricaceae > Tamarix > Tamarix austromongolica. Next base: position 105,332,875 of record CM077808.1, on the reverse strand, counting down.
CAAAGAGTTGGGGTAAAGAAACAACCCAACTTTAACAAAATAATTACAATGTATATTAATCCAAATTAATGGATTTACAATTAATTCCCATCAGCTAAAATCTGCTAGCTAATCATGGTTAACAAGGGTTGAGTAATCCACATTCCAGCTAACCCAACAAATATGGCTCGGGTGGCAGATTACACAGCCATCTTAATTCCCATTAGCCAAGTATGCCGGCGAATGCATCACATGGGATAATCACAAAATAATACAACACATTTTCTGTAATAGCACCCAGCAGCAGCTACACAGCAATCATCTTGATCCACTCCCATGTCCTGACTTAATTTCCTAAGTAATCATACAATAAGAAAAGTAATTATATGTGCAACATAATTTATAACAATTAATAGAATTACTTAAGTATAAATTTTGGAGATATATATCAGGAAGAATCTTCCTCAATTAAATTAATTAATCAAGTGAAGAAATCAAATCAAAAGGTTTGTATTCTTATATCCATCAAAAGATACGCACACCATAAAGTGAAAAGAAAAAGGAGAACGAATTGTTCATTTTTATTTTTAGGATTATATTTTGTTAATTAATAAAAATTATTTTTAAATAATAAAATTCTTTAGAGAAGTAAAATCATTTTAACAAATTTTATCTACATAAAATATTTTTGTCTCTAAATTTAATTATTTTTATGAGCTCATAAAGATATTTAGAACTTATTTATGTATTTTCATTATGAAAAAAATATATCTTTTTTTCTATTTTTCCAATTTTAGAAATATTTTTAATTAATTAAGGTCACTCAATGTTTGTTCAAAATATTTCTCATATATGTTTTAAATAATTTTTTAAAATTTTACTTACATTTAAAATAGTAAGAGTTTCTATTTAAATATATTTCTAAATAATTAAAAAGTTCTTTTTTTCCCTCCCATTCTTCTCCATATATGTTCACAACCCCAAACCTTAGACCATGCCATGCCTCCTCCTCCACCTCCTTTGAACTTCAGCCAACACCACACCGTGGAAAATTATCGTTGTTGACAAGCTCTATTGTCCTAGTAGCATAGCAAAAACATAAGCAATGCCAACGAGTAATACGTAGGAGTAGAGTTGCAAGCAACATCTACACCAGCAACATCTGACCACCATGAGCGCAGTCTAACAACCGCTGAGTGGTCCTTCAGCTCAAGTGATATTCTAGCAATCCTCAACTGCTCTAATTTGCTTTGTTTTGTATAAATTATCCAAACTCTAACTTCTGCTTTTATTAATTTTGAATGAATTATTGCTAATTAAGTTAAATTTATTGATGGGTCATGTATATATATGTGATGTATGAGTAATTTAGATGGGTTAATTATTATTGCATGTTAAATTTGTGGAATTTGGATTTTTAACCGAATTATGTCTGGATTGTTTAGATTTATTCGATTAAGCTATTTTGGATAGATGTATTATATATTATACTTTGAAATGTATTTAATTTCATGTTGGAAGTGTTGATGTGAGAGAAATCCATGGGAATTAAATTTTGACGACAAAACTATTACTTATTTAAATTGGATTAATCCATGAGTTATTTTATTAAATTGATTATTAAAATTATATTAGAATATGTTTAATTTTATTTTCAATCCATTAATTTAAATATTTTAGCAAAATTTAACCGAATTTATATTTATAGGCTCAAAAACCTAATGGTATTATATTGGGTCATTTCTTTATTATTTTTAATGAATTGATTATACAAGATGTTATAAAATATGTCTATTTTAATTTCTAAAATTTTATTTTTTTTAAATAAAAAAAATTTGAATGAATTAATTTTTTGACCTAAAACTCAACTTTTGAATGTGATTTACATGAATAGGACAACATTTAATTCTATTTGCTAGAATACAATGTTCAGATTTGTTTAGAATTGGCTGACTTTGTGTAATTTTTTAATTATTGTTCATCAATTTGAATTGTCTGAATTTGCATAATTTTTTGGAATAGTTTATGAAATCGAATCGTCTTAGATTCTTTTAACTATTGATTATTCATAATACCCTAAAATATTATCTAATATTAATCCTAATTAGTTTATATTTTAACATAACCCTTAAATCCTAGCTTAATTATTTTATTATCATATGACCCATAAGCCTGGATAAATTAATTATTTCTTTTTCCTCCTCTTCTCGACTTTCCCTCCCCGACCTATGCCCAACTGACTTCTTCTTCTTCTTCTCTAGCCTTCCAACCTATCCACACTAGCCCATCCCTTTCTTTTTGTCTCCTTCCCCACCTAAACTCTGGCCTAACCCATCCTCTTCTTCTTTTTTTCTTTGTTTATCTTTTCCTTTTATTACTCTATAGTCGACATCGCCCTGCCTCTTTCCTTCCTTTCCTTGCTTGCACATCCTGCACCTCGCCTACTCTTCTTTCCTCTTCCAACCAAACCAAACCCTTACCTCCCCCTCATATATCTTTCCCTTCCCCATCCAACCTCCTATGCCACTGCCTCCCTACACGTTACACCTCTTTTCGCACCCGTCCTTTTCCCCTACAACTCCTATATGCCTACCCTTCACACCTAGACCAACCTATTCCCATCAATTTCCCTCTCCTTCACCCCCAACCATATGCATACATGTGTGTGTGTGTGTGTATACTGTATACACATACCTCACCCCTTTCCTTCTCTTCCCATTCTCCTCCTTACTGTCCTCCTCCCTTCTCTGCCCTACACACCACCAATTTCTTACTAAGCCAGCAACCACACCACTAACCGCCTGTCTACCTCTCCTCCTTTGCTTGTGCCACTCTCTACCCTACATTTTCATCACCAACCATCACCACAACCATCCAGCTACCTTCGCCCCTACACCGTGCCTACCTACTTCATCATTCCTCTATCTCCCTTGCTCTCTAAAGTTACAGTCTCCTCTGATCCTAGCTTTAATCACCACATAGTTATCCAACCACCCTCAAATTTGCCCTTTTATCCTTAACCTCCCCCAACCTTCCTCGTCTTCCTATCGTGCCCCACTTTCTCTTTATGCAAGTACCCTTGCCGCCACCAGCCCCAACCATCGCCTCCCTCATTGTTGCCTCCAACCACCTCCTCCCTGCATAACCAAGCCGCATCCCCCACAGTGCACCTCACCCTTTCAGCCGCCATCTTTATCAGCCAACCAATTTCCCTCCCTTGAAGCACCCTACTTTCATGAACTCACGTTGCACATGCAATATGAGATTTAAAATAAAAATTTACCCCTTTGCAACATTAGGGGAAGTTTGGTAATTTTTTGACAAATATTTTAATAAAAATTATTATTTTAGTTGTTAAATATTAATTTGGTTAATTTGGTATTATTTTTAGGTATAAAAAGTTCATTAGTGGAAGCTAATACATTTTAGTAGGTTACCTATATTGTGTTCTTTTGCTATAAATTAGGTAACCCCTATACTCTACCAAAATGCGAGACATTACATGATAACACATTAAAGTTTTTGTATGAATAAATTATACTAAGCATGTGCATTATGTTATAATTATCTTCCTAAAAATGATAATACAAAATTTGCTAAATATGGTAATTTATATATTTTTTATATAATCTAATTATTGTATTTTAGCCTTTTCATGATAAATTAATAAATAAAATAAAATTAGAATTTATAATAAATAATGGCCACAGGGTCATTTTGGCCACTAAATATGCCTAATATGAATAATTTGACATAAGATGACCTTAGTATATTTATAGGTTGGCCTTAGTGTTAACTTTGACTCAAACTTGGACCATTAACCTTAGGGTTAACTTGAATAATTTGAAATAAAAAACAAAATGGTTAAGTATGGAATTGAAATTATTGTGGAATATTTGATATCTCGTAATCACCTTCTTAATATATTAATACTTCAAGCGGAAGACCACAAGTTTGAAAATGGTTTCTCTCTATAGATAGCTACCTTAGAGACAAGGTAGGAGCACTTAGTTTGTTTGGTTCACTGGCGTGTCATCCTATCCTAGTAAAGCCCTATTTTACTCTTTAGGTGACCTATGGATCCTATAGGGGATATCGATACTTAAGGATTAGATGTCTTAGGTTGGGAGGGTACTGTATTGTCTTATGTACCATTATGACCATAGTGCTTTTATACCTCTAGGTTAGATGGTTAGAAGAGTATAGTAATGTCTTGTGCACTAGTTTGAATCGTATACTTTTATATCTTTGGGTTGTTATTGTATCTCTCTCGAGTAAATAAAAATGAAAATGATTCTTATTGGATTGAAATAGTTATTGGATTGGTTTAGTAGTAGCCTTTGTGCCTACTTGTATTTGTTTTGTGCCTTTGAGCCCTACTTGTGGTCAAATGGATATTGCTGGTTTTGATATTGAGATATTAGATATTGTGAAGGTTATGGTTTTTGTGCTGAGATTTAGTTTTAATCATTATTTTAGATATCATCTCTTGTATGCTTGGTTGGTAAGTTTCATTGTGTACCAAATGAACGAGTATGAGTGGTATGTGGTTTTAATGATTATTGTATTTTTTTTCATCCCATGTATTTTTTAATATCTTATACCATATATTAATGTGATGCTTTTTATATGTTCCATGTGAACTTTTTATAGTAGTTTTATATATTGAATTATTCAATACCGGTCATAGTATTAATGGGTTTATTTCATGGTCCCCTACCTGTTACCGGATATCTTTTGATCCAAATTTCCATGGAATCTTATATCCCCTTTCATATTTCTATTCATTATTATATTGTAACATTTTTCATGATGTTTCAAGCTGTCAAGACAATGTTATTTTGTATTGAAATCTATGATTTTGTTTTTATGTTATTGTTAATTTAAGCGAAGTAACATTTAGCCTTAGCACTTAGTATAAGAATGGTAGAGGATGTTAGACTTATGCTAGGTATGGTGGTAACAACCACTATTTTTATAACTCTTCCCAAAAAAAAATTTAAGTAGTAAATTTGGGGTTGCTACAATGACCATGCATGAGTGTTTTGGTCATTTGACTATTTTGATGCTCTTATGATATATTGACCTTGTGTTGGGATATCGTGTAGATCTTTATAGATGTGAATCATAATTCTTCATAATTGTATTTTATGAGTTATAGGTGCACTAATGAAGTTATGATATGTAAAAATAAGGGTATATGTTTAAGAGTACCATGATCTATTCTTTTGGGTTCATGTTTGTTTGTGTGAATGTATAGTGGTTGATTTCTTTATTGATAATTAGACACTACAAAATAATTGACATATGCAATAAAAATTTAGGAACAAATTTTTTTTTTCTGTTGGTAGAAGTCTCTAATACCAACAAATATTTTTTTTGTGGGTAATAAGTAAAGTTTTTCCAATAGATCTTTTGCCAACTTTTATATCTATGGGTATTAGTGGTATTATACCACCATAAACTAATATGCACTCATATATTTGTTGGTATTAGTATCTGAGGAAGGTAGTGATTTTAGCTATTGTTATATCTGAAGAACTCTTATTATCATAATTGCCTATTTTTATAATAAATACTAATAATGTTAATATATAACCATATTTATAATAAATAAAATAAATATTTGTTAACATTACTATAATATAACTATGAAAATTAATATAATATTATAGACATAATAATCAATAAAAATTATTATTGTAATAATTATTTTAATAAATATCATAATAAAAATAATAATTAGTTAATTCACATATCGAATAACCAAGGATGGTGGTCTCACTAATCGGTCAGTGAGCTAGGGTCTGCGAGGTAGCGTAGTGTAACACCTCACTTCTTGAAAATATATTTTTTATAAATATTAGTTTATAAGTTTTAACATTTAATTTATTTTAATTGGTTTATTTAATTTAAATCATATTTATATTTAATAAGTGTTCTGATTTATTTTAAATAAAAGTTTTTGTTAGATAGGTCATTTCTTTGTTACCAAAAAAGTTGTTTACAAAATCTTTTGGAAAAATTTAATCCAATTAAATAATATTTTTGATATAACCCCTTTTATATACTTTGATATTTATAAAAATAAGATGTCGGTTACATAGTACTATCAACCTCCACCCCCTCCTCATTTTATTTCCTTTCTCTCTCTTCTTCCCCCCCCCCATTTTTTGTCTAGGAAAACCAAACCCCCAACCTCACCCACTCCCATCCTCTTCTACTTTAGCAACCACAACACCACCTTGCCACCACAGCCTTATTTTGACTAAATAACATGTAATCGTTGACGGTAGCACATGAACATCAGAGTGGAGAAGCAATGAAAACAGTAACACACCACTATCCGACCGCTACTAGCACCACTCGCCCATAAGCAAGTGGTCCTCGCCCACCAAAGAAGCTCCACCACCCTTTACATGCTCTATTTTGGATAAATTCATTTGGTACATTTTCCCAAACCCTAACTTTTGTTTTGATTAATTTTAAATGAATTAGCTTTAATTAATCTAAATTAGCTGATTAATTGAGTATATATGTATTTTATGATTGATTTAGATTCACTAATTGTGTGGTATATGTTGATTTATGAAATTTGAGATTTTTAACCTAGTTAGGTACAGATTTGTTTGATTAAGATATATTAGATAATTTGATTATGCTATATACTTTGAAATGTACTCAGTTTCATATTGGAATTATCAATTTGAGAAATAATCTGAATTTGATTTTTAGGTCAAAATTCTTGCAGATTTAAATTGGATTGTGTTATTGAGTCATTTTATTAAATTAATTATGCAATTTATAATAGAATATGTTTAATTTTATTTTTGAACTACCATTTTTAAAAGTTTGGTAAGATTCAATTGGATTTGTAGATTGGGCTCACAAATCCTAATTATGTTAAATTAGGTATTTTCGTTATTATTTTTAATCAATTAAGTATATAATATGTTATAAAATAGGTTCAATTGCATTTATAAGTATTCAATTTAAATAAATTAAAAACTTTGACCAAATTGTATTTTTGGGAATAGTTTTTAAAATCAATTAAATTGAGTTTTTAACTTATTGTTTGTATCTATTCCTTGAAAATGATTGATTTGACATCTTTGGGTCATAAAGTGTAATTGTGTAAGTGATATTTTATAAATTTTACTTGTTTTCTATTATTATATGTTTTGAATAGTTTTTCTAATTTCATCTTTACATTCTCTATTAGCGATCTAAGAAGGTGCTCTAGTGGATCCCGAAAACCCAATGTATATACCAGTTTATAGTTTGATTTTATTTTATTAGGTTATCCAAGGTGGTAATTTTTTATGCCAAAATAAAACACTTAATGTGGTACCCATTCTTCGGTTGCAGCATTTATGTTTAGATATGTTTTTAATTGACCTTTATTTCCTATTTTAGTCATTTTCCTTGTTGTCTTTAATGTTTCTTCACATTTTTCTATTCTTCTCATTTCCCTTCTCGTCTTCTCATTTTCCATTGTACGCCTCATATATCCATTGTCAGTTACCCTTTGCTTCCTTTTCCTAGCTTTAGCGATGGCGAGTCAAGCTCAAAAACACACGCCAAAAAGTAGCACGACAAATCCTCAACTAAGTTGAGCAATAACAACAAAAGGTTTGATTTTCTCCACTCTTTTTAAATCAAAAACTTAATTAGATTATTATGTATATTTGATGTTTAAATCTTAATGATTTTTTATTTTTCTGGTTGATATCTTACTCAAAGTAGATTTCCCTTCCTTTTTCCCCTTTTATTTTTGAATCAGCAGCTACCAACATCAAGAGTTGTTGAGTTTGAGTAGAGTAACAACAACACATAATTTGATTTTCTCCACTCTTTTTAAATCAGAAACTTAATTATATTATTACGCATAGCTGATGCTTAAATATTAATGATTTTTTTTATTTGGCTCATATATTACTTAAAGTAGATTTTCCTTCCTTTTCCCGGCCCCCTCTTATTTTCAAATCAGTAGCTACCAACAACAAGGATTGTTGAGTTCGAGTAGACTAGTAGAAACATAAGGTTCAATTTCTCCACTCTTTTTAGATCAGAAACTTAATTATAATTATATAATTATGTATAGTTGATACTTAAATCTTGATGATTTTGTTATTTTCTAGTTTATACTTTTCTAGTAACCAGTGTTGTTGATTTTCTTTCGATTTGTTTCCCCTTATGAATTAGTTATTTACATCATCAGATATGGTGCTACTTATTTTTAATCTACAACAATTTTATGTGTACTTTTTGATTAGCTATATTTTCCTTGTTCTTAACTTAGAAGTTATGACTGTGAATCATATGCTATGGCTATATTTGATGAATGGATGATTTTAAATATTTGATTTTTAACTACTGATTAATATGCTATATTTGATGATTTAGTTATGTTAGATTTATTTCCTCTCTGGAACTATGAATATAAAACTAATGTTGCAAATGATATCTTGCAACTACAAAAAAAAATCATATGGTCTTTTTTGGTTTCCCTTTGGTCATTTTACTTAAGGTGTTGATCTGATGATAGGTTGCCTATAGAATTTGTGGGTTTATGGGTCTTTTCTAGGGCTTTTGAACTATAAGTGCACAAAGCTAATGCTTTATAGCCTAATATACTTGGTTTTTCCCTTTTGTGTCTATAATGGCCTAAGATTCTTTTGGTTTTTTGTAGAGTTGGTAAGGAGGACTAAATTGGTATTGGAAGAGTGTTTTGACTTTTCTTATTTGGTCTTAGTCATTAATGATGAAATAATATCATAATAGGGAAGTGTATGGAGATTTAGGTCTTAAAAACCCATAAGGTGGGTTCCTACTTTAATTTTTGTTCTTTTCTAATCATATTTGATTAGTGTTTTATGTCTCCTTGAGTTTCTATTATAGTTATCAATGATTTAGAAAAGGGAGTTGGATTCTATTATGAAAGTACTGATAATATTTGTGTAAAAGCTTTAACATGGTTGTAAATTGTTGATTCCTCTTTCACTAGAAGTTATCTTCCTCTTAAGCTATTCTTTTTTGTTCGTAAAGTTATGGAGGTCAACACTTAAGTGGTTTTTGAATATTAGTGGTTGTACATCATTTTCTTATTATAAATTATTGTTGCTTTCTAGTAATGTGGTAGGAAATTATTACATGTTGTTTCTTAGCGAACATGGTTACACATAATAGCTATTAAACATTAGTGAATCCATAGAATATTTCTTACTAGAATAATTATTTAAATAAAATATTTCGTTTGCTTTTGTGTTGATGATATTTGAATTTAAAAGGACATATATCTCTAAGATTTTTTGTTAATGTAGCTATATTATCTTTTTTTGGTTCAGAATACGCAACATAATTTTTTTATAAATGTTTCTTCTTTTACGGTTGAATATCATATGTGCATAATTTTACTCTTTTATTATTTTTTTGATAAACTTTTCTACACTTATCTAATTGAAGTTTGAGTATTATCTGAATTTTTTGGTTCAAGTTCTCTACTAAATGTCACAGTTCTAGATATTTATCAATCTATCATTTTCCTATTGAATTGGTTGGTTGTTATCACTTCATCAAACATTCAATGGAAAATTTATGTCCCTCTTATAGTGGTTAAAGGATTACGTAGAATCACTTACAATTAATTATGTGCAACAAAAAAACTATTCCTCATTATTAACCTCTGCCCTTATTTTCCTAATTATTTTGATGTCTTTGGTTTTTGAAAATTATGTAGTAACTTTATGTCATGGATGTATTTAAGGACAAGAGTTGGGTGAAACTAAGGAGAGTTGAAAATACTTACAAAAGAGCTTTAGATACGTTCCTTGATTATGCATTTGTAACCTCAATCACCGATGGATTTGTTATATTTGTATCAAGCATTCATATATATTATAGATTATTTCACTTACAAATATATTATGTGGCTCTCTAAATTGCTGATTCCACCTTCTCTATCTCCAACTATATAAAATATATTTTTAAGGCAATATATTAACTTTAGAAAGCTTTAAGATACCCTCATTATCTATATTTTTGATATGAATTTAGATTAATTTGATTAAGTTAAAGGCATATATATTTTTAGGAAAAACATGTTGATGAATATTATTAAATGGAGGATGAAAAGAATGAAAAGGAAGACACTAAAGATAAGAATGAAGAAGATGATGTTTGGTGCATTTATAAAGATGTTTTTGTGCATCAGTTTATGAAGATGCTCCATGCTTTTATTTACTAGCTTACGAAGATTATCGATGCTTTTGTATATCAATTTATGAAGATGCTCCATGCTTCTGTATATATGTCAGCTTATGAAGATGCTTGGTACTTTTGCTTGTCACCTTATGAATATGCTCGATGCTTTTTTATGTTAGTGTATGAAGATATTTTTGTATAATAGCTTATGTTACAAGTTGTATATATAGTATTGTACTTATAGGATTGTTATGGCTTTGGGAGCTAAGCAACTAACTATTTTATTCTATACAATGATAATTATATATGGAGTAATTAGTTTTATATCAAGATAAATTGTTACTATAGGTTAATATATTATTACTACATGTGGATATTGTGGTAACATGTATTATCAATAAATCTTATACGTTTCAATAAAGGTTTTAGCAACAAATATAAATGTATATATATAACCAACAATATATATATGTTGGCAATAGTTTTAGTAATAGATATAATAGTGTGTTTAATACTTTTAGTCACATATATGATTGTGTGGTCAATTTCTTTTATCATATATATAATTTTGTAGATAATAATTTAAATCACAAATATTAATTTGTGGATAATACTTTTAGTTACAGATATTATTTTGTGAAATACTTTTACTTACAGATATAAGTGTGGGCATATGTTTTATTAGCAGATAAATGTGTGTTTGCATTATCAATTATTTCGAACCAATCATACATATTTATGGGTAAAACTTTAAAGCACAAAGTTTTTATCCATAGTTTTGTCACAATTAAAAATTCTATTGGTAAAAGCTTTTGTCAACAGAAAAATAGCTTTTACCAACAAATAAGGCCCTATTGGCACAAATCAATTAAAAACATAAATGTTGTGTGGTGTTTGATGGTCAACTAGGTCGTGGACATAAATTATGAGTGATTCAAGTGATTAGTGAAATAACAAGATTAAGGTGTATTATGCTAACTATCATTTATAGATCAACTAGTGGTTGTATATAACCCACCTTGTGTAGCTTCAGGATGGCCTCTAAGGTCAAGTCATAAGGTGGATACCTTCCTTGTGATTTCGTATGCACCATCAACACCGAACATTAGCAATACCCATACATCTACTCTATGGATGACCTATAAGCTCTATAGAGGGTATTGATGCTTAAATTTTAGGGTTTCTTCATTGGTTGTGTAACACCCTATATCTTTTAGTTTCGTAAAACATCATTTTATTTCTCTTTGAATTAACTTTCAACCTATTTAGTGTGGGTAATGTTTTATTAAATTGTTTGTATAAGTTTCTGTTGTTTCAATTTCGTTGAACTTCAGGGATGAAGTTCCTTTTAAAGGGGTAGTAATATAATACCCTGTATCTTTAAATTTAATTTTATTAAGCTTAATTATTTTAATTAGCTTAATTTGATGTAAACTTTTAATTCTTTTAATTTTGATTTGTTTTATGGATTTATCGATGATTTCGACTTCATATTTGAATTTAATTAATCGGTGTCATTGCGGATCATTATAGATAAATTCGTTCACGACCATGATTTTATTATATTCATATGATTTTTATTCATTTTTGAGTATAACTTCGTCGTGTAATTATGACTTTATTTTAGAGTTATGTTTCATTAAAAAAATATATTATTTAAATTATACAATTTTCCTTTAAAATTGTTAAATTTAACTCAATGATTTTATCCGTGAAAAAATATTTTTGACTTTGAATTTATTTGTTTCCGAAGTTGTTAAGATATTCGAAAAGTTTTAAATTAAAATGATTTTTGGAGCTTATTTATGAATTTCTTTCTGAAAGTAATTTTCTTTTATTTTACCCTTTTTAGTTTGTGGAAGAACAGTTTTGAAAATTATTTAAATTAGTATTGATTTATTAGAATTTGACTTAAATATTTTCTTATATACTTTTAAATTTTTTTTATGTCTTATATTGTATTTGCGTAAATAATATAGATTTTTACGTTCGTTGATAAATTCTTTCAAAAATATTTCTAAAATTCTTTATATAATTCTCATATCAATTTTAAGCCTTTGGATTCTTATGAAATGATTTTTCGTTAAATAAATTTTAGATAAAATATTCCAACAATATTTTTAGATGTTTTGTATTTAATAATATATGTGTACTTGCAACAAAAAAAAATCAGCCATGACCCCTCTTCCATTTTTTCCTTTTCTCTCTTCTTCTCTCCCATCTTTTTTTTCCTTTTTCTTGTTTGTGTTTCTCTACTCTACACCAAAACCCGACTTGCCTCCTCCTAGCTCCTCCATTGTCAACTGCCAACCTTGACTGTTGGCCACCGCGACACCACCATTCCCTCTACCCGCTACCAGCACCACTACAGCAAGCATTAACCGCAATAATAGCCTCTGCAATGCAGCAGCGGACATAACGATGCACCGCCATGTCTAGCCGCAACAAGTTCGAGTGATGGCCGACAAGAACTGGTCGACCTCCGGTGAGGCTTCCCTGACCTTCACCTATCCCAATTTGCTAATTTTATTTAGTATAAGTTTCTAAAAACCCTAACTCTTGTTTTGATTAATTGAGTATGAATTAGTTTATGATAAGCTAAATTGATTGTTTGATTATGGATAAATGTGCTCTAAGATTGATTTGGATAGGTTAACTGTATGGTTTATGTTGTAATTATAGAAAATTGGATTTTTGGCCGGGTTATGTCCGAATTTATTGGATATATCCGATTAAGCTATTTTGGGTAAATTGATTTTACATTACATTTTAAAATGTATATAATGTCATGTCAAAACAATCAATTTGAGAATTTTGGGCATAATTAATTGGAATTGACTTTCTAGGTCAAAATCTGTGTGTGATGAAATTAGATTACATAATTGAGTTTTTTTACTCAATTAATTTTATGATATCCTTTGAAATGTATTTAATTTCATATCGGAGGTGTTGATTTAGGAAACTTGTGTGAAGTTGATAGGAATTAGATTTTAAGGTCAAAACTCTTGTGGTTCTAAATTGGATAATGTAATCGAGTTATTTTATTCAATTGATTATATAATCTACATTAGAATACATTTAATTGCAATTCCAAACCTTCAAGTTAAATATATTACCAATATTTGATTGAATTTGCATTTCGGGCTCAAAAACCTTAATTGTCTTGAATTGAGTATTTCTTTCATTGTTTTTGATCAATTGATTATATAATATGTTATAAAATATGTCTGACTGCATTTCTAAACATTTAATTAAATTAAATTAATAAATTCAACCGAATTGCATTTTTAGGCCTAAAAACCTAGATTTTAAGTGAAATTATGAAATTAGTCATTTATATAGTTGTTTTTCTAAAATTAAATTTATTGAAATAGTTAAAATGACTTTAATTGCATTCTAACACCTTCATTTGGAATTAATTGATTTGAATTATCCGAGTTTGTGTCTTGGGCTTTAAAACCCTAATTTGGAAACCACTTATCTTAAATTGGTGATTTATAAGATTGTTTTTGTTAAAATTGATTATCTAGATTTATTTAAAATTAGTTTAATTGTGTTTTAAAACTATTAATTTGAGTTAATCGAAGTGAATTTGTTGGTTCATAGTCGAGGCATTAAAAACCCTAATTTTCAGAGATTCCTTTATAAAATTGATTATGTTATGCATCTTTTACCTAATCAATTTCCGGCTGTGATTTAAAATCATTTGAATTATATTCTTACGTTATCAGGTTGGACTGGTTCTCTAAAAATGGTTGGTTTGCCCCTTTAGTTGTAAAACCTAATGAGTAAGTTATTTTTGATAAAATTGACTTATAACCTATTATTCTTTTCACTACTACAAACACGGGAAATAATAACGGGACATTAATAACGGTAGTTCGAAAACCGTTGTCAAACGCGTGAAAATTAATCGGCGGGAAGTTTTGATAACGGTTCTAGTTAAAAACCGTTATTAAAAGGGCAACGCTGAAATTTGGACGGATGTTTTAATAACGGTTTTATATAAACCGTTATTAAAAGATGATTTAATAACGGTTCATATTAGAACCGTTGTCAAAATTCAGAAGCTTTTAATGACGGTTCCTGGAAGAACCGTTATTAAAAGATGTTTTAATAACGGTTCTCTTAGGAACCGTTATTAAAACCCCAAAAATCAAACTTTTATTTCGCTCGGTTCTGTTTTCGTGCCAAAATTTTCAGACTCTCTGCACTTTCGTTCTCTTGCTCTCCTTCCTTCTCCTTGCAAACCCTCGCACCGCCACACTGTGCACCACCAACTCACACCACCAGGCTCCTCTCAAGTAAAGGAAACCCTCGCACCGCCAACTCTGCCATTGTTCCGAAGCTAGCTGGCACTTGCACCTTCATCCTCCGTCGTGTTTGAAGCCCTTGCCTCTCTCAACATTCTCACCATCATGTTTGTAGCTAGCTCACTTTACGTATGTGTTTGTTCTTCCTCTCGTAACTTTTTATCTACTTATATAAATGCATGTCGCCAGGGTTTCGTTCGAAAATGTGTTGGCTGAAAATTTTGTTGTTTGTTGTTGAATTTGTTGCGTTATTGTTATATATTAACAAATACATGTGTTGGCCGAGACCTTTACATATTATTGTTGTATTTGTTTGTATGGAGAATATAGATTCAACATTATTTAGAGCTACAACCATAATAAACAAAAGAGAAGACATTATTGAGGTTATTTAGAGCTAGATTCAACTGTAAACTTTGGAGGGCCATAACTTTTTCATGGGACCTCGGATTTAGGTGATCTAGGAGGCTATTTTTGGTATTTTTTCGAGATCTACAACGTGGAAAACCGGCGGAGCCGGTTTGAACAATATCGGAGCCCAAAAAATGCCATTTTGGCCTCTAAATTGAGGTTTTTTTGTTACAACCCTAAGGATATATTTTTAGGGCCTTTTTTACAAATTGAATCTTTAATTTAGATTATCTTGAAAACCTTTTTCATATTCTAGGGTATGATGGTGTTATATAACCTCTTGATTAAAGTGGTAATACATGTTGCCTACCTTTGTATTATTTTGTATGTAGGGTAATACCTTTTTCATACCAATTTCAGTTATTGTTTATCTATTTATCCTCTATTGTAATTATGGATGAGATAAGAGCTTTAGGTACCTCCAAAATTGAAGATCTTCGAGACAAAGGAACTTAGATGATGATGATGATGATGAAATTGAAGTTTTTAAGGGTTCAAGTGAAGAAGACGAGCAATGGATCTTATAGTCTAGAATAGATTGGTCAACATAGATCCAAGCCATGTATGTTTGCTTTTCCATATTTTTCTATTAATGAATCATGGCATACATAATGGCTAACTGTATATTAATTGAAACATGGGTGTTGTAGTTTTTCACCGATGATTATGCACAAGCTCAGCAATATAATGTTGATGAAATTGATGAAGTTAGAGATCAATGGGCCAAGCAAGTGCACTCATTCATTCGGTATTAGGTAGCGATCTATATATTCTACATGCATTTTTAGGTTTGTATTTCGTCTACCAGCCTAGATCTGTGAACTCTTTACTTTGGGGTGTAGAGCTACCAAGTTGTGGTATGCCCACTAATTTTATTGCTAAGTATAGTTGGTGTATTAAGACATGCATACCAATTATAGATTGATTGAAATTATGGTGTGATTGCAGATTTGGTATGAATTGATGTTGTTTTACATTGCAGATTTGGTATGAATTGATGTTGTTTTACATTGCAGATTTGGTAATTGTTTTAACATACAACTGTGTAACAAAACTGCAAAAAAAAAAAGTGGAGTTTTAATAACGGTTCTGATGAAAACCGTTATTAAAACATAGGTTTTAATAACGGTTCTTCTAAAACCGTTATTAAAACTCCACTTTTTAATAACAGTTTTTCATAAGAACCGTTATTAAAACCTACGTTTTAATAACGGTTTTTATAATAACCGTTATTAAATATGAAGTTTTAATAACGGTTTTTAAGTAAAAATCGTTATTAAATATGAAGTTTACGCACATATTCGCGGGTTTTTGTGTATTTTTCATGACGGTTATGAACCGTTATTAAAGATTTAATAACGGGCGATTCAATAACGGTTGAAAACCGTTATTAAAACTATAAAATAACCGTTATTAAAACCCTTTTCCGTGGTAGTGTTTCCCAACCTTCTAAATTAATTTGAAATACCCCAAGTGATATATGTTTAATCTGATTTAAATAACATCTAATCTTAAATCTTAATAGAGACATGCTCATGAATCTTAGGTTTTTAACACGTTTTCTAAGAAAGATTATTTGTATTTGTTTATATTTATTTAATTATAATAATTAAATTATTGATTGATAAGATAGTTTCTAACCTAGTTCCAATTTCCATTGGTGATCTAGGAAAACTTTCTCATAGATTTTTAAGCTCTTGATAGCTCTCTATCTTTCTCAATTTGCTTAGCTAGCTTCAGATTTAGGTAAGTCATTACTTACCTTTACTTATTGCAGAATCTGAAATATATATCTGTTTAGAGTGGAAGTTGATGAATATGCTTATCGATTATTTAATCATGTCTGGTGTATGTTGTGTTCTTATATGGTGATTGTATGTATGTATGAGTTATACATTTAATGCAAACTTGTGTTGGTATAACTCTTGAATATTGTACGTGTGTATGTGAAGGATTATGTATGGATTGAAATTATATGATACCTTATATTGTATTTTTATATCACAGAGTTATTTAGCTCTAACGCCACCTGAAACTATTCGGCCTTAGTGCCACACTAATTGGTTAAGCTTTAATGCCCCTATAATTGATTGGCTTTAATGCCATTTGGATTAGTTTGGATTTAATGCCACTTGGACTAGATCGGCTTTAATACAGCTTGAAATTTATCGACTTTAATACCACTTGAAATTGATATAATAATGGAAATTCATTGTGTTGATGGGAGTGAGCTAAGTGCTATTATATGGGCCTGATTTATGATTTGTTAAATCTTTGAATAAAATATTAATCACATAAAGTGAAAGATCTTGAGTTGGGACTTGTATCACTTGGGGGGGTAGCTATCTGAGTTAGGTTTGGTATTCACTTGGTACCACCATAGTATTTTTCTATTTTGTGATCTTGGGTGCCTTAAGAGGTCCAGAGAGGCCCTCTTCTACTCTATAAGTGTTTCGATATACATCGACCCTATAGGGGATATGCATACTTTAAGGTTTTGGTGGTTTGGTTATATTTTTGGGTGGGCCAGCTAGGGTTAGTACCATTTGTGTACTAGATTAGTCATTACGATCTCTTTGAGTCTCCGTCCTCAAGATAACATAATTAAATATTTGTAATCACAATAGAGAGATATAATAATGAATTATTCTCGCTCACTCATGGACTTTATATTTATTTTTCCTATGTATGTCTCTTGGTTGTCTCCCTTAAATTAGTGCTGCCATATGATGCTTGTACGTATTCAATTATCACATGATCTATCATTAAAATTGTATGTGCACCTTGTGTACAGAATGATACCTTCTATGGTAGTCTGTGTTACTTAGCATGCAATCATGATTTTTTTGTATGCTTGTGTACTATGTATTGTCATGTCTAATTAAGTATTTATAAGCATGAATATGTGACCCTATGTTTTATCATATGCATCACATGTATAATTAAGCATGAATTATTATATGAGTAGAAAGAAGTATGTATCGTATGTATAATTGAGCATGAAATATTGTATGAGTGGAATGGTGCATTTATCATATGTATAATTGAGCATTAGTATTGTAAGCTAGAGATTACCATATCTTATGTGTATTTTGTTTCCTTCCATGAGTTATGTAGTCTTGATTTACTCATTATTGGACCCATACTAATACTCCTTGGTTAAATAGGTCTTGCAACGATCCATTGATGGTAGGGAACATACTTTTTGTGCAGGTTTGAGATCAGACGTTATTTTTGGGTTGAAGGCTTGGCTTGAGAGAGTAGGCAATTCAGATTTTGATCCATCAAAATTTTTCTTTATTTAATTGTATTTGTTTTTGGAATTTTTCAAGTGTTGTATTAAAATTTCAAGGGAGTTATAATTGAATTTGAATTTCCCATTACTTTGATAAGCTTTTAAAATCTAGGATTATTTTATAGGTTTTCACTGATTTATTCAGCGATGATTTTATTCAGTGACATTATTCACTTGTCATCTACCTATTGATATCTCCTTGTGGGAGTTTATCCTCACAACATAGATGTTGTTTGAATTTTTGTTGAATATGTTTTAGCCTTGCATCTTGCATAAGATAAATGTTGGACATGTATCTTGTGTTTGATGTGGTGGTAACATTCCCCAAATTCTATTTTGGCTTCCGCATTATTCTTTTAAATAAAAATTTTTTAGAAGTAAATTTTGGGGGTATTACAAGTTGTGTTAGTCATAGCCGTAGTCTATAGATCATAGTGTTAGCCATAGCCACAAAGCTAGAGGTGATGTGTTTATATGGTTTTCCTTAGCCTATGTGCCTTAGATGTGAGTAATACTGTGTGTTGAAAATGGATAAGTGAAATAAATAAAATAATTGGAATTAGTGGATCATGATATCATATACAAGGAAATGATTAAGAATGTGAATTGAAATGTGTGATGTAATATCATTTGATATAATTGATTAATAGGTGATTTGGTGGACAAAAGTGGAAGGATTACATGGAAATAAGTGAATACTTATGAACAAGTGAATGTGGCATATTATTCTATTATTGCATATTCTCCTACTTTTAAATGATACCATGCTTACATTTATGAGTTTCACCTTTGGTCCGAGAATCCTTCTATTATGCTATGTCATGTAACTCTGTATGAGTATGTAATGAGAACTCTTATGTTTGAATTCTTATCCTATGTAGCAAGTTCTTCTGTCCTCTATATTATGATATGATAGCATAATATACCATGCACATGATTACATTTGAGCATGCCATTGTTGTTATTTACATTCATGCATATTGATCAAGACATTTGTCTTTTTTTTTTGTATGTTGTGATCAAAGATTAAATATGCACAAGTTATTACTATAAGTTGAGTTATTTACTCAATATATCACTGTACTGATACTACTCTTGTAACACCCTATTTTTAACTAGTTCTAATTATGCATACTTAATTATATAAATGACTATAGATTATTTTATAGCCTCAAGATTGTTTTCACTAATTCTATAGTGATTGCAATTTTGCAACTAGACGTACTTTTCTTGTAAAATACTATTTATATATGTGAACTTTTAAGTTAAAACTGGTAACATATTTTTATAAAATTTTATTTAGTTCCTAAATGCGTTTAAGCATAAATCTAGAAATTTTGCTTTAATTTTATTTGTGTTTGTTATCCCTTTTAAATTATATATATAAAATATATAATTAAGGTATGCTAGCTAAATTTCATATCAAATGTGTGTTAAAAATTATGAAAAATTATATTTATGTTTTAAATGAGCAAATAAGATGATCTAAAAAGTTTCGTAATTTTAGGAATAGTTTTGATATTTATGTTAATAATTACCTTGTAAGCTTGTTGGTTAACCGTCATTTCAATATTTTATATATCAAATCTTGTTATAAATTCATAAAAAATTTCATGTGTGTTTAAAATTTTATTTTAAGGGCTTTTTGTAATTTTATAAGTTTTTTTTTGCTATTTTTATTAATTTTATCCTCCTTATTGAACTTTCCACCACTAAAAATAATATATAAACCCTAAAACTACTATTCATGCATGATATTACTTTCCTACACTTCCATGATCAGATTTTATATCAAGTTGACAATTGTCTTATTTATTCAACTAAATTTTGAGTCGAAGTAACTTTCATACATTTTCTACCTATGCTAGTTGTGTTACTTTAGTTTTTCTTTTACTCATCCTTCTTCAATTGCATTCTCTGTGCTTAAATCAAACCTTAGACCTGCACATTATCACCTTCCCCATCCCTTGATTGATTGGTTGGTTTTCATAACTTCATTAAACCTAAATACACTCCACCACCTTATACACTCAACCACCTTGCCCTTTATCATTCAAGTGTTGAATAAGCTACCTCTCCCCCCTCTTATGGTTGCACATTTTTGGTTCCTCCATCCCCTATTTATACCCCATTTTTCTTGCTTTGTTTTCATTTAGCATTTCTCTCATTTTCTCCTCTTGGTTGTTCCCACCTTTCTCTTCATTTTGGTTATTTTTGCTAAGTGTTCTTAAGCTTTGTTGAGCTTATAACCAAGACCCATCCTCCTCTTTTTCTCCTTATTCTCTTGTTTTTACTTCTATATTTCCTTCTATCTAACCTTTATTTATTTTTAGATAAGTAAAGAAGGTTACATTTTTGGTTAAATTATGAAGTTGTCATATTTTGTCTTCTCCTCTTGTGTCTCCATCTTTCGAAGGTGTTGATATCCTTTTGGAGCTTCTTTGTGTTATTTTACTATTTATGCTTAGAAAGAGGTAACCTATATGCTCCTACTAAATATATAAAAATCATGTGATAGCATGTTTGGAGTTTCTTATGTTATGCTTAAGCGTAATTTATGCTTTCTTATAATCTCATAACAAAAATTATGCATACACCATGTATTTGTAATACCCTAAGTCCATACGACCATGACAGGGCTACCTTCTAGCGCTTTTGGATTGATCATATTACCCCATAGATCAACATGAGTAGTTTGAGTGCATTTTGTCCTCACTCATGCACTTCCTAAGAAATTTTCAGAAAATTTTTAAAACTTCTCAAGAGGGTCACCCATCCTAAAATTGCTCTACGATCAGCACGCTTAACTATAGAGTTCTTAGGATGGAATCACCAAAATAATGGTATACCATGTTGATATAAGTAGCCATATCAATCATTATAGCACTCTGCTCAAATTGGAGTATTACATTCACCCCCACTCAAAGAACGCAATGTTTTCGTTGCGCCTCAGCCACTAACTGTCTCAATACAGCTTATGCCAAGAATCATCCCACTAAGTGGCTAACTAGCTCATCCAAGTTCAGCTTACGATTGTAGTTTGTCTCTTATACCATTTGTACCACCTTGAGTCCATACGACCATACAGGGGCTACCTTGGACTACTTTTGGATTGATCGGCTAGTCCCACAAATCAACATGAGTCCTTTAAGTGCTTGTCCTCACTCACACACTTCCTAAGAAATTTTCAAAAAATTTTCAAAACTTCCTAGGAGGGTCACCCATCCTAAAATTACTCCACAACTAGCATGCTTAACTTTAGAGTTATTAGGATAGAATCAACAAAAGGATAGTATACCATGTTAATATAAGTAGTCATATCAATTCTTATAGCACTTTTGTAACACCCCGGGTCGATACGACTATGTGGGGGCTACCTTGGAGTGATTTCGGATTGATCAGCTGACCCCATAGATCAACACGAGTCTTTTCAGCACGCTTTTTCCTCACTCACGCACTTCCCGAGAAATTTTCAAAAATTTTCTGAAACTTCCCAAGAGGTCACCCATCCTAAAATTGTTCTATAGCCAGCATGCTTAACTGTGGAGTTCTTAGGACGTAATCACCAAAAGGATGGTATACCATGTTGATATAAGTAGCCAAATCAATCCTTATAATACTCCGCTCAATTTGGGGTATTATAACTTTGTTCAAATTAAGGTATTACAATATTGTTATTAATTTCTCTAAGTGTCTGACCATGTATTTTTATGCAAGGGTATACTATATTTATGTATTTTAAATATATATATGATAGCATATTAAAATAGGGTTGTTTTTATTAAAATAATTATGCGTGATTACGGTTTTATGTGTTAAATGAGCTTAATTATATTTTAGAGGCAAAATGGTATTTTTGTCACTCCAAAAAATTTCTAGAACTAAACTTTATATTAATGTACCTATTTTAATGTTATTTAGTTATACCATGAATTTCACTTAATTCTAATAACAATTAGTATTAAAGTGGAACTAAAAGTATGAATAATTGGAATAGGATGACCTTAATGGATTCCTATGTTGACCTTAGTGTTAACTTTGATTTTGGTTTGGATTGTTAACCTTATGGTCGACTTGAATAATTGGAAATGAAAGAAAAATGGTTTAAGTTTGAAATTGGAATCATTTTACATTATGTGATATTTTATGATCACCTTAATAAGATATTAATATTTAAAGTAGAAGACCTTCAGATATGGGAATAGTTGCTCTTTAGGCTTAGCTACCTTAGAGATGAATTAGGAGTCCTCGATTTGGTTTGGTGGTTTCGTCAAATGCCTCAGCATTTCGGATAAGGCCCTAGTTTGCTCTATAAGTGACTTATGGGCCCTATAAGGGGTATCGATACTAAAGGATTAGGTGTCCTAGGATTGGAGGATATTGTATTGCTTTGTTACACTAGTATGATCAGAGTACTTGCATGTCTATAGGTTACAAGTTGAGAGGATACTGTGTTGCTTTAGTGTGCCTATATGACAAGCGTACTTATATTTCTCCGAATTATTATTATATCCACTCGAGTAATTAAAATATAAATAATTATTATATAAATATTTAAATGGATTATTTTGATTTGCCAATTTAGTAGTTGCCTCCACACACTACTTGGTTTTGGTATGTTGGTTTGATAGTTGCATTCATGGACTATTTGGATTTGGTGTATTGGTTGGTAATTGTCTCAGTGATTTCCTTATCATATTATAAGTGTAATAGATGTGACTATTGTGAAAGGCTTTAATTATGTCTTAGTATTTTTCTTTTTGTGGGATACCCTCGGTATAATTGGATTAATAAAATAGTTGTAATATGGTAAATTTTGATGTGATGGACATGTGGCATATGGCATGATATAAGTTGTGGTATGAATGTAGCACATAGCTATAGTATGTACTATTTCACATGTTATGGCATGATACTTTGTGTTACCTTCTATGTGCTCCATGTGATATATTCATGCTTAGTATTGAATATTTGTTTACTTAGTACCATTGTACTAATAGGTTCCATTTTATAGTCTCCTGCCTATTCAATGGGTAGTCTTTACCTTGAAGGAGTACTTTGAGGGTACACTTAGATGGCTTTTGGTAGGGGTTGAGAGTTAGGACTATCTGGCATCCATTCTGGCATCTTTTGATCTAGATTACTTTTGGACTCTTATGTCCTCTTATGTATTTAATTCATTTTTCAGTTGTAACTCTTTTGTTTAATCTTGTGTTATCAACACGGTTTAATATTGTATTGAAACCTTTCTCTTCTTATCATCTGTTATTCTTAATTTATGCGGATAAATGTTTTAGCCTTACCACTTAGTATAAGAAAGGTAAAGGAACCAGAGCTATACTAAGTATGACGGTAACATCCTATGTTTTTATTGGTTTAGCTTCAGTAATCAACTCTTTTTAAAGAAATTTTTCAAGTACTAAAAATAGGAGTGTTATAACTTTTGTTTAGTGGTATATATGTAGGTGTTCTGCTTGACTACGATTATTAGCTTATGTTGAGAATTGGGGATACCTAGAGTTTCTATCCCTCGATGACCTCTGTAATTGTTTTTAGATATTTTAGGATTTCAAGAAGTTGTATTGCCCATTTCTATTATGTTGTAAATAGCCATTTTTATTTCTATTGTTTGGTTAAGATTTTTAACCTAGAATTTCCTTAAACAGTTTTCACTCATTTATCAGCAAGGGTTTGACATGGTTTTCCCCTAACTTATCAAAAATGTTTTGTTGTGATGATTTGTTATAACACCATCTATTGTTGCCTATTCAATAGGTTTTTTTGGACAGACTTTTAACATTGCATCTAGTATAAGATAGATGATGGGCATCTGTCTTATATTAGGCATGGCGGTAACACTATTGATTCTAGGTTTGGCTCTGGCTATGTTCCTTTTAAAGAAATTGTACATGAGTGAGAATGGGGGTGTTATATTTATCGCATTCTTCTAACCCAAAAAAGTAATAAATAACGAGTAATCTTTTATATACGGTCAATCAAAATATTATTTCCCATAACTCATAATTTAGTGGTTGGGGTATTACACCTCCCAAATTTATGTATTTTAGTAGATGGTTGGGAAAGATAAAAATGTCTCAAATAGCATACACTAATTTTAGATTATTATTCATATATTAGATATTGTAAAATTAACAACAAACCACAAAATAATTAACACCAACCATTTTCCCAAGCTCACCCCTAATTTTTCATGTGTTGATAATGTACATCATTATGATAATATAACATTTCTATAGTAATTTATACTAGAAATTCCATAAAGATTTATAATCATTTTTTTAATTATTAAACCTTGATTGGATTGAGGTTGATGGAGGTGAATAAACAAAAAAAAGAACATTAATCTTAATCTACATTGACTAGTAAATTGGGGGTTAAAAAATTTGGGAAGAACCAACATTAGGGTAAGTATTAAATAAAATTATGATATTTTTTTTTTCATTTACTTTTCTTTCTTTCTTTTTTCATAAGCTGAGAGAGTCAAACAAATGTTATTATATCTTTAAAAAAAAAAGGGAAACTATAAGGGTAAAGGTAAAAATTAACTATTTGTTTTTTTTTTAAATGACAGTCATTTATGATACTCCTAAAAAATGCTGCATATAGTAAGTTGTTATAGGTATGGATAGAAACACTTAATTTTACAAAATTGACATAATAATCTATATAAGATT
The DNA here is from genome assembly GCA_039764185.1 of Tamarix austromongolica. Taxonomy (NCBI): domain Eukaryota; kingdom Viridiplantae; phylum Streptophyta; class Magnoliopsida; order Caryophyllales; family Tamaricaceae; genus Tamarix; species Tamarix austromongolica. The sequence goes on along the minus strand of CM077808.1, from coordinate 105,307,979 downwards.
ACTTCAAATGCAAAATTATGCTGACAATTAATAAGAAGCGTACAATGTCATTCATCATTTGTTCGGAGAAACTTTTATTGCTGATTGTTTGTTGTTTTATAGTATTTATGATGTAAATTTATCAAAATTGGTATATATATAGAAAATATATGCGGTTCAAAAACTGTGATATGAGACCAAAATATTCTTCCAAATACAGGCTAAATCACATTTTCATAATAATAATACGTGGCCCGATTGTGCTCATTGTTAATATTTTCTCCCAAGTCAACGTTTATTCTTTTCTCCCCAGTATATCGAAGTTTCTTGTCCCATGAGGCAATTGATCTTTATTTTATTCTCCCGTAGCCTACTAGTCGAGGTTACTTGCTTCCATCCACTTCGTACACCCTCGTACAGGGTCTCCCAAGGCGATGTTTATTCTTTTCTCTCCAGTATATTGAAGTTTCTTGTCCCATGAGGCAATTAACCTTAGTTATATTCTTCCGTAGCCTACTAGCGGAGGTTACTTGCGTTCGCTCGTGATTCTTATTCCTGCACCCTGCGTACAGTGCCAATTGGATAGAGCTAGTACATATTTGGCTTCAGGCCTGGTGTCGACGGTGCTGCCCTTAACTCTTGATCAAACAGGTTGATACGTACATATATAGGTAACCAGTTTATCGAAATCAATCAAATTAAATCCTTTCTTCAACTTTGTTCCGTGGTGGAGATGGATAAGAGTAACAGATCAAGAGATTTGCCTCTCACCATATCAGAAGATAGTCCTACTCCTCGGACATTGGTGTTGGTTGGACGTACCAGAAACGGCAAAAGCACCACAGGCAACAGTATCCTCAGAGGGAAATATTTCACGACTAGGGTCGGCTCATCTAGTGTCACAAGAACAACCGAAATGAAGACCACAACGTATGAGAATAGTGCTATCAACGTCATTGACACACCAGGTATTATTTGAGTTCATAGTTAAATTAAGTAATTATAAGAGACCTATCTATGTCAAGTTCTTCTGCAAGTAATTGATTAAATTTCATTTCATGATGAAGGGCTACCCGATGATAACGCTGGATTAGAGGCAACAAGGCAAGAGATAGTCAAGTTAGCTGGGGATGGAATTCACGCCGTGCTATTAGTTTTCTCGGTCAAAACTCTTTTCTTGAAAGAAGAAGAATGGACACTTGAGAGCTTGAAGTCCTTGTTTGGCCCCAAGATTACTGATTACATTATTATAGTTTTTACCGGTGGAGATGAGCTAGAAGAAAATGAGGAGACAATAGAAGAGTATCTGGGTCCTGAGTGTCCTGAATATTTGCAGGTACGTACGTAAATGAGCTTGCTAGCTAGCATGGCCAGCTGATCTACGTACAACAATTAAATTATGATGACCTAAATAAGTATTAGATTCTATTAATAAGCTAGGTTTCCCTAGCTAGTTAGTCGTATGGTCATTAATGTGGTCCTGTCTTTAATAAGCACCTAGTGGTTGAAATTAAGGTTTGAATCTTTTTAATGGTAGTATTGCTTGTTTGTATGAATGAAGGTAACCGGGTTGAGAAATATGCAACCAAAATTTTCATCTTTTAATAACAAATATTTTTAAGAAAAAACTCATTTCGGTTCAAACAAAGATTCAAAATGAGTATTTATGTGGAAATAAAAATATCTTTTAATGCAAATAGATTATATGAAATATAGGGTAAAATATATAGGTTCTTTATCAAATATATCTTAATAGTGTATTAGCTGTTTGACTCCAATAATATACGTATGAGAAAATGTACCTGCTCACTATAATATATATATATATATATATGTCAATTAATAGTACGTACTATATATGTATATATATAAAATGTTGTTATTTGTGCATGAAGAATAATTAGTTTTTGCTTTGTGCGAACATCATGTGCTTTTGTTGCACCGTTACCTCCTTAACAGTTGAAGGCCGATGGAGGGAGCGAGACATACATGCACCAGGATTTGTTTTTAGTTAACACAGAATGAAAACAGTGGAAAGTAGTATATCGATCGTGTTATTTGTGCACGCATGACAGACGATTAATTAATGGCCGACGGAAGGATGGTGATCAGATGGAGTGCATCCTTAATTCTTTCACTTATTGTGCCTACTTTTGAACGTTTCCATCCGACTCTAACAGTCAGTTTTCCATATTTATTTCTGCATGGTATTTATATATATATATATATATATATATATATTCAGAGGATCCTTGAAGCTAGTAAGAGACGTTACGTTCTTTTTCACAATAAGACAGACGATGAAAGACAGAAGGCCGAACAACTTCGGGCTCTTCTCAAACATGTACACGACATCGTGGAAGCAAATGCTGGGCGACCATTTATTATTGACAAATCCCCTAAAGCACAGGTATGTCGTAGAAATTTACTATACTATAGGTAGTAGCATAGTAGTCTGTATATTAATTGTTGTTGTGTTTAGGTACACCGGGGGAGGGGGAGTCGGGGGCATGGATGGGGATCCGACTCAGAACATCCGGTATGTCACAACATGGGATATACTGACCATTGATTTCGAGATGATCTATTATAATGATGCAAACGGATAAATGACGAGTATCTTTTCATGACCATATATATATATATATATATATATATATATATATATATATATATATAGATTTAGACTCTTATACAAATCATTATTTAAAATATAACTATAAAAACTATTAATCACGGTTAGATCTAGAAGATTTAAGGGTTAAGATTAAAATAAATTTAAGTTAAGTGTTTACTAAATCTTGATCATTGATCAAATATTTATCTAATGGTTAAGATTGGTTCCTATATATATATCTTAAAAATAGTTTATATGGGATCTTCACCTCCTATCTGCAGTAATTTTTATTTGTGTAATAGGATGCAAGCAACGTCCGCCGTCAACAAGGGCTAATGGACTCTTCACAGGGTCACACCAAAGCAGAACCGACAAATGTAAAGATGCGGAAACAGGAATCACACGACAAGCAGCCCAAGCAATCAACCGAAACAGTATGTATAGTAATTACTTACTCCGATCCTCACGAACATATATATGATATGCATTACAATTATATGACCTGCATGTGATCAGCATATACATATATCGTTTGTGCATATTTTTGTATTTATTTCTATTGTTTGGTTAAGATTTTTAAATCCAGAATTTCCTTAAAAGACTTTAGCTCATTTATTAGTCGCATTTTCTGCTGACTCATCAATAATGTTTTGTTGTTGTGATTTGTTACAAGTGATGTTTTGAGTTTTGTCGGATAGGTTTTCAACCTTACACCTAACATAAAATAAATGATAGATATATATCTTATATTATATATGACAGTAACACTCCTTATTCTAGTTTTGGCTTCTACTATTTTCCTTTAAAAGAAATTTTATGTAAGTAAAAATAGGGGTGTTACATTTCTTCCATTCTTCTAACCGAAAAAAGTAATAAATAATGAGTCATCTTTCATATACAATCAATCAAAATGTTTATAACCCATAACTCATAATTTAGTGGTTGGGGTATCACACCTCCCAAATTTTTATATTTTAGTAGATGGTTGGGAAAGAAAAAAAAAATGTCTCAAACCTCATACACTAATTTTAGATTATTATTCATATACTAGATAATGTAAAATTAACAACAAACCACAACATAAATAATTAACACCAATCGAATTCCAAGCTCACCCCTAATTTTTCATGTCTTGATATTGCAAATCATTATGATAATTATACCATTTTTATAGTGATTTGTACTAGAAATTCCCTATAGATTAAACATATTTATAATCATTTTTCTAATTATTAAACCCTGATTAGATTGAGGTTGATGGGGGTGAATAAAAAAAAAAGAACATTAATGACAATTACCTTTTCATGACCATATATATATAGGTTTATTATTATTATTATTATTATTATTATTATTATTATTATTATTATTATTATTATTATTATTATTATTATTATTATTATTATTTGTGTGCTAGAATTAATCAATAATTTTTAATTTTTTGATGCGGTAATTTTATTTGTGTAATAGGAAGCAAACAAGGTCCGTCGTCAACTAGGACAAACTAACTCTTCACAGGGTCACACCAAAGTAGAACCGACAGATCTAAATATGCAAAAACAGGAATTACATGACAAGCAGGGCAAGCAATCAACCAAAACAGTATGTATAGTAATCCTCAAAAACATATATATGATATGCATTATAATTATATGACTTGCATGTGATCAGCATATACATATATCGTTTGCGCATGTTTTCATATTTATTTCTTTTGTTTGGTTAAGATTTTTAAATCCAGAATTTCCTTAAAAGACTTTCGCTCATTTATCAATAGGATTTTCTGCTAACTCATCAATAATGTTTTGTTGTTGTGATTCATTACAAGTCATGTTTCGGGTTTTGTCTGATAGGTTTTTAACCTTACACCTAACATGAGATAGACAATAGATATTTGTCTTATATTATGTTTGGCGGTAACACTCCTTATTCTAGTTTTGGCTTCCACTATGCTACTTTAAAATAAATTTTACTTAAGTAAAAATGGCAGTGTTACATTTCTCCCATTCTTCTAACCGAAAAAGGTAATAAATAATGAGTCATCTTTCATATACAATCAATCAAAATATTTATTATCCATAACTCATAATTTAGTGGTTGGGGTATCATGCCTCCCAAAATTTTATTTTTTTAGTAGATGGTTGGGAAAGGAAAAGAAAATGTCTCAAACCACGTACACTAATTTTAGATTATTATTCATATACTAGATATTGTAAAATTAACAACAAACTACAACATAAATAATTAACACCAATCGATTTCCAAGCTCACCCCCAATTTTTCATGTCTTGATATTGCAAATCATTATGATAATTATAACATTTTCATAGTGATTTGTACTAGAAATTCCCTATAGATTAAAAATATTTTTAATCATATTTCTAATTATTAAACCATGATTAGATTGAGGTTGATGGAGGTGAATAAACAAAACAAAAGAAAGAATATTAATCTTAATCTACATTGACTAGTAAATTGGGGGTTAACATATTTGGGATGAACCAACATTAGGGTAGGTATTAAATAAAATCTTGATATTTTATTTTTTTTCTTTTACTTTTCTTTCTTATTTTTTCCATAAGTTGAGAGAATCAAACAAATGTTATTATATCTTTAAAAAAATGGAAACTATAAGGGTAAAGGTAAAAATTTATCATAAGGATTTTTTTTTTAATAACAATCTTTTATGATACTTCTAAAAAATAATGCATATAGTAAGTTATAATAGGTATGGATAAAAAAAACTTAATTTAGAAATATTGACATAATAATTTATATAAGAGTACTTCAAATGTAAACTTCTGCTGAAAAATAATAAGAAGCGTACAATGTCATTCAACATTTGTTCAGAGAAGTTTTTATTGTTGATTGATGGTTGTCTTATTGTATTTAGGATGTAAGTTTACCAAAAGTAGTGTGTGTGTATGTATATATATATATATATATATATATATATATAATGCGGTTGAAAACTGTGATCTGAGACCAAAAAATTATTCCAAATACACGCTAAATCAACGTTTATTCTTTTCTCTCTAGTATATTGAAGTTTCTTGTTCCATGAGGCAACTAACCTTTGTTTTACTCTCCAGTAGCCTACTAGTCGAGGTTACTCCCTTCCCCTCGTGATTCTTATTGCTGCACCCTCTGTACAGTTCCAATTTGATTGCTAGCTAGTACATATTTTGGCTTCAGGCCGGGTGTCGACGGTGCTGCCCTTAACTTTTGATCAAACAAGTTGATACATACATACATACATACATACATAAATATATATATATATATATATATATATATATATATATAGGTAACTAGTTTATCGAAATCAATCAAACTAAATCGGTTCTTGAACTCTGTTCCGTGGTGGAGATTGATAAGAGTTACAGATCAAGAGATAGGCATCTGACCATATCAGAAGATACTCCTACTCGGACTTTGGTGTTGGTTGGACGTGCAAGAAATGGCAAAAGCGCCACAGGCAACAGTATCCTCGGAGGGAAATATTTCACGACAAGGGTCGGCTCATCTAGTGTCACAAGAACAACCGAAATGAAGAGCACGAAGTATAAGAATAGAGCTATCAACGTCATTGACACACCAGGTATTATTTAAATTCATAGTTAAATTAAGTAATTATAAAAGACCTACCTATGTCAAGTTCTTCTGTACGTAATTGATTAAATTTCATTTCACGATGAAGGGCTGCCCGATGATGACGCTGGATTAGAAGCAATAAGCCAAGAGATAGTCGAATGCGTCAGTTTAGCTTGTGATGGAATTCACGCCGTGCTCTTAGTTTTCTCGGTCAAAACTCGTTTCTCGAAAGAAGATGAATTGATACTGGAGAGCTTGAAGTCCTTCGGGCCCAAGATTATTGATTACATTATTATAGTTTTTACAGGTGGAGATGAACTAGAAGACAATGAGGAGACAATAAATGAGTATCTGGGTCCCGAGTGTCCTCCACAATTGCAGGTACGTACGTACATGAGCTTGCTACTAGCATAGCCGGGTGGTCAACGTACAACATCTAAGTTATCATGATGAGCTAATTAATAAGTATTAGCTAGATTCTATCAAAAAGCTAGATTTCCCTCGCTCGTTAGTCGTCGTTTTTGGTCATTAGTATGGTCCTGCCTTTAATATGCCACCAAAGTGTACATATATTAAAAGACAAATATTTTTGAGTAAAAAATTCATTTCGGTTCGAACAAAGACCCAAAATGAGTATATTAATTACGTGGAAACAAAAATTTCTTTCAATTCAATGACCATATAAAATCCGTAAAAGTATGGGGTAAAAATGTGTATGCTCGCTATCAATTCTATCTCGACAGTGTATCAGCTGTTTGACCTCATTAAATATATATATATATATATATATGTCAATTAATAGTGCCTGCTATATATGTACACATAAAATCTTCTTGTTGTTTGTGCATGAAGAATAAATAATTTTTGCTCCGTCCGAAAATCATGTCTTTTTAGTTAGCACTGAATGAAAATAGGGGTACGTACGTACATAGTATATCAATCATGATGAGATGATCGATTAATTAATGGGTGGGGGAAGGATGGTTCGTTGAGATGGAGCACATCGCTCAATTTCACCTATATTGTGCCTAGTTTTGAATGTGGCCACCCTGTACTGGCCAGAATCCATCCCACTCTTGATAGTTAAATTTCCATATATATGACAATTGTATTAATGACTGTTTCCACTCTAATAGTTAAATATATGACAATTGTATTCAGAAGATCCTTGAAGCTTGTAAGGGACGTTACGTTCTTTTAGACAATAAAACAAAGGATGAAGAAAAGGCGGCGGAGCAACGTCAGGCTGTTATCGAACTTGTAGAGGAGGTCGTGGAAGCAAATGATGGGCGACCATTTATTATTGACTCTTTCCTTGAAGCAAAGGTAGGCTGTAGTAATACTATATATAATATATACCAGGGGGAGGGGCAATAAGGATCGAACTCGGAACCTATGAGATATATCATCACATGGGATATATTGACCATTGATTTACAGATGATCTATCATATTAATTGTTAGTTCAATAAACGGATTAATTATGACAATTGTCTTTTCATGACCATACATGTAGGTTTATTATTATAAATTGTGGGCTGATTAGCTGGAAATAATCAATAATTTTACAGTGCGGTAATTTTTATTTGTGTAATAGGAAGCAACCAAGGTCCGCAGTCAGCAAGAACAAATTGACTCTTCACAGCGTTGCGCCAAAGCAGAACCGGCAGATGTAAAGATACAGATACAGGAACTAGAGGAGAAGCTGCGCAAGCAATCAACCGAAACAGTAAGCATAATAATTACTTACTCCGATCCTCACAAACATATATATGACCTGGGCTGCATGTGATCGGCGTATACATCCATATCGTTTGTGCATGTTTCATTAATTTGCCAAATATTCAAACGTGTGTGGTTGTGTACGTATACTTACTTTCATGTTGGTGTATAATATATATACACACACACAAGTTGAATCAGATCGAACGGCAGAAGCTTATAAGCTTGGAACAACAACTGGCCGAAAAGCAAGCTGCTCAAAAGAAATTAGAGGAGGAAGAATGCAGGTCTGATGATAAGAGACCCATTTCAGAGCGCAAGCACAAAAAGGATATAAAGAGGCTTGAGAGAGAGATTGAGATGCTTCGGAGGCAATTGCAGACTAGGCGTTGTATAACCTTGTGAAAACCATTCATGGACATATATTCCGGGCATAATTCAATAATCAAATCCTGACGTGGCTATGTTTATTTACATCTAGCATCTCATTGGCTATGTCAATGTAATTGTTTTAGTCCATCGGTGGAAATTATGTACGCAACTGTTTACTCTCAATAAGCAACAAAATGTATGTATGTGTGTATCAAATAAAAACACTGAACTTAATCAATCAAACGAATGGATATTGATTACCGTATTACTTGTACTACTATTTGAAAATCTCTCGATGGGAAAGCAGCATAGTCCCTTCGCCTTACGCACTACGTACCGCACCAGTTTCTTCGGCCGAACAGAATCGATGAGAATATTTGACGCACGCAAGATCTCATACAATTTAATTGCATTTTTTTTCTTGTTCTGATGCTACCTTATACTAGTTTTATATACGTCTTTTTTATTTAAAACGAAAATCCATTTCATGCATGCGTCTATAGATTCAGACTCAGTAATGCACCCATTTCCCGGAGTCTTAGACATCTCTAAATGCCTGGCTATATTTCCCGCCTTATCTCTTGAGGGAACAGAGCAACTAGAGGAGAAGCTTTCGGCTACTGAGTTGTATAAGTTGGAGTGAAAGCGACCGAAGTAGTAAGCGATATTTGTTGCCAGAAAGTTGTTGCGGCCGTCGCCGAGTGCTGCTGGTTTGTTACGCTGGCTGCGGGTCGATTGATCTCTTCGCTCGGATGTACAATTTAATTATTTCAAGAAGAATAGATGTTGATTACTGTTAGAAATTGAGACATTCTGCTGTCCAACGGTTAGAAATATAGAAAATAAAAGGTTATGGACTTTCCAGGTTCTTAGGCATATTTTCAGAACTGATCTTTGAAGTTACTTGGTCAGTTACATCTCTAGAATAGTCTCTAGTGCTCTATAAATATGGTGGCAGACAGCAGCTCTTTGTAAGCAAAAAAAAAAAAACATTCACTAGTTCAATGAAATAATTCAGCTTATTGAACCTCTCTCTTCCTCTCCTATTTTTCTGTAAAATATCCTTTTTGTTCCAACAAGTGGTATCAGAGCCTACTAAAAAAAGATAGTCATCAACAAAAATGGCTTCAACACCAACTACATCCACCATCACTACCCTTTCTATCCCACCACCTCCAACATTTAATAGAGAGCGCTATGAATACTGGTGCATAAAAATGAAGCTTTTTCTAAAAGCAAACTCTTTATGGGAGATAGTGGAAAAGGTTTCTGAGAAAAAAACCAAGGAAGCCCAATACACAGAAACCCAATTCAAAAAAATGAGTGATGATGAAATAAAAGATTATAGAGCTTTGTCTCACATTATAAATTGTGTTTCCGACACCCTGTTTCCAAAAATCATGAGAGCATCCACAACCAAAGAAGCATGGGATATCTTGGAGCAGGAGTTTCATGGCGACTCACAAGTTATAGCCATTCGACTTAATACCTTACGCCATTCTTTCGAAAACATGAAAATGGAAGAAGGAGAAGACATCATGGGGTACACTTCCAAACTTACGGAAGTTGTAAACCAAATGAAAATTTATGGAGAGGATATTCCTGATTCACGAGTCATTCAAAAATTATGGGCTTACTGACGAAGAAGTTTAGAATGATCATCACAGTGATTGAAACAACACAAGATGTGAATAAGCTTAGCGTATCAGGGCTAATCGGACTCTTGGTGGCACATGAAAAAAAGTTAAGGATAAAGGATCCATTTGAACAACCTTTGGAATATGCTTTTCCTATCAAGCACCAGCCCAAGTCTTCAGGATTAAAAGGCAGCAGCACGTGGAAGAACAAAAATACAGCAAACCAGAAGGAGGCATTGCAAACAAGGGGTAAATTCTCTCCTTGTGGAACTTGTGGGAAGACAAACCATCTTGAAAAAGATTACTATCATAAAGGGAAGGCTAAATGTAACTACTGCAAGAAATTTGGCCATTCTGAGAAGGAGTGCAGGCTAAAACAGAGGCGAGATAAGCAAGAACAATAAGGTATCGAAGCTCGATTTTCGAGTAGCAACCTAGATGAGGAATTTCTGTTTTGTGCACTTCCAGTATCAACTTCGCCTACTCCTAGCAGTAATTAAAAGTGGCTGATTGACAGTGGTTGCACATCCTACATGACCAACAATTCAAGTATCTTCCGTCAGTTAGATACTTCTCACAAAATCCCAGTCTGTATGGTAAATGGTGCCGTTATACAATCCTCTGGCAAAGGCACGATTGTTGTGCAAACTAAGAAAGGTAAAAAATACATCAGTGATATTATTTTCGTTCCATCTCTGGATGTGAATTTACTTAGCATTGGTCAAATGATTAAGAATGGTTATTCAATAATTTTTTAGAACAATCATTGTACCATCCTTGATGCGGAGAAGAAAGTGATAGCAAGAGTTACTATGCAAAACAAGAGTTTTCCTTTGAAGTGAGATTATCCAATAAAGGATGCAAATAGAGCTCATGTTAATGACTCTCAGCTATGGCACAGAAGGTACGGGCATTTCAATTTTTGTGCTCTCAGCAAAATTCACAAGAACAATCTCGTCTGGGACTTCCCTTCTATTTGTATCATGAAAAACCTTTGTGAGCCTTGTCAACTTAGCAAGCAACATCGGCTGCCTTTTCTGAAGAAAAAAGTTTGGAGAGCTAAAGAAAGATTAGAGCTCGTCAATACGAATGTTTGTGGACCTCACAAAATGCTCTCAGTCAATGGCCATTGATATTTCGTTCTTTTCATTGATGATCACACCCAAATGACATGGGTATATCTCATGAGAGAAAGATAAGAGGTTTTTGGTATTTTCAAACGGTTCAATGCACTCGTAGAAACTCAAAGTGGATGCAAGTTAAAGAAGTTGCGGTCAGACCGTGGCAAGGAATACCTTTCTTCACAGTTTAATCAATTCTATGAAGATGAAGGGGTTGAGCACCAACTAATAGCAGGCTACACGCCCCAGCAAAATGGAGTCTCAGAACGGAAAAATAGAACTGTTGTTGAGATGGCTAGATGCATGTTAGCCGATGCCTAAGGAGTTCTAGTCAGAAGCTGTATACACAACCATATACTTGCTGAATCAGCTCCCTACGAAGGCAGTCTAAGGAAAAACTCCCGTTGAATCGTGGAGTGGGAAAAATCCTACAGCAAAGCACCTGAAAGTATTCGGCTCCATTTGCTATATTCACATTCCAGCCCAAAAGAGAAGCAAGCTGGATGTGAAGGCTGAAAAAGGGATCTTCCTCGGTAATGATTCCCAGTCCAAAGCTTACAAGGTTTTCAATCTAGATTCTAATAAAATTTTAGTGAGTAGAAACGTCGAAGCTGATGAAGATGCTGTATGGAATTGGGAAGAAAAAATAATGTAGAAGAAGATATACGAGATCTCTCAGCTTGATCATGTGTAAGAGCCTGTGCAGCCTATTTAGAATGATGAAGACAGTGCAAATTCTGTTCCATCTATCCCTGGAACACCTGTTTCCTCTCCTGTTCGAGTTGGTTCACCATCTTCATGTCCTAATGCCACTGGCCCTCAAGGGAAAAAGTTGCTCTCAGAAATTTACAATGAGTGTCTCATAATTCATTTGGATCTGGAAATGTGTGAGAGTTGTCACTTTGCTCTTGATGAACCTCGAAATTATGATGAAGCATCTATACATCAGGAGTGGAAAGAGGCTATGGAAGCTGAAAATGAGATGATTGAGAAAAATAGAACCGGGGAGTTAGTAAACAAACCAAAAGATCGAAAGGTGATAGGTGTAAAGTGGGTTTTCAAAAGAAAACTCAATCCAGATGGTTCCATTAATAAATACAAGGTACGCTTGGTCGTAAAAGGCTACTCGCAGTAAGCAGGAATAGATTATGGGGAGACTTTTGCTCCGATCGCTCCATATGACACGGTGAGAACTCTTATTACTTTAGCTGTGCAAGAACAATGGAAGATATTCCACCTCGACATCAAATCTACTCTTGTAACACCTCGAATTTTACTACTAAGGTTATGTTTGGTATAGGGGTAAAGATGGTGTAAAAATTACAAGGGAAATTATTTCCTTTTTCTTTTGTGTTTGGCATGGGAAGAAATTTATTTGGGGATAAAATTATACTTTTAGATAAGGGAAACTTATTTCCCGACTGCACCGGCGGGTAATTTTTGTATTCCGACAAAAAGCCAAAGGCTTCCATTTTCAGTCGGAAAACCACGACTATCGGGCCAATCAATGCCGTGCTTTCTTTTAGTTAGTTAGTCGTACCATGAGTATGATACTGTAATCTTTGACGCTATTCCAATACTCCCTCCTGTTTGTCTTGACTTCAACAATGAATAATATGATATTTGCAATAATATCTTCGCTAGTACTCCCTGCTTACTGTATGGGAGCGGTAAAAACAAAAAGAAAAAAGAGAGCAACCATTAAATTAATTCTACAAGTATTTTTTTATTATTTTTTTTACAAAAATTCCATAATTTTCTTCTTTTTTTTGATATTATAACTTTAATTTTTTATTTTGTATATTATATTTTTAATCATATTATTTATATTATCTACTTTCAATTATTACTCTAGAAGTATGTCTTCTTCTTTTCCTACCAAATATTTAAATTATGATATACTTTTACTCTTATATCCTCATTAATAATACCCAACTACCACATTTCTATAATTATTAATAATTAATAACATTCATGATTAATTTTTATTCATATTACTCTATAAATATAAAATTAATTGTAAATGTCTTATTTCAAATATTGTTACAATATATCTTGAGTAGTCTCTTTCATAGATTTTTTTAGTTATTATAATATGTTATTTTAATTTATAAAATTAAATTAAAAAATGTAATATATTAAATTTTAATTTATGTGATAAATAATTATTTATATTTTATATCTAATAAAAATATTACCAAATTTTCATGCTAATGAAGTAAAAGAAAATATTATTCTAACATAAGTTATTCCTCCCAAACCAAACATAAGGAAAATTTCCCTAGAATAATTTACTCTTATATACCAAACAACAAAGGTGGATAAATTTTCTCCCTTAATTATTATCCCCTTAATTATTTCCCCCTTAATCATTCCCCCTTAATCTATTTCCCTCATCCCAAGCATACCCTAAAAATTTTTCATTTTTAAGCAGAAGCATTAACATAATATAGTAGGTGTTACCACCACACATAGCATGAGTCTAGTCCATACCTTTCTCGTACTACATGCAAGGCTAAAACTTTACATCAAGTAAATCAAAACTTATGGAAATAGATATAAATAGCAGAAGACTTGAATAATTTAGACATAATAACAAAGTATGGAGTACATGCTCCAGATAATACAATATATAAAAAGCAATAAGGGGTTAAAAGAGATGAAGAGTCTAAAAGCGATATCCAAAATTTAGGGCACATAACATGTGCGACCTCAGATAGAAATAACTCTACGCCCTAACGCCTGGGGTATAAACCTGCATCACTCCACGTGAGGAATCTCCTCAAAGTTAGTAGGATCATCATCATATATCTGCGACACAACATTTACAAAAAGTGTAGTATCAGTACGCATCTCGTACTGAGTAACACAACTATCCTAAAGAGATAGCATTGAGTGCAAGGTCCATGCGAATAAAGCAATAGAACATATAATAACAAGATAATATCATGCTTACGTATATATATGTTAATTGAGAACACGAAACCCAACTTTCAAGCATAAAATAAAGTAATATGAATGTATTAGTACATGGGCTCCATTAGTTATTATATTTTATCATCGTGATCACAATCAATTTTATTATATTAACTTGAGGATGGAGACTCGAAGAGATTGTAACAACTAATCTAGTACTCGAACGGTACTAGCCCTAGCTAGCGCATCCGAAAACGTAACCAGACCACTAATAAATAGGATACCTAATCACTTAAGTATGCATACCCCTTATAGGGCCGAAATATATCAAGACACCTATAGAGTAGAAGAAGGCCTCTCCGAACCTCGTAAGGCACCCAGGATCACAAAATAGAAAAACACCGGAATGGTAGCAAGTGAATACCAAACCTAACTCGGATAGCTACCTCAAGTGATACAAGTCCCAACTCAAGACCTTTTACTTTAAATGATTAATATTTTATTCAAGGATTTAACCAATCATAAATTAGACCCACATAACAGCACTTAGTTCACATCCATCAACACAATGAATTTCCATTATTATATCAATTTTAAGTGGCATTAAAGCCAAGAAACATTAAAGCTAATAAATTTCAAGTGGCATTAAAGCCGATCCAGTCTAAGTGGCATTAAAGCCAATTGATTCCAGAGGCATCAAAGCCGAATAATTTTAGGGGCATTAAAGTCGAATAAGTCCATGGCATAAAATACAGCACAAGGTGTAACACCCCGAGTCGATACGACCACGCAGAGGCTACCTTGAAGTGCTTTTGGATTGATCGGCTGGCCCCACAGATCAACACGAGTCCTTTCAGTGCGCTTTGTCCTCACTCACGCACTTTCTGAGAAATTTTCAAAACTTCCCAAAAGGTCACCCATCGTAAAATTGCTCCACTGCCAGCACGCTTAACTATGGAGTTCTTAGGATGGAATCACCAAAAGGATGATATACCATGTTGATATAAGTAGCCAGATCAATCCTTATAACACTCCCCTCAATTTGGGGTATTACATTCATCCCCACTCAAAGAACGCAACGTCCTCGTTCTGCCTAGACCAATGACTGTCTCAATACAGTTCATCCCAAGGATCGTCCCGCTAGGTGACTGACTGGCTCATCCAAGTTCATCTCACGGTCGCGGTTTCACTTTGATACCATTTGTAACACCTTGAGTCAATACGGCCACGCGGGGGCTACCTTGAAGTGCTTTTAGATTAATCGGCTGGCCCCACAGATCAACACGAGTCCTTTCAGTGCGCTTTATCCTCACTCACCCACTTTCCGAGAAATTTTAAGAACTTCCCAGAAGTTCACCCATCATAAAATTGCTCCACGGCTAGCACGCTTAACTGTGGAGTTCTTAGGATGGAATCACCAAAAGGATGGTATACCATGTTGATATAAGTAGCCAGATCAATCCTTATAACACTCTCCTCAATTTGAAGTATTACATTTACTTGTAACACCCCCATTTTTACCACCTGAAAATTTCTTTAAAAGAATTGATTGCGGAAGCTAAGCCAATAAAAAAATGTAGGGTGTTACCGCCACACTTAGTATAAGTTCGGTTCCTCTACCTTTCTTAGACTAAGTGTTAAGGCTAAAACGTTTATCCACTTAAATTAAGAATAACAATAGATAAGAAGAAGAGAAATGTTTCATTACAATATTAAATTGTTCTGATAATCACAAGATTAAACAAAAGAGTTACAACTGATAACAGAGAGAAATACATAAGGGGACATAAGAGTCCAAAAGATATCAAGATCAAAAGATGCCGGAATGGACATCGGATAGTCTTAACTCTCAACCCCTACCAAAACCCATCAAGTTGTACCCTCAAAGTACTCCTGCAAGGTAAAGACTACCCTTTGAATAGGCAGAGGACCATAAAATAGAACCCATCAGTACAACGGTACTAAGTAAACCAATATACAATACTAAACATGTAAATATCACATGGAGCAAATAGAAAGTAACCCAAAGTATCATGTCATAACATGTTGAATAGTACATACCATAGCAAAGTGCCACATTCATACCATAACTCATATCATGCCATATGCCACATGTCCATCACAACAAACTTAACCATATTACAAATATTTCATTAATCCAACTATACTGAGGGTGTTCCACGAAAAGAAAAACACCAAACCATAATTAAGGCCTTTCACAATAACCACATCTATTTCACTTATAACATGATAAGGAAATCACCAAGACAATTACCAACCAATGCACCAAATCCAAATAGTGCATGAATGCAACTATCAAACCAACATACTAAAACCAAGTAGTGCGTAGAGGCAACTACCAAATCGACAATTCACAACAATCCATTTACATCCTTATAAAATAATTCTTCATATTTTATTTACTCGAGGGGATACAAATAAGAACCCGGAGACATAAAAGTACACCAGTCATACCGGCGCATTAAAGCAACACAGTATCCTTCCAACTTGTAACCCAGAGACATAAAAGTACTCTGGTCATATTGGTGCAACAAAGCAACGCAATATCCTCCCATCCTCAGACACCTAATCCTTAAGTATCGATACCCCCTATAGGGCCCGTAGGTCACCTATAGAGTAGACTAGGGCCTTACTGGGGCACAACCGGCACACCAGAAAACCAAAGAAATCGAGGAATCCTACCTCGTCTCTAGGGTAGCTACCCCTAGAGATAAACCATTCCCAAATCTAGAGGTCTTCCACTTTAAGTATTAATATCTTAATAAGGTGATCATAAAATATCACATAATGCATAATGATTCCAATTTCATTCTTAACCATTTTTATTTTATTTCCAATTATTCAAGTTGATCATAAGGTCAACAATCCAAACCAAAATCAAAGTTAACTCTAAGGTCAACCTAGGAATCCATTAAGGTCATATTATTCTAATTATTCACACTTTAAGGCATAATAAGTCAAAAACGACCAAAATGCCATTATATGTTATTTACTCAATAGTTTCCTACTTTAATACCAATTGTTATTAGAATTAAGCAAAATTCATGGTATGACTAAATAACATTAAAATAGGTACATTAGTATAAAATAAAAATTCTATAAATTTTCAGGAGTGACAAAAAAAATACCATTTTTCCCATAAAACACAATTAAGCTCATTTAGCACATAAAACCACCATCATGCATAATCATTTTAACACAAGCAACCCTATTTTAATATGCTATCATAAATATATTTACAATACATAAATTTAACATACCCTTGCATAAAAATACATGGCTACACACTTAGAAAAATTAATAACAATACATGATGCATGCAAACTTTTCTTATGAGATTATAAGAAAGCATAGATTACACTTAAGCATAACATAAGAAACTTCAAACATGCTATCACATAATTTTTATATATTTAGTAGCAGCATATGGGTTACCTCTTTCCAAGCACAAATAGCAAAATAACACAAAGAATTCCCAAAATAATATCAACACCTTCGAAAGATGGAGACACAAGAGGAGAAGATAAAGGATAGCAACTTCACAACGTAACCAAAAATCTAACCTTCTTTACTTATTTAAAAATAAATAAAGGCTAGATAGAAGGAAATTTAGAAGTGAAAATAAGAGAATAAGGATAAAGAGAGGAGGATGAGTCTTGGTTATAAGCTCAACAAAGCTTTAGAATACTTAGCAAAAATAACAAAAATGAAGAGAAAGGTGGGAGCAACCAAGAGGAGAAAATGAGAGAAATAATGAATGAAAATAAATAGATACAAATGGGGTATAATTAGGGGATGGAGGGACCAAAAATCTGCAGTCACAAGAGGGAGAGAGGTAGCTTGTTCAACACTTGAATGATAAAGGACAAGGTGGTTGAGTGCGTAAGGTGGTGGAGTGTAGTTAGGTTTAAATAAAGTTATGAAAACCAATTAATCAATCAAGGGATAGGGTAGGTGATGGTGTGAAAGTCCAAAGTCAGCTTTAATCATGGGGAATGCAAGTGAAGAAGGTTGAGAACAAGAAAAGCTAAAGTGACACAACAAGTAAAAGTAGAAAGTGTGTGAAAGTAACTTTAACTCAAAATTTGGTTGAATGAATAAGAAAATGGTCAACTTGATACAAAATATAATCATGGAAGTGTAAGGAAGTAATTTCGTGCATGAAAAGTAATTTTAGGATTTATATATTATTTTTAGTGGTGGAAAGATCAATAAAGAGGATAAAATTAATAAAAATAGCAAATAAGCTCATAAAATTACGAAACTTTGTAAAAACCCTTGAAATAATATTTTAAACTCACATGTAAAATTTTATGAATTGAAAAAAAGATTTGATATATACAATATTGAACTTACGGTTAATTAATGAGCTTATAAGGTAATTAATAACATAAATACCAAAACTATTCCTAAAATTATGAAACTTTCCATATCATTCTATTTAATAATTTAAAACCTAAATATAAATTTTAATAATTTTTAACACACATATGATATGATATTTAGCTAGCATACCGTAATTATATATTTTGCATATAAAATTCAAAAGGGATAACAAACAAAAATAAAATTAAAACAAAATTTCTAGATTTATATTTAAACACATTTAGTACCTAAATAAAATTTTATAAGAATATTTTACAAATTTTAACATAAAAGTACATATATATAAATAGTATTTTATAAACATGGTACGCCTAGCCGCAAAATCGCAATTACTACCGAATCATCCAAAACAATCTTGAAGCTCTAAAATGTTCTACAATGATTTATGTAATTAATTAAATGCAATTAGAACTAGTTAAAAATGATTTATACAATTATTTATGTTCTACAATGATTTATGTAACAAACATTTGTTGCATTGAGGCTATAAACTCATACATTCATTCAATTGCCATATAAAACATAGCATGTGCTTGACATAATTAAATAATCGATAAGCATCATCATTACACGTAATGACTTACTTAAATCCGAAGCTAGCTAAGCAATTTGAGAAAGAGATGTGTATTTCATGCTAAAAGATATTACACGTAACCAAATATTTTCTTAGGATGAAATATCAATAAGACAATAAGATAAAATATTAAGATTCCTTAATGCACCCACAATGTCTCTTTCTCTTTTTTTTTTTCTTCTTTTTCTTACTTAATGAATTTTTTTAATTAAAGTCTCTAAGTCTACTAATCAATGTCACCCAAGTATTAGAATTATACATTCTAAATTCTTGTATTAGAATAATATTCAATTAGGTCTCAAAATTTCTAGAATTTTACATGTAATGGCTAAAATGTCTTTATTCACCAAAAATTACCTTAAGCTTCTAAAATTCATAACTTACTCTAAAAAACATCAAATCTTAACATATCATATACCAAATTTTATGTAAAAGACCCAATGAAGATAATGGTCCACTTAAAACTTTCAAAAACAATCTTTGTTGCCCAATGTACTCATGGTTGAATATGTCCAAGCCTTATAAAAATTTCAGTTCAACTCTAAATGATCCGAAACTCATAACCTAGCTTCTATACACTATTATACATATAGGGAAATTATTAGATAAATTTAAAACAACCAAAGCACACATAAAATAGTAAGGACGAGAGTTAAACTACTCGGATCCAGGCATATTCATCATAACTATATATGCTGTAAATTCAGCATGACTCTACTGAACATTCATCACTTCTTCACTAAATATTCATCACCTTTCCAGCACGTATAAACATATAAAAAGAATCACACAAACCATCTTCTCATTAGATATTCATGCTTAAGCACATAAGATAGAAACATACACATGTCATACAATATTTTTCAAGATATTATTTCATGCTTATAATTAAAATAAATCTATCCGCACTTAAGAGAACATGTAATACACCTAACACAAAATTCTATTTCTAAAGGTTAGTTTTGTTACCAAAACTCCTAAGCTCCTTAGCAAAGCTAAAATAAGGAATATAGCAATTCCTTCTCTAAACCCACTTGGTCACCTTCAAGAATATAAGGTAAAAGAGTTAGATAAATCAAGTTCAATAAATAACAAAAATGGGAAGGAAAGGAATTAGAATGGAAGAAGTGAAGTATAAAATATTACTCTTGAATAGGGAGGCTTGAAAACCACCACAAAACAACAACCACAAAGGAATGATGTATTAAGGTTTTGGAGGGTTAAAGGGGAGGAAAAATGGGAGAAAATAAGGGATAAAAGGCACGAAATCTCTGCTGCAACCCACTTAACCATTGCAGCAAAAACTCCAATGTTGCTCGGCAAGGCAGATAGGAGAAGAAAAAAAAGAGACTAGGGGAACGATTTCCTTGGTAAGAAGGGTCTGTAGATGAGTTATAACATGCAAGGAAAAATACCAAACAATAATATAGGGTAAAGGAAGCAAGGTCGAGGCATAAAAGATGCTGGAAGTCACCAAAAAAATCAGCTTTGCTAATTTTGTGAAGCTGGTCGGGAAGCAAAAGTTTGGTTACAAATAAGCTTGAAGGGGTTTGACTTCAGGGATTTAAATTATATGGTTTTGTAGTATGAAATGCAATATTTCCATAGAAACAAAAAAAAACAAAGCAAATGGATAACTAGAGAGAGAGAGCGCGTTGCTGCAAGTTGGAAAGTAATCAACTTTGCACTCTGCTACAATCCATGATTTTATGTGCCTTTTGAGATAGGAACGCACGATTTGGCAATGATAGTGTGGGATCTGATATGGTGGAGTGTGGATTGAGTTTTTGGTTTGACCTTGGCCTCACTTGAGTGCTAGGAATAGGAGTGTAAGAGAGATGATAGGCTATGGTTGAGTGTGTAAGAGAAATATCATAAAATCATGATTATGGTGCTAGTTGCACTTTTTGGGTTGGGAGAAATGTAACCAAGTTACAAATCTAATTTGGTTTGCTTAGGAGACTAGTTAGGATTGAAATATTAGTTAGAGGATTGGGTATAATTTATTTTGATTAATTAAATTGCAAGAAAGTCTAATAATGGGCACTTATTGAGAAAAATATCACTTAAATTCTAAAAATTATAAAAAAAATTATAAAAATGTTCAAAATAATCTTAGAAACTCAAATATATAAAAATATTAACTATCGGAATAGGTTTGATCCTTGACAGATGGAAAACGATCAAAAACGGGTAAGTTGCGAAAATACGTTTTTCCGCAAATTCTCAAAACAAATAATAGGGGTTCCAATTATCATGTATTGATGCGGAATATTTTTATAAAATCAAATATATAAAAATATTTGATCTTGAAACTCATTTAATGACAAACGGATTAAAATAGTAAAAAGGGCTAAAATTGTAGAATCGCGTAAATGAATTTTTCTAAAATTTGGCGATTCAAAAGGAAAGGGAGAAACATGAATGAATAGAATGGATGGATGAACTCAAAAATATTTTTTGATCGATTCTCAAATTTTGAAGAGGGCAAAAAGAGTGAAAAGACAAAAATTGGAAGAATTACAATAAATATGTTTTACGCATACAAGAGAAATAATCGACGAAATGTCTAAAACTTTACGCGAACGGAAATACATACTTTTAACCAAAAATCAAAATCATATAAATATTATAAAATCATAATCGTGAACGAGTTTATCTATAATGATCCGCAATGACAATAATTAATTAAATTCAAATATGAAGTCGAAATCGTCGATAAATCCATAAAACGAATTAAAATTAAAATAATTAAATGTTTACATCAAATTATGCTAATAAAATAATTAAGCTTAATAAAATTGAATTTCAAAATACGGAGTATTACAACTTTCCTCAATGGAGAGCTCAAGGAGGAGATTTTTGTTGAGCAACCATCAGGTTTCATTTTTGTGTATAAGCCGATGATGACGCTGGATTAGAAGCAACAAGGCAAGAGATAGTCAATTTAGCTAGAGATCGAATTCACGCCATGCTATTAGTTTTCTCAGTCAAAACACTTTTCTCGAAAGAAGAACTGATACTTGAGAGCTTGAAGTTCTTGTTTGGCCCCAAGATTATTGATTACATTATTATAGTTTTTACCGGTGGAGATGAACTAGAAGAAAATGAGACAATAGAAGATTATTTGGGTCCCGAGTATCCTCAACATTTGCAGGTACGTATGTACATGAGATTGCTACGTACAACAATTAAGCTATCATGATGAGCTAATTATTAAGTATTAGCTAGATTCTATCAAAAAGCTAGCTTTCCCTAGCTAGTTAGTCGTCGTTTGGTCATTAGTATGATCCTGCTTGTTTGTATGAATAAGGGTAATCAGGACGACAAATATGCCACCGAATTTTACATATCTTAAAAGACATTTCTGAGGAAAAATTTTATTTCGGTTCTAAAAAAGACCCAAAATGAGTATATTATGTGGAAAATAAAAATTTCTTTCGATTCAATAGACTATATAAAATCCTTAAAAGTATGGGGTAAAATGTGTATACTCACTATCAAATCTATCTCAATAGTATATCAGCCGTTTGATCCCGTCAAATATTAATGTACAAGTTCCCTATATATATATGTCAATTAATTGTACCTGCTATATATGTATACATAAAATGTTGTTGTTTGCGCATGAAGAATAATAAATTTTTGCTCTGCGCGAAAATCATGTGTTTTTAGTTAGGACTGAAGGAAAATAGTGGTATGTTGAGATGGAGTACGTCGTTCAATTTCACTTACTGTGCCTAGTTTTGAACGTGGCCACCCAATACTGGCCAGAATCCATTCCACTCTAACAGTTAAATTTCCATATTTATTCCTGCATGGCATATATATATATATGCTATCGAACTTGTAGACAAGGTCGTGGAAGTAAATGACGGACGACCATTTATTTATGACTATTTCCTTAAACCAAAGGTATGCAGCATTAATATTATGTTAAATTAGATATTTCTTTCATTAGTTTCGATCGGTATCGAACTCGGAACCTATAAGACATATCATCTCATGGGATATATTGATCATTAATTTACAGATGATCCATCATATTAATTGTTAGTTCAATAAATGGATTAATTATGGCGTATACATCTATATCGTTTGAGCATGTTTCATTAATTTGCCAATTATTCAAACGCGCTTGGTTGTGTACGTACACTTACTTTCATGTTGGCGTATAATATATATACACACAAGTTGAATCAGATCGAACGGCAGAAGTTTTAAAAGCTTGGAACAACACCTGGCCGAAAATCAAGCTGCTGAAAAGAAATTAGAGGAGGAAAAATGCAGGTCTGATGATAAGAGACCCATTTCAGAGCGCAAGCACAAAGAGGATATAGAGAGGCTTGAGAGAGAGATTGAGATGCTTCGGAGGCAATTGTCGAGAACTGCGCATTGTATAACCATGTGAAAACCATTCATGGATATATATTCTGGGCATAATTCGATAATCAAATCCTGGCGTGGCTATGTTTATCTATATCTAGCATCTCATTGGCATGCGGGGCATGCAGGTTAATGTCTGGGTATTAAAAACCCTAATTTTCGGAGATGGTTTTATAAAATTGATTGAGCTATGGGTCTTTTACCTAATCAATTTCTGGCTTTGATTTTAAATCATGTGAATTGTATTCTTATGTTATCGGATTTAATTGGTATTCTAAAAATAGTTGGCTTGTCTCTTTAATTACAAAACCTAATAAGTAGGTCATTTTCGATAAAATTAACTTATAATCTATTATTCTTTCCCCGACTTTCCAAATCAATTTGAAATATTCCAAGTGATATGTGTTGAAATCTATTTGATTAATATTTAATCTTAAATCTTAATATAGCGGCGCTCGCGAGTCATAGGTTTTGGACACGTTTTCCAATAAATATTATTTGTGTCCATTTATGTTGATTTTATTATAATATTTGAATTATTGATCGATAAGATAGTTTGTAACCTAGTTTTGATTTCCATCGGTGATCTATGAAAACTTTCTCATGGATTGTCGAGCTCTCGATAGCTCTCTCTATTTTTTAATTTGATTAGCTAACTTTGGATTTAGATAAGTCATTACTTACCTTTACTTATGACGGAATCTCGATGTATGTCTGCTTGGAGTGGAAGGTGATGATGATGTTTATCGATTATTTATGTAATACCTTGTATTTTTAAATTTAGTTTTATTAAGCTTAATTATTTTATTAGCATAATTTGATGTAAATATTTAATTATTTTAATTTCGATTCATTTTATGGATTTATCGACGATTTCGACTTTATATTTTGAATTTAATTAATTATTGTCATTGCAGATCGTTCTAGATAAATTCGTTCACAATTATGATTTTATTATATCCATATGATTTTGATTTCTGGTTAAAAATATGTATTCCCATTCGTGTAAAGTTTTATATATTTCATCGATTATTTCTTTTGTGTGCGTAAAATACATTTATTGCATTTCTTTCAATTCTTGTGTTTTTACTCTTTTTGATCCCTTCAAAATTTGTGAATCAATCTAAAAATATTTTTGAGTTCATCCATCCATTCTATTCATTCATGTTTCAGCCTTTCCTTCCGAATCGCCAAATTGCAGAAAATTCGTTTACACGATTAGACAATTTTAGCCGTTTTTGCTATTTTTAATCCGTTGGTCATCAAATAAGTTCCGAGACCAAATATTTTTATATATTTGATTTTATAAAAACATTCTGCATCAATACGTGATAATTTGAGCCCATATTATTCCTTTTGTGAATTTACGGAAAAACGTATTTCCGCAACTTACCCGTTTTGCCATTTTTGATCATTTTCCATCCATCAAGGATCAAACCTACTCCGACAATTAATATTTTTACATATTTGAGTTTCTAATATTATTCCAAATATTTTCATAAATTTTTATAATTTTTAGAATTCAAGTGATATTTTTCTCAATAAGTGCTCATTATTAGACTTTATTCCAATTCAATTAATCAAAATAAGTTATAACCAATCCTCTAACTAATATTTCAATCCTAACTAGTCTCCTAACCAAACCAAATCAGATTTGTAACTTGGTTACATTTCTCCCAACCAAAAAGTGCAACTAGCACCATAATTATAATTTTATGACATTTCTCTTACACACTCAACCATAACCTATCATCTCTCTTACACCCCTAATCCTATCACTCAAGTAAGGCTAAGGTCAAACCAAAAACTCAATCCACACTCCACCATATCAGATCCTACTCTATCTTTGCCAAATCGTGTGTTCCTATCTCAAAACGCACATAAAATTATGGATTGTAGCAGAGTGCAAAGTTGAATACTTTCCAACTTGCAGCAACTCGTTCTCTCTCTCTCTAGTTATCCATTTCCTTTGTTTTTTGTTTCTATGGAAATATTGCATTGCATAATACGAATCCATATAATTTAAATCCCTGAAGTCAAAATCCTTCAAGCTTATTCATAACCAAACTTTTGCTTCCCGACCAGCTTTGCAAAATTAGCAAAGCTGATTTTTTTGGTGACTTCCAGCTTCTTTTATGCGTCGACCTTGCTTCCTCTACCCTATATTCTTGTTTGGTATTTTTCCTTGCATGTTATAACTCATACACCGACCCTTATTACCAAGTAAATCGTTCCCCTACCCTCTCTTGTTTCCTCTCCTATATGCCTTGCCAAGCAACCTTGGAGTTTTTGCTGCAGTGGTTAAGTGGGTTGCAGTAGAGATTTCGTGCCTTTAATCCCTTCTTTTCTCCTTGGTTTCCTCCCCTTTAACCCTCCAAAACCTTAATCTATCATTCCTTTGTGGTTATTGGTTGTTTTGTAGTGGTTTTCAAGCCTCCCTATTCAAGAGTAATATTGTATACTTCACTTCTTCCATTCCAATTCCTTTCTTTCCCATTTTTCTTATTTATTAAAATTGGTTTGTCTAACTCTTTTACCTTGTATTCTTGAAGGTGACCAAGTGGGTTTAGAGAAGGAATTGCTAGGTTCCTTATTTTAGCTTTGCTAAGGCTCTTAGGAGTTTTGGTAACAAAACTAACTTTTAGAAATAGGATTTTGTGCTAGGTGTATTACATCTTCTCTTATGTGTGGATAGCTTTATTTTAATTATAAGCATGAAATAATATCTTGAAAAATATTGTATGACATGTGTATGTTTCTATCTTATGTTCTTAAGCATGAATATCTAATGAGAAGATGGTTTGTGTGATTCTTTTTATATGTTTATACCTGCTGGAAAGGTGATGAATATTTAGTGAAGAAGTAATGAATGTTCAGTAGAGTCGTGCTGAATTTACAGCATAGTCGTGATGAATATGCCTGGATCTGAGTAGTTTAGCTCTTGTCATTGCTATTTTATGTGATCTTTGGTTGTTTTAAATTTATCTAAGTATTTTCCCTATATGTATAATAGTGTATATAAGCTAGGTTATTAGTTTTGGATCATTTAGAGTTGAAATTAAATTTTTATAAGGCTTAGACATATTCAACCATGGTTACATTGGGCAATACAGATTGTTTTTGAAAGTTTTAAGTGCACCATTGTCTTCATTGGGTATTTTACATAAATTTGGTATATGATATTGTAACACCCCCATTTTTACTACTAAAAATTTTCGTTTTGCGGAAGCGTTAATTTCAAAATCAAGGGTGTTACCGCCACATTCAGTATAAGTATGGCATCCACTATCATTCTTATACTAAGTGCTAAGGCTAAAATATTTCTTTACTCAAATAATATGATGATAAAAGTCAGAATACAGAGAATAATAGATGAGTACAGTACTAGTTAAAAGCAACATCAATAGTCTATCAAAACTCAGGAGAGAAATTACAGGAGGACATAAAAGTCTAAAACAATTGGAAACCAGATAACAAAAGGGACACCGGATATTCTTATGCTCTCATAACCAGCTGACAGCTTTCAACTGGACTCAGGAATTGACCTGCAAAGTCCACTGCCCATTGAATAGACAGGGGCCCACGAAAATGAACCCTTCAGTACTACGGTACTGAGTAACCCTTTATACCGAACTAATATGATAAACAACATGGAACACATGCAAAGCATACCATTAACATTGTATAAGACATATACATATACATAGGAGGATTGAGATACTGTAGTTATTTAGATAATCGAATTCCATCTTGGTCATAGACTACTCATATTCACTCTTTTGAAATAACTAAACTTACCAAATGGAAAACCCAGAGGTACTATCTGAAGTATGATCAAAAGAAAAATCCTAATACAATAACCATAAGGTATCATGACAACACATGGTATAAACATTAAGCTATACATGAGACGATCCAACATAATAATTATAACAGATAAGCAGCAGTCACTAAACTAACTATTATTCATGCGTGCCTATTTAGAATATAATAACACTTATCAACTAAGCATCCTAAGATGCTTTCTGAAACAATAATCAAACCCCACTCTACACCACAATTATAACATTTACAGCGTAATTCATGTCTCAGCATTACCCCAACCAATTATAGACCGTCACAGATATACTTACAGGTACAGTATAATAAAATCCATACATCACAGGTATACTTATAGGTACAACATCATAACCGAATACATAACGTCATAGGTATACTTAGATGTACAGTATAATAACATCCATAACCTCACATGTATACTTACAGATACAGGATAACAATATACATAACGTCACAAGTATACTTACAGATACAGTATAATAATATCCATTACATCACAGGTATACTTACAGATACTGGATAGCAACATACATAACGTCACAGGTGTACTTATAGGTACAAAATGTTAAGATACATAACCTCACAGGTATACTTACAGGTGCGGTATAATGAAATCCATCACATCACATATATGTTCACAGACATAATCCCAACACAGGTAGGCACAACGGCTGCTACCAAAACCCTAGGTAGGCACAACGGCTGCTAGCTAAAACCACAGGTAGGCACAACAGCTACTACCCAAAACCACAGGTAAGCACAACGGCTACTACCAAACCAATAATAATCGTTCCAATCAAATCATATCATTTCCATTTTTATTTACTCAAGAGGGATACAATAATAACTCAGAGACATAACAATACACCGGTCATACCGACGCACAAGGCAACACGATACCCTCCAACCATCCAACCCAGAGGCATAACACACTCTGGTCATACTGATGCACAAGGCACATAGTACCCTCCTCACCTCAGACACCTAATCCTTAAGTATCAATACCCCCTATAGGGACCATAGGTCACCTATAGAGTAGACTAGGGCCTTACTGGGGCACAATCAGCACACCAGAAACCCAAACAAATCGAGGACTCCTACCTCGTCTCTAGGGTAGATACCCCTAGAGAGAAACCATTCCCAAACTCGAGGTATTCCACTTTACGTATTAGTATTTTTATAAAGTGATCACAGATAACACACATTGCACATTTATTCTCATTTCCATACTTATTCATTTTTCCTTTATTTCCAATTATCCAAGTCAACCATACGGTCAACGGTATAAAGAAAAGTCAAAGTCAATACTTAGGTCAACCTACCAAAATTTTAAGGCCATCCTATATCCAATTATTCACATTTGGGCGTTAGGCCGAAAATGACCAAAATGTCCCTAAAGCTAATAATTATCAGATTAGCATCCATTTAAATACTAAGTCTATCTTATTTATTAATTTATCGTGAAAAGGCTAAAAAAATAATCTAATTATTTATTATATAATTTAAATCATCAATCATGTCAAAAGACCATTTTGCCCTTACACAGATTTCTGCCTATGAAACCCTATCATATACTTTTGAAACTTACAAAATACATGATCATAAAATCAACAACAGATAATACATGTTAGACATAATTTTCAAGATAAATATCATAATACACAAAAATGACTAAATTGCCCTTAGGGCACACATTCCTAATAATTTTTCCACAATTATTTCTAAACATGCTAAACTAATAATTATATACATAATTATCATACCAAATATTTTCCTGCCATTAGAATCATCTTTAATCATACTTTTGTATCCAAAATATTTTATATCAGATAACATGCTCATTTTTATCCGTTTTTATAATAATAATAATTAACACATAATTATATCAAAATAAATCATGCTAAACATATTTCATACACCAAAAATTCTAATGTGCTATCACGCAACATTTAACATTTTAGTAAGGTATAGTGGTTACCTGAATTCCAGCAAAAACATAAAATTAGCGGTATCCACTAAAATTTATTAGGTCCTGCAAATTAAACTTTTGTACCTAAAAATAATTTCATAAACATCAAATTAATATCTATCAGATAAAATAATAATTATAGTATAAAAATATTTATTTTTTTGAAATTACCAAAATACCCTTACATTTAATATGGTACCAAAATTTTTAACAAAACACCACGCAACTTATGTTGTATGCAGCGTGAGTCACGCACGAAGAAAGGGGGTCGGCTGTTGGTTGGGCGACAAGGTTGGTTGGTCTGCGAGGCAGGGGGAGGGAGAGGGCGGCAGAGCTGGTGCTGATGGCCAGGTTGGGCGACGGTGGGGGCTGCTGGTTGGGCGACGGGATGGAGAAAATGCAGAGTGGAGGTGGTGTTGCGTGAGGTCGAGGAGCTGGTGGTGGTGGTGCTGTTGCTAGAATGAAGGGAGAAGGTGGCAAGGAGGTTGGATGTTGTGTGGGCTGGCAGGGGAGTGTGCAACTGGTCGTTGCTGGTTAATCAAACAAACAGGCGGAAGGGTTGGCTGCGAGGTGGTTAGGGGTGTTTGGGTGGAAGGGAAACCAAACAAAGGAGGGAGGGAAGGAGGATGGGGAGGCTGTTTGGGGTGACGAGGGCTGCGTGGCTGCATGCCACACTGCTCTAGGGAGGGTGCTACTGCTGGGTACTACAGGTTGTTGCAGCACGATGGAAGTGGCAGGGAGAAGGGGAGAAGGGGCTGCGATGGGGGTGATGGTTCTGCTGGATGCGAAGTGGTAGTCGGGGGTGCTGGGGCCGTGGGGCACTGGAAACAAACTAGGCAGGTAGGGGAGTAAGGGTTGGCACAATCGAGCTACATGTGTGTTTGTGTATATATTGCAAGTGCTTGTTTGGTTGGGGCTTGGGGAAGGATGTGCCAAAGTAGGAGCTGAGATGAATAGTGGGTTGGGGCTGTGTGCGTCGTGTGCATGTATACGGGGCTTGTTTAGGTGGAGTGTGGGAGGGTGTGTGGCGTGAGAGAGTATGTGTGCAGTGATTGTAGCATGTATATGTGTGTATAAATGTAGAAGGTGGAGTAAAGGTAGAAAATAAGGGAGACAGGACGGGGATGGGATAGCAAATGGAAGAGGAGGGAGAGATAAATAAATAAATAAATAAATAAATAAATAAATATATCTCTTATTTTAAAATTAGTCCGGATAAATTAAAATATCAGATAGAAAAATAATCCGATTTAAGATAGATTTAAATAAAATGAAAAAGATAAACATAATCAGGAATAAATTTTAGAAATGTATTTCGGGTTACGAGTCACAGTTATTATTAAAATAATTCGGATAAGATTTACGGATAAAAACTAGGATTAAAATAAATAGTCGGTTTCTATCACCTTTTTAACCTGATTATTTTTATATCTAAAACCGCCATATTAATACGAATAATAGTAACACTTTTAATATTAAACCTTATAAAATAATAATTATAACTAATCATACAATTATTAATTTATAATTAACATTTCTAAAAAAATGGGGTATTAAAGATATGTTAAGATTTGATATTTTTTAGAGTAAGTTATGAATTTTAGAAGCTTAAGGTAATTTTTGGTGAATAAAGACATTTTGGCCATTACATGTAAAATTCTAGAAATTTTGAGACCTAATTGAATATTATTCTAATACAAGAATTTAGAATGTATAATTCTAATACTTGGGGGACATTGATGAGTAGACTTAGAAACCTTAATTAAAATAATTCATTAAGTAAGAAAAAGAAAAAAAAGAAAAGAAAGAGACATTGTGGGTGCATTGAGGAATCTTAATATTTTATCTTATTATCCTATTGATATTTCATCCCAAGAAAATATTTGGTTAAGTGTAATATCTTTTAGCTAGAAATACACCTCTCTTTCTCAAATTTCTTAGCTAGCTTCGGATATAGGTAAGTCATTACTTACCTTACTCATGACGGAATCTCGATGTATATCTGTTTGGAGTGGAAGTTGATGATGATGCTTATTAATTATTTAATTATGTCAAGTACATGCTATGTTCTATACGGTAATTGTATGATTGTATGAATTTATAGCCTCAATGCAACGTATATTAATATGACGCTTAAATATTGTATGTGTGTGAAGGGTTGAGTATGGATTGAAATTGTATGATGCCTTGTGTTGTATTTTATGCCATGGACTTATTCGGCTTTAATGCCCCTAAAATTATTCAGCTTTAATGCCCTTTGAATTGGTTCATCTTTAATGCCCTTGGAATCGATCAGCTTTAATGCCACTTAGGTTGGTTCAGCTTTCATGCCGCTTAGAATGGTTCGGCTTTAATGCCGCTTGAAATTTATCGACTTTAATGTCGTTTAGCTCTAATGCCACTTGAAATTGATATAATAATGGAAATTTGTTGTGTTGATGGATATGAGCTAAATGTTGTTTTGTGGGCCTGATTTATGATTGGCTAAATCCTTGAATAAAATATTAATCACTTAAAGTGAAAGATCTTGAGTTGGGACTTGTATCACTCGGTGTACCTATCCGAGTTAGGTTTGGTATTCACTTGGTATCATTCTAGTGTTTTTCTATTCTGTGATCCCGGGTGTCTTGTGAGGTTCAGAGAGGCCCTCTTCTACTCTATAGGTGTCTCGATATATTTCAGCCCTATAGGGGGTATGTATACTTAAGTGATTAGGTGAAATACCCTAGAACTAATTATTTTAGGAAATAAGTTAATAAATAAGGATTATTGGAGAATTTATTTAATATACTACTCTTTATAAAATTAAGAAGGATTTTGTAGGGCAAGCTAATAAGAATTTTAAGATAAATTACAAGGGCACCTTCATACTAGTAATTATATATATATATATATATATATATATATATATATATATATATATATATATATATATAATTTTGGGCCTTAAAATAACCTAAAAGGAGGATAAATAGTTTATTTCATTATTTAAATATTCTTACTCAAGGCACCTAAAGTAAATACTCTAAATATTTATAAAATACTAAAATAAAATAAAATAAATAAATTTCTTTTTCCTTTTTCTTCCCTTTCTTCTTTCTCTTTTCTTCCCTCCTTTTCTTCCCCCTTCTCGCCCGTTGGGCCAGCCCACGGCCCAACACCCTTCCCCCCCCTTTTCCTCCTTCCCGCGGCCCAGCACCGGCCCTGCGCCCTAGAAAACAAAGCGCAGCGTTTCGCCTCCCACCCCGCCGAAACGCTGCTCCCCAAGCAGAGAAAGAGTATCGTTGCCTGTCGACGCGAACGCTGCGTTTTCCCCAAAACTCGCCCAAAACGCTGCGTTTCAATAACGAAGGAAGTAACCGCCGCGGTCCGGCCGGTTCCCCTTCCCTTTCTTTCTTTCCCCTGGACCGCCGGTCCAGCCCTTTCTTCCCCTTCTTCTTCCTCGCGACGCCGTCGTCCCCCGCCTGAAACTCAAGTTTTCGCCGGAAAACGCAGCGGCGAACGGCACGTCTTTTCCGTCATTCTCTTTTGTCTTTTCACCCCTGATTGACCTCCCATTGGATGTGACCAATCGGGCAACCATTTTCCCCGCACGCAACCCCTGCTTTTTCTCCGATGAGGTTCGGTCTGCAACGGCAGACCTGCGCCGGACGACCTCCCCGGACCTAACCCACCTAACCTCCCACGTGGCCTTGTCGTTTCTCCCTCGGTTTGGCCTATAAATTGACCCCTCCACCGCGTAGATCGGGTTCGAAAACCTGGAACCCAGAGAAATTCTGAAACCACGCCGCCCGACCTTCAGCCGCCCTATTCGCCGCCTCCGACCGCCGTTTCCACCTACCCGCGCCACCAACCTCTTCCCTGCACCCCCCTCTGTTCAACCAACCACCCTAAACACAGTACCTCGCGCCGCACGTGCAGCCCTGGCCGTGCGAAAATCCCTCCCCGAAATCGACCCCTCCAGCCCGCGCCGCCTTCGCGCCGCCGCCGCCGGCTGTGCCAACGTTAGCAGCACCCTCACCACCCCCTAAAGCCACCAGGATACCCTCTCCTAGCTCCCTACACCCCCTGCTCACCCTACTACTCTCTCCAACAGCCCCCACAAACACCTCCCCATATTCACACTCCTCCGCCGCCGCCGTCGGCGCCACCGCACCACCAGGTTGACTCCACCTCCTTGGACCCTAAGCCCTGACTAATGAGAATTAATGAATTAATATTGCTAATTATTACCATTAGCCTTATTATGATTATTATTAATATTATCTTTATTATTACTATTATTATTATTATTATTATTTTCATTATTATTAGTACTATCATTGTTATTATTATTTTCCTCATTAGTAATATTATTGTTACTGTTATTATTATTATTATTATTATTATTATTATTATTACCATTAGCCTTATTATGATTATTATTAATATTATCTTTATTATTATTATTATTATTATTATTATTATTATTATTTTCATTATTATTAGTACTATCATTGTTATTATTATTTTCCTCATTAGTGATATTATTGTTACTGTTATTATTATTATTATTATTATTATTGTTACTATTATTATTATTATTACCATTAGTAGTCTTATTGTTGTTATTATTATCATCATTATTATCATTACTATCAATACTATTATTAATATTATCATCCTTAACATTATTAGCATTGTTATTATTGTTACACCTAGTGTTATTATAACTAATAATATCAATAATGTCGGTAATACTATTATGGTTACTATTGTTACCACTTTTACGGTTATTATTATTATGGTTATTAATATTATTCCCATATTTAATACCCTAACTATGGCTATAGTTATTATTATCTTGTTACTATTACTAGTACGATTAACATTATTATCCTTGTAATTACTGTCAGCAGCATTACTATTATCCCTATTTTTATGGTTAGTATTACTACCATTACTACTTTAGCCCCTGATAGCCATAGTAAAATTGGTACTCTCTTAGCACTAACAAAGAAGTTAGAGAAGGGTAAAATAAGGGAATAGCGCCTTGTTAGAGGAAGTTTAACCTCTAGTTTCCCCTTTTTATAGGCGAATCAAGTCGACACCCGGAGGAGACGTAGGAGCGTGCTCCAAGGCCGGTGTCGTGTTAGGTAAGGACGAAACTATGGCCTTGTTTCAATGTGTGATATAATGTGTGGGTGAGTGTTGAGTATGCCATGTTGATACATATCATGCATGTGTTATGGGTAACTTGTCTTAATGTTGTGTATGCCATGTTGATACATATCATGCAAGTGTTACGAATAACTTGTCTTAATGTTGAGTATGCCATGTTGATACATATCATGCATGTGTTACGAATAACTTGTTTGATGTAGCGCAGCGCGGATCACGAGGTATGTTGCGTGTGTCTTATATTTTTATGTGTATGCCATGTTCCATGATTATCCTTGATGTTGATAACGTGACTTGGTATGGCCCTCTAGGACATGCATGCTAGGGTTAGTAGCGTGGAACGATTAAGAGAGAATGCGGAGATTGAACCCTAGGGGAAGTTTGCATGGGGGGATTTAGAGCTTGCATGGGTGTGTCCCTTACGTTGAAAAAGGGGGATGAGGGAGTTAAGTGAGGGTTGGGAGAGTCCAAGGGATGGGTGGAAACTTGGAGGTAAATATTACATGGGCCAGGGTAAGGGCGCCCAAGAGCCTGATTAGGTTTGAACGGGAGTGGGTGGCTTGAGGAGTACCAGGGTGAAAGTAATCGAGGGAGGATAGAGCAAGGGTGGTGAGAGTACGAATACACCTACATATAGGACCAGTATGGGCTTTCTAAGTGAGGGAGGAAGTTCGGGGATGAAGAGGGGGGTTACTTGTTGAGGAAGTAATGTGCTAGGGTTTCGGTCGGGCCACCTAGGCCGATTAGGGTTCCCCGGGGGGGAGAACCCTAGAGAGACAAGGTCGTACGGAGTTAATGCCATATGTGCTGAGAGGGTCTATAGCCTCGAGGATGGGTGTCGAGTGTAAGGGGAGGTATGGGTCCGATGTCGAGTAAAAAGGGGAGACATGGGTCCCAACATATGGGACGGTCTTTCTGAAGGGGAGTGGTAGCGCTTTGTCGGCATGCATGTCAAGGGCGTGGTGTGACCTAATAAGACATAAATAAGACATTAACTACGTAAAGCGAAAGACTGATGAGCCCGACCCAGTCCGGTCCACCGGTTAGAATAGTGGCCAGAGGCGTTTTGCCCTGGGTGATGATTTTCGGTCCACCGGCTATAATAGTGGCCAGAGGCGTTCTGCCCTGGGTGTGTATTTTCGGTCCACCGGCTATAATAGTGGGGTCCCCGTACATGCATGGATTAATGAAGAATGTGTGAAAATGACTTATCAACCTAATGGGCCATAAGGGATAAAATACAAGTAAGAAATCAGTTCCTCTTGCATGTTATTGTACATTATTGACGTGTTAGATATGTATCTTTTGATGTATGTGTCGGCCTTAGTTCGTCTGTTACCTTACTCAGTACGTAGCGTACTGATCACCCGTTTCATGGGTGCTGCTCATTCCCACGAGCAGAGGGCCCATCTGACCTTGTGCAGGTAGGAGACCACGTGTTCGATGCCTACGATACCTACGAGGCATCCGGTGGGGCCGAGTGATGAGTCTCTCCTGTTTGGGGCCGAGAGCGAGTTGGCCGGACCCCTTTATTTCCCTTTTTGGTTACCGTCTATTTTATCTTGTTGTATTTATGTTGTGTTGTGTTTCAAAATGGGGCTTTTAAAATTGTAATCTTAATGATACTCTATCGTGGTTGAACCCCGTCTTTATGAACATTGTGTTAATGGTGCATTTATGGTTAATGTTTCACGTTTTATGACTTTTGGTTTAGCCTTAGCACTTAGTATCGGAACGGTGGGAGCGAACCGGTCTGATACTAAGTGTGGCGGTAATACCCCAAGTACGTTTTTATTTGTTCGCTCTGCTAAAGCATTTGAACTAAACGAAATTTTTCAGTAGTAAATTTGGGGGTATTACATTAGGTGTCCTATTTATTAGTAGTCGGGTTACGTTTCTGGACGGGCCAGCTAGGGCTAGTAACGTTCGAGTACTAGATTAGTTGTTACAATCTCTTCGAGTCTCCATCCTCAAGTTAATGTAATAAATTGATTGTGATCACGCTGATAAAATATAATAACCAATGGAGCCCATCTACTAATACATTCATATTACTTTATTTTATGCTTGAAGGTTGAGTTTCGTGTTCTCAATTAACATATATATACGTAAGCATGATATTATCTTGTTATTATATGTTCTATTACTTTCTTCGCATGGACCTTGCACTCAATGCTATCTCTTTAGGATAGTTGTGTTACTTAGTACGAGATGCTTATTGATACTACACTTTTTGTAAACGTTGTATCGCAGATATATGATGATGATCCTGCTGACTTTGAGGAGGTTCCTCATGCGGAGTGATGCGGGTTTATACCCCCGTGGTTAGGGCGTAGAGTTATTTCTATCCGAGGTCGCACATGTTATGTGCCCTAAATTTTGGATATCGCTTTTGGACTCTTCATCTCTTTTAACCCCCTTATCGCTTTTTATATATTGTATTATCTGGAGCATGTACTCCATGCTTTGTTATTATGTCTAAATTATTCAACTCTTCTACTATTTATATCTATTTCCATAAGTTTTGATTTACTTGATGTAAAGTTTTAGCCTTGCACATAGTACGAGAAAGGTATGGACTAGACTCGTGCTATGTGTGGCGGTAACACCTGCTATATTATGTTAATGCTTCCGATTAAAAACAAAAATTTTTAGTAGTAAAAATCAGGGTGTTACAATTTAATCATGTCAAGCATATGATGTGTTCTGTAAGATAATTGTATGAATGTATGAATTTATAGCCTCAATGTAAACGCGTGTTAATATGACACTTGAATAATTTAGTAGGCGAGTCGTTGATCAATACTAATTTTGTTGTTGCTCCATAGCAGTACCTAGACCTGGCAAAGTTGACCCAACCCGACCGACCCAACCCGAATAACCCGACTTGAAACCCGATAGTAACCCGAAAAATAAAACCCGTTCGTAACCCGAAAGCCCGAAGCAACTCGATTCAATTTGGACCCGACCCGAATTTAGCTAACCCGATTAAGACCCGAACCTAAATTGACCCGAATGGAAGTGACCAAAATCAATAATAACCCGAACCGACCCGAACTCTAACCCGAACCCGAACCGACCCGAACTTTAACTTTAACCACTACAAGAAATTAGGTTTTTAACGACCAACAATTTCCATCGTTAATAGCTGAATTTTGGTCGCTAATGTCAATAACGACCAAAAAAATTAATGGTCGTCAGTGGTCGTTATTGCTCCTTCGTTAAAGGCTTTAGCGACCAATTGAAATTTTTTTGTCGTTAAAGAAATAACGACAACATATTATATTGGTCGCTAAAGTAATAGCGACGACGTATAATATTGGCCGCTAAAAGTAATAACATTGTATAATATTGATCGTTAAAAACAATAACGACGACTTATAATGATAGTTGTTATAAATAATAACGGTAAATAAAATATACCATTGTAAATACTATTAACGACCAATTTTTTTTATCATAATTAAATAAAAAATATTACACCAATAACAACTAATTTTTTCATCACTATTAAAATTCATTCATTATTAACAACATAATTTATTAATAACAAATGACGTAATTATATATTCAATAATATAATTGATATTTCAATGCTATATATATATATATATACAACTAAATATTTATAAAAATAATTTGTATTAAATATCCAATAAAATATTTGATTAAATATAAATTACACCTAAGGTATTACCGAAACAATTAATCAAATGTCCTGAGAAACCAATTGATGAAAATAACCAACAGCAGACATCGAAACAAACATATGAACATTACCGAATCCAACCAACTGAAACAAGAGGCCTCGACAACCTTTCAACAAGAATACGATTGCATACAATCGCCATGGTTACAAGTTCAAGATCCATATCCAGATTTGGGACAACAATATGAGCTTTCGCAAGAACCAAAAGTTCTAGCAGCTAACAACCTGAACAAGCAACATAAACTACTACGAAGCTGAGATAATGGCCAGGCCTTATCAAAATTAAGCTAATAAGTAAGGCTAACTGACCACTAAACCCATAAAGAGTACGTCCCTGTCTCTTGAGAGCATAAACCACATCCATAGCAGTAACTGTCTTACGATGAGTATGGTCAATATATGTAACAGCATCACGTATAACATTCTCCGAGAAAATCTTGAGCACACCTCTTGTTTCTTCATAAATCAAACCACGTATGCACTGCACTCATCCTCTACGAACCAATCGTCGAACTGCAGGCTTGGTAATTCCTTGGATGCTGTCTCTCAGTATTTTCTTATGCCGCTTCGCCCCTCCCTTTCGTAATCCCTTACCTCCTTTGCCTCTTCATGACATCTTTCTTGATAGCTTGATTGATTATTGCTCCTGTTGTGCTGAATTTAGTTCAACCGGATTTTTTATTTTGATTGTGGAAGATAGTACATAGTCGGGATGCTCGGCATGTTTTACAGAGTGCAAGATTGGAATGGGAGCGCCGGGTTTGGAAATTTTAGAGTGAATTTTGAAAATTTCCCTCCTGAGCTTTGTTTCATTCTTTCTATTATTATTTGGACCTTACGATGCAACGTTATCGGATGGTTAGGAACCACGATCCGTGTTGTTCCGCTTTATGTAATATCTGGCGTTGCTTTCTTTCATCCAACGACCCTTGTTATCTGACTACGAGGACGCGGATTGCCAAATATTTTCGATTGCAGTAAGTTTAGGTATTGAACTTTTTGTTAATTTTGTTTGCCGCATTTCTTTTTACGGAATTTAGTAGATTTCCATGACGATGTAAATAGTGGTCATCTACGTAAACGTCCATTTTTTCATCTCCAACAATGATTTTTATTTTTAATATATATATATATTCCGTCAAATTTATTCGCAATAATTATTCAATCACTTTTATTGAAGTTGTAATGTAATTTTATAACTTATCTATGACAATATTTAGCATTTGCAGTTTTTTTTTAATTTAAAAAAATTAAGAAGTTTAAGTTTTTTTTTTCATTACATTTTTCTTTTTTTTTTAAAAAAATGAAAAAATTTAGGAGTTTAAGTGTTTTTTTTCTTTCATTACATCTTGCCTTTTTTATTTGGAATTTAGAGATTTATTACTGGCATTATTATAATCATTATTATTATCGTTGTTGTTATTATTATTATTATCATAAGATGATGATGACGACGACGACGACGACGATTATTATTATTATTATTATTATTTTGATTATTGTTATTATTATTATTGCTGTTATCCAACCCTAGTTTAACTTACACTTAATTATACATGTGCATATTGATTTAATACCAAACTAAAAATTAATTTATTGAAAAAGTATATAGCTATTTTGATGCTTAACTAAGAAAGTAAACTAAATTTTACTTACACACACACACACACACACACAATTATTCTATTTTTAATTAATCTAAGTATTAAGATACAACAATAACATATAAAATATGTGAAACAACTTTAGGTTTCTAATTAAACTATTAATTTTAGTTTATAATGAAACTACTCATTTTGATCTATAAGACTACTATAAGGTTCTAATGAAACTACTAACTTTAACTTATGAAACTAGGTTAAGATTATAATAAAAATACATGCTTTAGCTTATGAAACTATCAGTTTGGCTAATGAAATAACTCGTTTCAGCTTATAAAAGTATTCTGTGTTTCTAATGGAACTATTATAAGTTTCTAATGACATTGCTCATCTAATATTATGAAACTAGTCATCATAGCATATTCATAATACTCTAAATTTCTAATGAAACTACTTGTCTTGGCTTATTAAACTACTTAAAGTTATTAAGGAAAATACTCATTTTAGTTTATGAACTTAGTGTAATAGTTTTATGAAGCTACCATAATTGTTCTATGAAACTATTAGTTCTAAATTCTTACTAGAAGTAGTAGTTTTTACTAGATACGCCCTCAATATATATTCTTATCAAACATGGATGAAACTGCTCAAGTTTACCAACTTAAATGATATATTCTTATCATTTATTCAACTTAGGAATGTCAAGGGATTATGATTTATGAATGCTTGAAAAGCCAACATCATAATTTGATTTATCAAATATTATAACATACTTGTAATAATATATATGTGATATAACTATTGTTAATATGCTTGTACTGATGAACATCTCTAAAGGAAAAACCACAAATATAACTATTGTTAAAAGTAGTATTATTTCGCTTACGAAACATTGTTAAAAAAGAGATGAAGAGAATAGAGAAGAAAAATCAATGGTATGTAACCTTCATTAACTAAATTGAGTGTATAACTCTGCCAAATCTAAATGGCATAAGAAGAACAAAACTTTAATATAGAGCTTCAATATATAGTTTGGGTTGAACCAAATACATATTATTTCTTTCAACCCTAGGTTGACCAAATACAAAATATATAACTTTAATCCTATGCAACATAAATTGGTAAGGAGCATTTTAGCTTATAGAAGAACAATATAATACATAGTCCAACTAAACAGTTGAGACCAACTGAATACATTAACCTAAAAAAATAAGCTTGAATTATCAATTACCTTAACTAATTAATAATACAATATGATGTTTGAGTTAGAAACTAATCATTACAATATTAAGCCTAGTGAATATAGAATATGCCCCATGGGCCACAAGTGATATGATATCGAATACATTTCGATTGATCAAGTCTACCAAAAGTTCTAACAAAGTCTTCAATTCCACGATCTAGTGACCAAAACCCAAACAACAACTATGATATGAACCAATTGCCATTGTAGCTTAAAACGAATATTGCATAATCATAATCTATTCAGTTATTCAAAATATAGTTATCAATAATACTAATTCTAATATTTGAAATATTTAGGAACAATTGTGTAAAGGTATATATATAAAGAAAGATCGTATCATAAGTAAAATCCAATCAAACAAAGGAAAAGTTTTATCAATTATATTATAAGTATACATAAATAACAATTTTTAGCCTTAAACACTATATGTCAGTATATATACCTTACAATATAATACCTATAAGGCTATAACATCATAGAAAAATAAGAAAAATCTAATGTGAGGATATTAATTGTTCATTATAAAAATCAAAGATTAATGTTTTTGTTACATCAATTATGTTAAATAGTAAGAAGTATGCATGAGTAAGCCATAATAGAAGGTATTTTTTTTACTTCATCCAAATAGTTTAGATTAGAAAATGAGTTTATAACTATTGAAATGCAACGCACATGAGATATATCATGAAATTGTTGGATCATGGCTCATAGCAAAAGAATACAAATTTATTATGACCTATTTTACAACCTATAAAGTTATTGGATATTTTAAAGCTTTATTAACTTTACAACCAACTAGGGATAATATTAGCTAGGCATGATATTGAGATAAAAGATCTAAAGGGAGTCAAGGATGAGTAGTCATCATCAAGTTTGCAATGACAAAAAATATAGCACCTGACAATCCTCATTGAGAATATCAGATTAAGATTAATACTTCAAATAATTAAAGGCTTGTAAGGAGTAGCTATTAACTAAAAATAGGTTGGTTAAGAAAGGTACGAATGGACCAACGTGTGAGATATGTGAACAAGTAACTTAGACTTTAGTGCATGAGATTAATGATTACCCAATTACCCAAGTGTTTTATTTGGATGATGATAATCCATAGTGAAGTTGTATACTATAAAAAATTAAAAAGACACTGAATTTGATTGAGTCTATTTCATAATCTAACACTTAGATGACGAGACATTAGAAATGACATGTACACTAATATAGGTTATTTGAAGGAATTGAAATAGGAGGAGATCAAATGACTCTGCACCGATTCAATGACCAAAGAATATTATTGAGGATGTCATGCACTTGCTTCTAGAATATTATGCCATAATATTAAGAAATGAAATAATTAACAAAGGAAGTGCATGGTCCATCATGTTAGCAATTACAAGAACGAAGGAGATGGATGATATGCATGTTGATGCGAATTAAACATGAACAATGCAGGAAAAGTAATGTAGGAAATCATGAAAATTATAATTGTAATTTAAGGTGTAAAAGGCGATATATTGTCACTTATTAGCTATGTTGTGACCATCATAAATATCTATCGACATATTTATAATATAGGTAATTGTCTTAAGACATCAGATATACAATATAGAGTTTAGTGTGCTATGACGGAGTATTGTTTTACTAAGTTAGGCATTGAGACAAATTCATTGGAAGTGGGGTAGGGTTTATAATCATAAGACAACTTTGATATTTCATTTTTCACAAAGGTATTGATGATTGTGATTTTCATTTATCACATATTTATTTATTGTATATTAAAAATTATTATTGAAAATGAAAAATAGTGACAATGTCACACTGAGAAATTAAAAAACCACAGCAAAAGAAGCTAAAACCAAACTAATAGTAATGGGATAATGTCGTACTATTATGGTTAGGAAAAAAAACTGTCTTATTTTAAATTGTGATGGTGGTATGTTCAAAGATTTTATTAGTATTCTAAAAATACTTAAAGTTAATTTTGTAAAAATTAAAAATAATTTTATTTTATTTCATACAAGTTCCAATTTTTATGTTCAAACTCGTTCTCGATCATGATTCATACTGTTATAAATAATACCTAATTTGAGTTTTTTGATTTGACCTAAAATCTATAGACCCGAAATAGACCCGAATTCGAAAAACTCGATAGATCTGACACTTAGTTGATCTGATTCACATCCGACCCATATAGTGACCCGAACCCGAACCCAAACCCAAACCCAAACCTAACCCGAATTCTATAGACCCGAGTCAAACCCGAAATAGACCCGAACCCGAGAAATCCGAAGAACCTAGCATCGACCCGACCCAAATCACACCCGACCCGTCAATTAACCCGAATCAAACCCGAACCCGACCCAAAGCAACATAACCCAAAACACACCCGAACCGAATTACACCCAACCCGAACCCAGACCCGACTCGATTGTATAGTAAATAAAAGTTGACCCGACCCATATCAACCCGACCCTAACCCGACCCAAATGACCCGTTTGCCACCTCTAGCAGTACCTCATCCACCTTCTCCACTTCTCCAAAAATCCCATCCTTCGCATCAACCAATCCATAAATTCCCAACTAATACTGGGCCCAAGCATAAAGAGCACAATATCGTTGCGAAATTTGTTAAGAATAGTAGGTTACAAATCACAATACATATATACCACACACTTGATATTTTTATGGTTAGTGTTTTCTTAGCCAAATGAAATCTCTTTTCATGATCAATCAAACTAACTAAAAGTATAGTGTTATAGTTTATTAGCTGCTACCTATTTTATATTATACCAGTATTTGAAAACTTAGGGGAAAAAATTATTTTTTAACAAATATACGTGATGATAGAAAAAAATCATTAAATGTTAAATGGTGTGTATTTATCAATAATTTCTTAGTTGTTCCGATTAAGGAAGAATGTTATTAGTTTTACCATTTTGGTAAGAAAATTAAAATCTTAATAAATACCTTCTTCTTCTTCTTTTTTCTTTTTACAATTCAGTACATAGATGGAAATCGACCCCAAAACATGTAAGACGGATTGTGAGACGGTCGTCACTAGACCCATGGTCTCTTCCCATAACTTAGTAGCTAGGTATTATGATAACTTATTCTATGAATTTATATGAAGTTCTTAAGGCTGGTGCAATAAACGCATAAGCTAAATAGATAATATAAACCGATAGTACAATGAATACAATGTTGCATATCACATATTTAACTGACGTTACCTGAATCTTAATCTTAATTAGTAAGCCACATGAATACCGAGATCACTTGTTATAACTTATAAGAACCCGTTAT
The DNA here is from genome assembly GCA_039764185.1 of Tamarix austromongolica. Lineage (NCBI taxonomy): Eukaryota > Viridiplantae > Streptophyta > Magnoliopsida > Caryophyllales > Tamaricaceae > Tamarix > Tamarix austromongolica. Next base: position 105,263,829 of record CM077808.1, on the reverse strand, counting down.
CAATAAATAAATGATAATGAAAAAACTTATAAGAACCATTTGGTAGAGCTTTGATAAAGATTACTAAACATGGGAAAGAAGTATCAATATTTAATATCATAAATCAATTTTATATGACTGTTATCTATACTATATTCTGCTATTATCTTTTAAAAGGTCGTAAACAAATATTGCCGAACACTTTGCAGATATGTAGGTGAATTAAGTAGAACCTAAACATAAAAAGGGTACAACTCGAACGAAATATTTCAAATTTGAAAGAAAGGGTACTTTATGCTAACAAAATGGAAGATTAATTTTGATTAGACCGATAATTATGATGACTTTGGTTAAGCAGCACATACACAAGATTATCAGATCCTTTTCTTTCTTTTTTTCTTTCATTCATTATATTTATGTTTGTGTAGATTTGTCGAAAGAAAACACCGTGAGGGAATAAAAAAAAAATAAAAAAACCATTGCAGGAAAAAAAAAAAAGTAAATAAACTTTTCTGCAGAAGTAATTGATGAGCCTTTCTGAAACTTCTGTGGCATTCAGGTAGACGTCCCTTTCTCATTTCAATTCAATTGGCGAGAAAATATATAAAGGCGAATCCAGATCACAATTCGTGATGGAATTTCTGCGTTTTGGGGCGAATTTAAGACCATTACTGCGTTGCGTATGCACGACCGTCGCTCGTACCTTTTATTGATCAGAGAGAATTTATGATGACAAACCATACTTTACCTGCAACTTTCTAATTAATTGGGTCAATGTCTCGATCAGCTACTTGAATTGTTTCTGACAAGGTATTGCCGTATTGGTATGGTGAATTGAATTGTGATCTGGATTTGCCTTATCTCCTAACGTGGGAATAATTTACTATACTTGCCCTAACTTGCTACTAGTAGGCAGAAGCAGAAACGACGTCTGATCGGGGAACCTACTACCACTGATGCACGGGGACGGCAGTCAGGTGCCGTCGTTCGTCCCGAAAACGTTTTCTCCTTTGAAAACGCCTAGTCCACTCCACTTCTGATTCTGTCCTAAGACACGGATCCAAAATCGTATCTCCAATTGACTTCCCAAACCGCTCCAGTCAGCTCTGAATAGATTAATCGAGGCAGTCGCAAGCCGAGTAAATTAAATTCCGATGCTCGAATTTAAGGGGGATTCTCATTATAATTATTAAATATTAGTAGTTGGTGGTTTTTCAGGGTGTATGATTTAAAGACCCGAATATGATAAATTAATTTTAACGGAACCATCCCTAAATCTAAATGAATATATTTTAAAATCCAACTAACATGTGACTTAATTAACAAGCCTGCTTTTATGCTAATTAGATGGTTTTATTCATAATGTCATACTTGCATCTCGAACCAACAAAAGGCCAAAACAATCCGTCATTGACTGTTTATATTTTGTAGGATGTATTATTATTTTATCTTACAAAATAGTCAATCACTAACCTATCAATTCATCTTAGAGATAAAATTACATGCATTTCAACCTTCACCCGGATAATGACATTCATATAGGTATTATTTTGCTCATATTCTGTATTAAAAAGTTATTTTATTATTTTATGCACTTTTAATAAAATAACAAAAGTAATATTAAAATTATACTAATAATTTTTATTAAAAAATAATAAAATATTTTAATATATATATAATTAACAAAAAATGAGGATAAAAATATAAAATAACTTTCATTTTTTTAAAATAATTTTTTATATATAAATATTTGATAATAGAATGAATTTTTTTATAGGAGTAATAAGTTTTTTTTTTTCTAACATAGACTTTTCATAAATTTTACTACTTTTAGTGTGTGTGTGTGTGTGTGATAAAAATAAACTATTAATGTAGCAGTTGTACTACAATCGGAGTCCGGATTATGTCTGTAATAAGTATTAAAGTGATGTTTGAAATTATTTTAAATAAATAATTATTTACTCTTTGATAAGTAAATCCAATCGCCGGCCGGTTAATATTTGAACGAAGTGCGTTGCATGTCATCATCTATATATAAATACCCCCATAACGAGTCTCATCAAACACCCCACCTTACCCGACCCAAACACCAGAACACACACACAAAACCGTGATATCACAATGGGAAGCGTCTCCCAAGGTCCGGTCGACCCAAAACCTCTGATTCAAGACCTTCGGGTCACAGTCGAAAGTTCCACTCTCATTACTCGCCAACAAAGTACCGAAAGAAAATCTATGTTCCTGTCCAACATAGACCAAGTCCTGAATTTCGACGTCCAAACTATACATTTCTTCCCTGCTAATCCCGACTTTCCGCCCAAACTTGCGGCCGAGAAAATCAAAACCGCGCTCCAGAAATCCCTGGCACATTACGATTTTCTTGCGGGGAGGCTGAAATTAAACGCTGAAAGCGGGCGCCTTGAGTTCGATTGTAACAATGCTGGGATTGGATTTTTAGGGGCAAGTAGTGAGTGCAGTTTGGAGGAGATTGGTAATTTGGTTTTTCCTAATCCGGCTTTTGAGAACCTCGTCACTAAGAGTATGGGCAGCTCAGCTATGGAGGATCATCCGCTTTGTATCGTCCAGGTATATATATTATTTATTTGTTGTATATGTGCGGATATAGTAAATACTATGTAAGGAGTATGATGCATCATGATCAGGTCCAAGAGATCCATAAAAAAGCAGAGATGGCATGGAATTACATCATGTTGTATATATGATTATTATGTGTTGTTCCATTGTTTTTCCATTTCCCCCCGATATCCTTCGAATTTCTAGCTTATTTCTGTCCATTTGCCATATACATATTCATAATGTCCATGAAAGGCAAAAGTTAGGATTATAAGACACAAGTCCTGCGAAATTTTTATAGTATATAGCCTCTAAATGAATTAACAGATTTTTATTAAAACATTAATGATTTATTATCATGGCATGCATCAATATAGGATTGTAATTTTAATATTATAATTATTATTTTTATCGGTATTAATCAAATCAGATGAGTAATAATCAGATCTGATGAAATCAAACGCCTTGGGCAGCCAAATGTTTGAATTGCAAAAGATGAGAGCCATAAAGATACCCCTGAGCCGTACCCATTTAATGCCTCACATGAAATATTGGTGACTGTTGACTGTGCTTTCCTTTCCTCATTTGCAGCAATTTTAGTTGTGGAATTTAATTCTGTTCAGTCATTTTGTCCTCTATGCTGCGAACTTGCCGTACTTGGACAATTTGCCCTTCAATAGTGACTTGATATTTGTATTTCGTCGGCATGGTAGAATTATGATTCAAATAAGTCTTTTATGCAAATGTTCATTTATTTATTCAATGATGGAATACGTGTTGAAAAAATGATCAACATTGTATTAATTTTTATTTAATAGGTGACGTCATTTAAGTGCGGCGGATTTGCCATGGGTGTACAAACAAGCCATGCAATCTTCGATGGAACAAGCTTCAAAGCCTTCTTACAAAACGTAGCAGCGCTGGCAGCCGACAGACCTTTGGCTGTAATCCCCAGCAATGATCGTACAATCCTAAAGGCTAGATCACCGCCGCGTGTAAGTTTCCCGCACCCCGAACTCCTCAAACTCAACACTGCTTTAGGCCCGGAATCTCAAGCTCATTCACAGGAAAAGCCCAACCCAACTGTCTTCGACGACAGCTCCAGTGAACTAGACTTCAAAGTCTTTCGGTTATCAGCAGCCGATATCCTTGACCTCAAATCAAAAGCCCAAGGGGGCCCAACTAATGGACAGACCAAAATAACAGGTTTCAATGTGGTAGCAGCCCATATATGGAGATGTAAGGCACTATCGTTTGAGCCCGAGAACAACCGTGAAAGATCGTCAACTATTCTCTTCGCCATTGATATAAGGAACAGGTTGAATCCGCCTCTACCGGCCACATTTACGGGAAATGCTGTGTTGACTGCTTATGCGACGGCCACGTGCAAGGAGATCGAAGAGGCACCATTGTCGAGGCTGGTGGAAATGGTGGCGGGAGGGTCAGCAAGGATGACGGATGAATATGCTAGATCGGCCATCGATTGGGGTGAACTGTATAAAGGGTTCCCAAATGGTGAGTTCTTGATATCATCCTGGTGGAGGTTAGGGTTTAACGAGGTTGAGTACCCATGGGGAAAACCTAAGTATAGCTGCCCTCTTGTGTATAGGAGGAAGGATATAATATTGTTGTTTCCTGATATTGAGGATGTTTCAAGTGCCGGGGTTAATGTGATTGTTGCTCTTCCTCACAAGGAAATGACCAAGTTTGAAGATCTTTTCTATAAGTACCTGAGTTTCTAAGGCGAGACTACTAGCTTGGTTGAGTTTGCCGGCTCAGGGCTGGCCGGCCCCTCGGTTCCCTTGTTACTATCTACTAAACTTGGTCATTTCCTTGTTTTGTAATCTAATTAAATATGATTGTAAGGAGAAATGGGGGAACCAATTAAGTTTTCTCTTATGGTTTGTAATCTAATTAAATAGGATTACTTCACACTCCCAACTTTATTACTGAAAATTTTCGTTCTGCATAAGTGTTAGTTATAAAAATAGTGGAGTGTTACTGCCATACCTAGCAAAAATTTGGCATCTGTTACTATTCTTATACTAAGTGTTAAGGTTAATTTTTTGTCTACTTAAATTAACAACATAATTATAAAAATCAAACTGAAAAGAGATTTAAATAACTTAACCATCAATCGAAACCAACTGTCAATGATTACAAAATCCGGTGAAAATAAAAATACATAAGATAATAAGTGTTTGGAATGACTGAATTAAAAGATGTTGGACAAACCTCCCAGACAATCATAACTATCGACCCATATAAGAAGCTATCAGACTGTACCCTTAAAGTACTCCTACAAGTCCATTGAATAGACAAGTGACTATAAAATAAAACTCATCAGTACTATGATACTGAGTAATCTATTATACAAAACTAATATGAAAAATTCCCATGATACACATAAAAGCATCATAACAATAAATGTTAGGAAACATTTTGTTATGCACATGTTAACTGAAATTTGATAATTATTCATATAACCATATACCACCAAGGCCATATAATACTCATGGTTATTCATTTGGAAATAACTGAATCTTATCAATAGAGCATCTAAGAGATGCTCTTTGTAGTATAATTAGAAAATAGCATCATACTCAAGTCATAACCATAGTCACAAAGCTCATTTTCAATACCAACAAATATTATTATATAAGTAAGCTTACCGACACATAACAATAACAACTCAGCATCACAGGTAAGTAAAAAAGCTACTATTAAAACACAAGTAGGCACAAAGGCTACTACCTAACAGTCTAGTATTTACTTTGATTCAAATATGATCAATTTTTTTTATTTCCTCAAGGGGATGCAATAGTAACATGGAAATATAAAAGTATACTAGTCATACCGGCGCACAAGGTATTACAGTTCCTCCCGACCATCCAACCTAGAGGCATATAAGCACTCTGGTCATACTAGCGCATCAAGAGACATAGTACCCTTCTAACTTAGGACAATTACTCCTTAAGTATCTATACCTCCTATAGGACCCATAGGTCACCTATAGAGTAGGCTAAGACCTTATTAGAGCACAACAACACACCAGTGAACCAAACAAATCGATGACTCCTACCTTGTCTCTAGGGTAGATAACCCTAGAGAGCAATCATTCCCATCTCGAGATCTTTTACTTTAAGTATTAATGTGTTGTGGAAATGGCGTGGATTTAGAGAGATCTACACCAAATTGAGATTAATAAGCTTATGCACAATTGAGAACTCACACACAAAATATAATAATTTAGGAAAAAGTAGAGATCTTTATCCTTACTGTTACATATTTACAATATGAGTAAACTAATCAATCACTTACAATTCTCTTTGAAAGGAGAAATCTATTGAGAAGAAGAAGAAGCAGGGATGCACGAATCTCGACTACTAGGGTTTCAACATATCTCCTTTTATACAAGAAAAAACTCTATGGGAAAAATTAACATTTTTGAAAATATAGCAAAAATACAGGACCCAGTGTTTATTTCCTTACTTTTGATTTTTAACTAAAACACATCGAGAATTCTTTAAGTAGACACAGTCTGTGTAATATAACACAGCCCCCCATGTTTCTCACACATAAATCCAACTTACGATAAACTTTTCCAACACATACACCAATCAACACAATATTATGTTGTACTCAAATGCCAAGTCAAAACCCACAATTCTCCACGTTGATGTAGTATTTGGGACTCATAACATGTAAAGATCTCTATAAAAAACCCTAGCCCAACAAAGGACCTCATGACCTATGAACACCAATCAAGTTTGAGAAACACTAGAATTTATCCACGGTCAATGGCTTCGTTAGCATACCAACTGGATTATCCAAAGTATCCACTTACTCCAATACAACTTTCTCTGCAATAACAGTATCCCAAATAAAGTGATACCCGATGCAATGTGCATCATTTGACGGTGGAAAGAATTTTGATTCTTCGTTAAATAAATAGCACTCTAGCTATCACCATGAAAAACTAGAGCACCATGTCCAAACCACAACTCTTATACTAAACCACCAAGCCATAACTCTTTCCAAATATCCACTATCGTAGTCAAACACAACCTTAGAACCTATAAGGTTGAACACTAGCAAACTAGTGTACCTCTGATCATCAAGACCACCACTAAGATTAGAGTAATCCGTCAACAGAATAGTCGATAACACATACTCAATACAAGCCGATAATGTACACATCAAGTACCATAGAATCTACACGTATCTTCAAGAGACTCACCATATACATGCTCACCACACGAGAAATATAGCAGTCGGTACTAATCACATCGTACATCAAGCATCTCACAATTACATAGTATAAACCAGTGACTAAGCAAGCCACCACAACCAATTTAGATTTAGGCACATCCAAAGTCTTCAGCTTGTTCTCCTTAGGCATTTCTTTTGATGCGACAAGCAAAACATACACACACAACAAAAGAATAACTAGTGAAACATTGCGTACCATATGTTTGAATATGCCAAAGAGACCACATCTCCTCAACAACGCCTACAAAATACCATAAGGCATAATCAACACCCAAAATAACCTTTGAGTCTAACACTGTCGCATGCACACCAATACTACTCACACTATAATGTGCATAACCAAATCTACCTAAAGCAATACCCACTTACTCCACATGCTACCTAGATTCCTCCTCACTAGAAGAATATGTACCATCTACATCAAAAACAACCTCCACCTTGTCTGAAGCACCCAACAGGCTCTCCTGCTCCACCTTCTTGTCAAGAAGGAATTTAGACTCGCAAAAGGTAATAGATCTAGATGTAACCAGGTCACAACACAAGGATCCCTAAGTCCTGCTAATGACACTACCATGTCTTAGTAGTGTAACACCCCAAAATTTACAACTCAAAATTTTTATTTTTAAGAGGAAGCATTAACATAATACAGCGGGTATTACTGTCATAGTTAACGAGAGTCTAGTCCATACCTTTCTTATACTACGTGCAAAGCTAAAGTATTACAACAAATAAATCAAAACTTATAGAAATAGATATAAATAGTAAAAGACTTTAATATTTAAACATAATAATAGAGTATGGAGTACATGCTCCAGATATTATAATATATAAAAAGAGATAAACGGGATAAAAGAGATGAGAAGTCCAAAGAGATATCCAAAATCTATGGCAGATAACATGTGCAATCTCAGATAGAATTAACTCTATGCCCTAACCTAAGGGAATAAACCCACATCACTCCTCCTAAGGAACCTTCTCAAAGTCAATAAGATCATTATCATGTACATATGACACAACGCCTATAAATGTGTAGTATCAGTATGCATCTTGTATTGAGTAACACAACTATCCTAAAGAGATAGAATTGTATGCAAGACCCGTACGAAGAAAGCAATAGAGTATATAATAACAAGTTGATACCATGTTTACATATATATGTTAATTGAGAAAATAAAACTTAGCCATCAAGCATAAAATAATGTAATATGACTGTATGGATAGATGGGATGCATTAGTTATTATATTTTATTATCATGATCATAACCAATATATCATATTTACTTGAAAACGGAGACTCAAAGAAATCATAACAACTAATATAGTACTCGAACAATACTAGCTCTAGCTGTCTCACCCAGAAATATAACCAGACCACTAAATAATATGACACCTAATCACTTAAGTATGCATACCCCCTATAGGGACGAAATATATCGAGACACCTATAGAGTAGAAAAGGGTATCTCCGGACCTCGTAAGGTACCCAGGATCATAGAATAAAATAAATCAGAATGGTACCAAGTGAATACCAAACCTAACTCCGATAGCTACCCTAAGTGGTACAAGTTCCAACTCAAGATCTTTCACTTTAAGTGATTAATATTTTACCAAAGATTTAGGTCGAACAAGAACAAGGCCACTGAACATCACTTAATCACTTCTATGAATATAAACCAATTAGTTTATCAAATTTCAATATTATCTACGCACTTAATCCATAGAGGAATTAATGTTCGAACCATTTAAGGCACAAAAGCTGATTAACATGCCATTAAAGCCTAATTGAATATATGAGGCATTAAATCCCAAGAAAAATTATTAAGGCACGAAAGCCCAAGAAAAATTATTAAGGCATTAAAGCCCAAATTCAATGCCCTAAAAGGCCTAATATAATTACTTTTCAATGTACATTAACAACAATTATTTTATACAAGGATCAATAGCTTACATTTAAGTCAACATAGGGTTCACTTATAAGGCTAAATTAACTAGTCTAAAGATATATAAAATGACTAAAATGTCAATAAGGTCAACTAATTTAACTTAATATTAAGAGAGGTGTATTTCATGCTAAAAGTTATTATACTTAACCAATTGTTTTCTTAGGATTAAATATAAATAGGACATCAAGATAAAATATTAAGATTCCTTAATGAAGCCAAAATGTCTCTTTCTCCTTTTCTTTTTCTTGCTTAATTAATTATTTTTTTAAGGTATCTAAATCTACTCATCAATGTCACCCAAATGTTAAACATATACATTTTAACTTCTTTCATTTACATAATATTCACATAGGTCTCAAAATTTCCAAAATTTTTCATGTAATGGCCAAAATTCCCTTATTCACCAAAAATTACCTTAAACTTCTAAAATTCATAATTTACTCTAAACAACATCAAACCCTAACATATCATATACCAAATTTTAAGTAAAAGATCTAATGAAGACAATAGTGCACCTAAAACTTTTCAAAAAAAAATTGTGTTGCCCAATGTACCCATGGCTGAATATGTCTAAACCTTAAAAATATTAATTTCAACTCTTAATGATTTGAAACTCATAACCCAGCTTCTATACCCTATTATAAATACAATGGAATACTTAGATAAATTTAAAACAACCAAAACTCAATGTAAAATAACAAGGATAAGACCTAAACTACTCAGATCTAGGTATATTCATCACAACTATGCTGAAAATTTAACATGACTCTACTAAAATTTTATCACTACTTCACTAAACATCCATCTCCTTTCCAATAGACATAAAAACATGTAAAAATCACAGAAACCACCTTCTCTTAGATTTTCATGCTTATGCACATAAGATAGAAACAACACATGTCATACAAGATTTTTCAAGATATTATTTCATTCTTATAATTAAAATATAGCTATTAATGCATAAAAAAAAATCCTATAATACATATAGCACAAAATCCTATTTCTAAAGGTTAGTTTAGTTATAAAAATTCCTAAGCTCCTTAGAAAAGCTAAAATAATGAATCTAGCAATTCCTTCTCTAAACCCACTTGGTAAACTTAAAGAATATAAGATAAAAGAGTAAGATAAACCAAGATTAATAAATAAGAAAAATGGGAAAGGAAGGAATTGAAATAGAAGAAGTGAAATAGAAAAGATTACTCTAGAATAGAGAGGATTGAAAACCACCACAAGACAACCAATAACCACAAAGGAATGATAGATTAAGGTTTTGGAGAGTTAAAGGGGAGGAAACCAAGGGGAACAGAAAGGGAGAAAGGTATAAAATCTCTGCTGCAACTAGGGTTGTAAATGAGCCGAGCCAGTTCGGTATTCGGCTAGGCTCAGCTCATTTAAATCTCGGTTCGGCTCGTTCGTTTAGTTAAATGAGCCAAGCCCGAGCCTTAATTTTAGGCTCGTTTATTAAACGAGCTGAGCTTGAGCTCGAAAAATTTCGGCTCAATTTATTTTTTGGCTTTGGCTCGTAAGCTCATCTCGGCTCGCTAAAAGCTCGGTTCAGCTCGTTCGTTAGTTAAACGAGCCGAGCCCAAAAATTATTTTAGGCTCATTTAATTAACGAGGTGAGTCCAAGCCTAGGGGTATTCGGATCTTTTACAGCCCTAGCTGAAACACACTAAATAACTACAACAAAAACTCCAAGGTTACTCGGCAAGGTAGATAGGAGAGGAAAAAGGAGAGGGTAAAGGAACGATTTCCTTGGTAAGAAGGGTCCCTAGATGAGGTATAACATACAAGGAACAATACCAAACAAGAATATATGGTAAAGTAATCAAGGTTGAGGCATGGTAGCTACTGGAAATCACAAAAAAAAACTTTGCTAATTTTTTTAAGCTGGTCGGGAAGCAAAAGTTTGGTTATGAATAAGATCAAAAGAGCTCGACAAAAGCCAAAGGAATAAGACAACCAGAGAGAGATAACGAGTTGTTGTAATTTGAAAAGAAATCAACTTTGAACATTGCTAAAAAAATTATGATTTTATGTGCGTTCGGTAATGGAACGCATGATTTGGCAATAATAAAGTGAGAGCTGATAGGGAGGAGTGAGGCGTGTGTTTTTGGTTTTACTCTAGCCTCACTTGAGTGCTAGGATTCGGGGTATAAGATATAGGTTATGCTATAATTGAGTGTATAAAAGAAATATCATAAAATTATGGTTATAGTACTAGTTGTTCTTTTTGGTTTGGTGAAAAGTAACTAAGTTACAAATCTGATTTGGTTTGGTTAGGAGACTAGTTAGGATTAAAATAATGGTTGTAGTATTGGTTACAATTTATTTTGGTTAATTAAATTATAAGAAAATCCAATAATGAACACTTATTAGGAAAAATATCAATTGAGTTTAAAAAAATGTAAAAAGTTATGGGAAGGTCTCGAATAATTTTAGAAACTTAAATATATAAAAATATTGGATATAGGATTTAGTTTGAACCACGACGAATAGAAAACAAGCAAACAGAGCAAAAACGAATAAGTCGCAGAAACATATTTTTTCGCAAATGCACAAAATGAATAATGGGGGGGGTTCAAATTACCACATATTGATGTGCAATATCCTTAGAAAATAAAATATAAAAAAATATTTGGTCTTGTAACTTAATTGATGACCAACGGATTAAAAATAGTAAAAACGGTTAAAATCATCTAATCGCAGAAACAATTTTTTATGCGATTTACGATTTGGAAGAAAATGGTGAAACATGAATGAATATAATGGATGAATAAACTCAAACATATTTTTATATCGATCTATAAATTTTGAAGGGGTCAAAAAGAGTGAAAATAAGAATAAAAATATTTACAATAAATGTGTTTTACGCAACCAAGAGAAATAATTGATGAAATATCTAAAAGTTAACACGAACCGAAAAAGACTTGATAATAGAATATATATATATATGCTTTTTTTAGAAGTTCTACAAGGCCAATCACATATGGTAATTAGGATTTAAGAGAATAGGGTATTACATAGAGTCACACACTCTCAATATATTTTTTTTGATAAGCAAATTGAATTGTATATTAGTTTGAAAAGAATATTACAAAACTTCCAACCATTACAAAATTAAGGGCAAACTTTAAACTAGAGTATCTACTAGTCCAATAAGATCTCTATATGATTTACATTGATGAAAGAATTCAACCATTATTTCCATTTCCACACTATGGTTTTTATAATTTGGATTGGGGACTTATTTTTTCTTTGGGAGATTATTCTTTTCCTTTCTTTCCATATATAATATACTACTCCCACTATTAAAGCTCAGAAAAATTGTTAACAAATTAATGGTCCCCTTACTTCTTTTACGAGCCAACGAGTAACTCTCCCCTGGGTACCAAACTACTGTGAGCTTCTTGTTTTTTCCATAATAGACAACCATATTGATCTTGAGAATATGCACTCAAGGAAAAGGTGAGTAGGTGTCTCACCATGTTGGTGGCATAATTCACATCTTGAAGATGTATTAAATCCCATATGCAACATTCTGTCTCTTTTGAATAGCTTGCCTTGTATGGTTAGGCAAAGAACAAGTTTGTGTCTAAGAAGTGAAAGTCTATTCCTGATGTGCTGTTGTATGCACAACAAATTTAATAAATAAATCCTAATTTTAAAATACATAGTAAATGGAAAGAAGGAGTTGAACCCATAAGAAATGATATTTAATCAATAATTTTGTTATTGATGTTAGAATCTCGGTTATACAATCTCATTACTTCTTTCACTAATTCTATACTATGGAATACTTTACTCACTAATTGATGAATGAGGATAGGAATGAATTGATTATGGAATTAAAGTATCAAATACTCATGGAAAAAGAGTGATTATAAATGTTTAATGTTGACCTCTAAAGACTCATAATAATTCATCTCTTTACTTTCTCTTCATTCTAATAAATTGAATAAGCTCTCAATTTATCATCTAACCAATTAATAACTTAGGTTACGAACGCTAGATTCAATTAATGGCAGCATTATGAATGGAAAGCAGTAAACTACAACCATAACCACATAAGATCGAATTATGCAATTGTATGAATTAATATACAAGATTAACAATTAACCTTTTTGCTACACTAGACACGTTAATTAAAAATTACATATTAATTACATTGTCCTAGCGGAGATTAAGATCTAAACTAAATAGGTAATCAATCTAATTAGTTTAAATTCTTAATCTATGATAAGAGATCATTCCATTCCATTCGTTAATTCAATTAAATTTCATCTAGAATCATAATTTCAAATTATGCTATTATATTCAGAACCTAACTCCATCCTCAAATCATCCTACCTTATATTATTTACTCTACTATCTGCATAATTGTAAGATCACACAATTATATGCAATAATTTATAATTAATATAAATAATTTCTAGTAAATAAGTAATGACACACTAAAAGCAAGACAAGAAAACACAATTGAATAAACTTTACTTGCATTCAATCAAAATACAAAACTTGCAATTGAGAAAGGAATGGAGAAGAACTTATCACTTGAATTGCAGATCGTCAATTGTTCACTGGAATACAAGAAAGATAAAGAAAGTTGGAATTGTGAAGTACATGTATTTTTTAGAGGGAATAGAGAAAGAGAGATTATTCAACTTTTTTGAATCTTAAAAAAAAAACTAATCCCTGAACTTAGAATTATCAGAAAATATATCAGAAAAAAGTTCGTATGAGCAGTTACAAAAATTAAGAAAAAACGGTTTGTGTTTTGGGAAACACGAGATCTTCATGTTTTTCTTTGAGTTCTCTGCCTATTTCTGGATTCTAAAAAACTGAGATTTTGTTTTCTGGTAGAAACACGGCCCGTGTTTAGAAAACACGGGAGTACCGTGTTCTTTTCTCCTTCTTCCTTCCTCCACTAAAACTTCAACACAAACTTCCCTTTGTTGTCTTTTCTTCATTTCCAACTTTTCTTCCATTGCTTAAATGTCTCTTGATGTGTTATTTGCTTCATTTCCTCTTTCTATCGATTTCTCCTTTGAATTTATTCATTTTTATCTTTTCCTACAAAATCTATTCAAAAGAGAAAAACTCGTAATAAATTAATGAGGAATAAATGACATTTTTACACAGGAAAATAACCATAAATTCTATCTATCAAATACCCCCATGCTTAAATCATTGCTTGTCCACAAGCAATATCATGTCATGCACATGAACAACATCAAGAATTTCAAGTGAGATAAGTTATGGATTACAAGAATTGTAAGATTGGATTTATTCATTCACAGAGTTTAACAATGCATTGGGACTTAAAACATTTATAAATCATAAAATCAAAATGTTGAGAATATTTTGGATCACACATCTAACACACCCTATAAATAGTATTATCAAATGCTCAAGTGGTTAGGGAACAAGAGTTAATATAGTTAGTATCTCGCCATGCAAAGTTAGATTATGATTAATGAAATTTAAATTGGTAGATTCTTACTTTCGGTACATGAAAACACTCACTCTTATGTGTATAGGCTATGATGTGTTTCTCTCAAAACTTCTCCAAATGATAATGATCACCCACATGTTTTCCATTACTCTCAATTTGCCACCGCTAAAGAGAAATAAAGTATATAAGAATCTAAAGGTCTTAAATTTGGTTGTAATGGGGCTAGGGTTATAAGGTAGGGTATAAATTTGGGATTGTAGCTTAACTTTATTAACTAGAGAAGCAATTTTCTTTCTTTCCATTAAGTCACAATCCTCCTTCTTCTTTTTCAACACCTTCCCCTTCAACCAAATAAAGAATAAAATACCTCTTTTATTGCTCTTTTTTTTTGGAGAAGATTAGCTACTTCACCCAATTTTTTTTAACACCCCCATGCTTAGATTTTAGCTTATTAACAAATGTTTTCCCTAAACTTCTATTGCTTCTCTAGTCATAGAGTAAGGAGGGAAAATTCATGTGGATATTAGTTGTTAATAAAGGTTAAATCAATAGAATAAGGCTTAGGCTCAAAGGGTTTATGCAAACGAAAAACAATTTTTAAGATAGGCTTTTTGTTCTTGTAGCTAAGAAGGAAAAAAGAGTTCCTTCATTATTTTCAAATATCCTAAAGTTCTATGCAGTCTTGAAGAGAAATAATGGCAAATTCTAGTTTCACATATCATTGGAGAACACACACAAAAGAAAAATATATTTTGGATGAAAAATTTACCCAAAGATTAGGCTCAAGCTCTTACAATGTTATATCCACCAATTTTTGAATTTCATTTCATCTCATTCATAATTGATGCATGGATTGATTCCTAACCAATTAAACTTTCGTTCGTTCGCCACTATCACAATCTCAATTTCTGTTTTTGAGGTTTTGGAAGATGGTGATAAAAACAATGACGATGATTTTTTTTAATTTCTTGTAAAAAGATTTAGTCCCATTACTTTATTTACTCAATGAATGGATAAATCAAATCTAACATTTCTTGTTTCAACACGAACCAAACAACAAACATAATATCATATAATTATGAAACGACCCACCTGAACAAAACAACCACAGAAAGAAAGAAATACACACACACACACACACAAATAACACCCACAAAGACTACATTAACTCTATAAATTACCACAAGCACATCCCCCTACTTAGCTTGTTCATTTCCCCCAATGAACTAACCCAAGAAAGAGAGAATAGGAATAGGATTTATGAAAATCGTATAGAGATTTCATCATTTCCATCATTTGATCTTGAGTTATGCGCATGGAATATAATTAGGAGTAAACTTGTGTTTGAAATTTGAGATGCCATCCGGGGACTTAAGTGGAAGAGGATGAGGATCCAACTTGTCAATGAGGGGGAGGAGGTGGTGGTGCTTGTTCACCATGAGGAGGAAAAGGTTGTTCAATTGCAAGAGGAGTAGGAGTGTCTTCATCATTGATTGGCTGCCAATTTTGTTGGTTCAAAGGGTTTGTTCTGGTAGGTTTAGGTAAGAGAAAATGAGCACACCCTAGGTATGAAAGATACCATGCATTGCCCTTACGTTCAATAAGATGCGTAAGATGGAAATATTCAATATCTATTCAGGTGCTCATGGCTTCTCTGGGCATATCATCTGGGAGAGGTATGTCCATACTTAGACAAATAATGGTAATTAAACCACCAATGATAATATCACCCTATTTAGAATTGCTTACCCTTTGAAATTGCTTAGCTATAAAATAATCCGTGTTAATTTGGTTATGATCTAGCATAGCATTGATGAAGAAAAGCTCTATGGATCAAACTACCCCTGTACTATCCCCCCGCCGAAAAATGGTGGTAGCTAATGGTCTTTGTAAATATCTGAAAACCAGATAGAAAATCCTTGAAGCTTTGGCTTCTAAGATTCTAAAAGTATTGGGGGTGGGCATAGTGGAAACATCACCAATTTTAAAAAAGAAATATTTCACATTAAACCATGGGTATATGATACAATCTCCCCCAGAGGTAACATAAAAATATAGGCTAATTCAAGCAGAGAAATTTTCCTATCTTCGTTAAAGATGCGAAAGAAAATATACCCTTGTTCCTTTGAAGATGAGCTAGCATATAATTTAAAGGTACTAAGAAATTCTAATGTTAAACGCCTATACGTATGATTAGTCCAATAGACAAATTTATGCAATCCCACATTTCTCAGCAATTACATTACTTGCACATATATTCCCAATGTATTTAGATAACCATCATCTAAATACCTTATTCCAATAATGTGCCTTTGGGATAAATAATTGTACCTTTATTGTTGTTCAGGAGTGGTAAATATAATACATAACTCATTTGGTATGTTCCTTCTGTTCTGATGTTGAGTTGGTGATGCCCAATGTCTTGAAGATTCCCCCTCAGTTCATTGTTTCTTTTTGGGTTCCATCTACAAGGATAACCAAATATACGTAATATAATTACCGATATCTTATAAAATACACATGCTTTAGTAAGAATAGTAGGGTGTAGGATAATATTTTTTTTCAGTATTTGCATCACCCAATCTAACACTTAAACAAAAATGCTAGATATCAATTGAATGTTACAAATATTGTGATATTTGGCATTCAAGTTCAGCAATCATAAGTATATATGCACTTCATCCATTAGCAAAGATACAGAATTCTCATCCTGTAAGAATCATTTCAGCACATACCCTTATTATTACAAAAATGTATTTCAACCTGCAACAAAATTCAACATACAAACGCATATATATTGTATTATGCCACAAATTTTCAGCACACAAACGTATATGCCTTGCAATTGCAACAAAGATTACAGCACCAAACAAATTTTGCAATTTCAATTGAGGTAGTACACAAACCTTGTGAGTGTGATTTTTGATTAATGAAATTGTAGAATATTGCTCCGCACGGCTCAGAAGAATCAAATTAAACAAAATCCCTAAGCTAATTTGTTGAGATTGATATTATTTGAGTAACAACCAAAATTAGGGTTTAAAGTGCTGACTTTTGAAGATTGATTGAGTATGAATGATGGAAGGGATGTTTGAAACAAGAAGATGGGTGTAGAAATGGCAAGGATGAAGAATGAAAGTAAGGATATATGGGTATGGAAGATTATTGCAAGAGAATAGAAGATTGAAGAAGAGAGAACTGGTCGGTTTTGTGTTATGCAGAGAGCTAGTAGAAAAATAGATGGTCGTGTTCTGTGATTTCTGAAAATACCGGCAGTAGTAGGGTTTTTTCCAAGAAACACAAAACCCCCGTGTTAATTTTTAAACTCTCTAGTGCAGGGTGAAAATTTTCTGACAGAAAAATAAGGCTCGTGTTTAGTAAACACGGACCACGTATGTTTATTTTTAAAGTTTCAAGAATATGCCAAAATTCACTGACAGAAAAACACGATCTGTAGTGTATCAATACAGACCACCCAGGTTATTGTTAAAACTTGTTAGAATAGGTTGAATTTTCTAACAAAAAAAATATGGTCCGTGGTTAGTAAACACGGACCCCTCGTATAATTTTTGAAAGTTTCTACTTTTTTTCTATTTTTACCCGGGAAACTCTAATGGTAAAACACGAGTCGTGTTTTTGGAATACGGTACCCCATGTTCTTCTATTTTTCTTCTGTTTTCCTTCCAACTTTTCCTACAAAAAGAACATGAATAAGTTTTCAATTTTTTATAGTTTTTTTTATGGTTTCATTATTT
This sequence comes from Tamarix austromongolica, assembly GCA_039764185.1. Classification (NCBI taxonomy): domain Eukaryota; kingdom Viridiplantae; phylum Streptophyta; class Magnoliopsida; order Caryophyllales; family Tamaricaceae; genus Tamarix; species Tamarix austromongolica. The sequence continues at coordinate 105,245,851 of CM077808.1, read as the reverse complement.
AAAATACAAAATAAGAAAAACACACTCACGTGATACACACTAAACCCACACACATAAAAATAGCACACATACACAACTACATCCTACATGAATTTAAAAAAAAAAACAAATGAACATAGTATGAGATAAGAAAAACTTATGTACAACACTTGGGTGTTTCCCAAGTGGTAATATCCCACTATTTCAGCCTTCATAACTTGGAATGGTAAGATCTACCACTTCTAAGTTTCTCATATAGTATCCTTCGTAAAAAAGTTTGAGACTATGTCCATTCTCCTTCCATATTTTTCCTATTTTCTCACTTTTTATCTCTACTGCACCATGAGAAAATACATTAGTTATAATAAATGAACCGATCCATCTCGGCCTTAATTTTCCTAGAAACAGCTTTAAACGAGAATGGTATAATAAAACTTTTTGACCAATCTCGAAATTCTTCCTACGAATGAACTTATCATGAACTGCCTTAGTTCGATCTTTATATCGCAATGTAGTTTCAAAAGCATAATTTCTTATTTCTTCAAGTTCTTGTAGTTGAAGTTTCCTACGCCTTCCAATTTCATTTGACTCTATGTTACATTTCTTTATAGCCCCAAAAGCTCTATGTTCTAATTCAACCGGAACGTGACAAGGCTTACCGTAGACCAAAAGATATGGTGACATACCAATTGAAGTTTTGAATGTTGTGTGATAAGCCTATAGAGATTCATCGAGGTGAAAGCTCTAATTATTCCTTGTCGATTTCACCATCTTTTCCAAAGTTGATTTGATTTCTTGATTGGATATTTCAGCTTGACCATTTGTTTATGGATGATATGTTGTGGAGATTCAATGTGTCACATGATATTTCTTTAACAATGCTTCCACCATTCTGTTACATAAGTATGAACCTTTGTCATTTATTATAGCCTTTAGCAAGCCAAACCTTGTAAAAATGTTAGTTCGAAGAAAATCCACAACAACTTTAGCTTCATCAGTATGGGTGGCCTTTGCCTCCACCCATTTTGACACACAATCTATGGCAACAAGAATATATTTGAAACCAAAGGATGATGGAAAAGGACCCATGAAATCCATACCCCAAACATCAAAATTTTCACATGCAATGATAGGATTTGGTGGCATTTCATTTCTAGGACCTAGTCCTCCAGTCTTTTGACAATTTTCACAGATTTTACAAAATTCATAAGCATCTTTAAATAGGGTAGGCCAGTAAAATCCACTTTCTAAAATTTTATGAGCTGTTCTTTTAGGACCAAAATAACCCCCACAAGCATAGTTATGACAAAATTTTAAGATAGAAATAATTTCACTATCAGGGATACACCTTCTGATGATTTGGTCAGCACATTGTTTCTACAAATATGGATCATCCCATACAAAATATTTTCATTGACTCTTCATTCTATCATTATATCCTTTTGTGCTTTAGTAAAATGTGAAGGAAATACCTTTGTGACAAAAAAAAATTACCATGTCAGCATACCATGGTATCTCATTTCCAATTATATGAAGTTCTTTGTCTAAAAATGCTTCATTGATGGGTGCCTCAACTTCAACCTCCTTGATTAATCTACTTAAATGATCTGCTACTCCATTTTCTGATCCTTTTTTTATCTTTTATGCATAGATTGAATTCTTGGAGTAGAAGTATCCATATAATCAATCTTGGTTTTGCTTCCTTCTTTGCCAACAGATATTTCAAAGCTACATGGTCAGAATAAACAATTATATCAGTGCCTAAATGATAAGAAGGAAATTTATCCAAAGCAAAGACAATGGTGAGAAGCTCCTTCTCGGTGGTTGTGTAATTAAGTTGAGCTTCATTCAAAGTTTGTGAGGCATAGTATATCATATGTGGATCTTTCCCAATCCTTTGACCTAACACTACACCAACAACATAGTTAGATGCATCACACATTAATTCAAAGGGAAAATTCCAATCGGGTGGTTGAAGTATGGGTGCACTAATAAAATTTTCCTTCAGATGTTCAAATGCTTTCTCACATGCATCATCAAACTAAAACACATTTTCTTTTTTAAGAAGCTTACACAAAGGTTGGGTTATTTCAGAAAAATCCTTAATGAACCGGCGATAAAGTCCAGCATGTCCCAAGAATGAACACGCATCTTTAACAGTTGATGGATAAAGTAATGAAGCTATAAGATCATTTTTTTCCTTTTCTACTTTGATTCCTTTAGCCGAAATGACATGTCCCAAAACTATTCCTTATTGAACCATAAAATGGCATTTTTTAAAATTTAGTACAAGATTTGTTTCAAGACATCTTTTCAAGATGAGAGTTAAATTATCTAGGCATTGATCAAAAGTATCCCTATGAATACTAAAATCATCCATGAGTACCTCGATAATTTTCTCCAAATATTTGGAAAATATGCTTACCATACATCTTTGAAATGTGGCAGGGGCATTGCATAACCTAAATGGCATGCGGCGATATGCAAACCTACCATAAGGACATGTAAATATGGTCTTCTCTTGATCTTCTGGAAATGTGGGAACCTACACATATCCATAATATCCATCAAGAAAAAAATAATAAGCATGGGTAGCTAGCCTCTCTAACATTTGATCCATAAATGGTAGAGGAAAATGATATTTCCTAATCATGGAGTTAATCTTCCTATAATCTACACATACCCTCCAACTATTTTGAACTATAGTAGGAACCATTTCTACCTTATCATTTTCCATTATAATGATTCCTGTTTTCTTGGGTACGAATTGAAGAGGACTAACCCAACTACTATAAGAAATTGGATAAATGACCCCCACAGATAACAATTTTAACACATCTTTCTTTACTACCTCCATCATGATTGGATTTAGCCTAAGTTATACTTGTCTACTTAGCTTAACATCATCTTCCATTAAAATCTGATGCATACATACTGAAGGAATAATACCCTTAATATTAGCAACCATCCATCCCAAAGCAGATTTATACTTCTTCAAAATATTAACAAATTTTTCTTCTTGTTTGGGTGTTAGGTCACTAGAGATGATAACAGGAAGGGTATTTTTTTCTCCCAAGAGCGCATACTTAAGATGTTTAGGTAAATGTTTCAACTCCACTTTTGGTGCTTGCTTTATAGAAGTTAAAGGTCTATCCAATGTGAATGGTAAATCCACAAATCTTCTGATTCTACCAAGACATGCTCCTAAAGCAGCTACTACTTCTTTGATCTCTTCTTCAATATTAAACATCTTATTCAGTTCTTCCAAAACTTCAGTTTTTATGCATTAAGTTAAGGTTAATTCTAAAGGATCTGCATATGATAATTTGTAAACCTTTTCAGTTAAATCATCAATAACATCAATCATAGATACCGATTCACCATCTATAGGATATCGCATGGAGTCATATATGTTAAACCTAATGATTTCACCATCAAACTCTATGGTCAAAACTCCATCATGTACATCAATTTTTGTTTTTGAAGTTTTCAAGAATGGTCTACCTAACAATATAGGATAAGGATTAGATGAACCATTATCTTGCATATCTAACACATAAAAATCAGTAGGTAAAACTAATTCACTGACCTGAACTAAGACATCTTTAATTACCCCTTCAGAATATGTGTTAGATCTATCAGCCAATTGAATAACAACACGAGTTTCCTTTAAAGGACCTTGACTTAGGGCATTAAAAATAGATAAAGGCATGACGTTGATTGAAGCACCTAAATCAAGCATACATTTTTCATACCTCGTGTTTGCAATCTTACAAGGGATAGTAAAAACACCCGGATCCTTACATTTTGGTGGAAGTTTCCTTTGTAAAATTGCTGATACATTTTCTCCCACACTAACCTTTTCATCCCCCTTTATTTCCTTTTGTTAGTACACAAATCCTTAAGGAATTTTGCATACCTTAGCACTTGTTTAATTGCATCAATGAGAGGGAGATTAAATTCCACCTTTCTAAATATGTCAAATATCTCCTTATCATTATTCAGCTTCGTGTTTCTTACCAACCTGCTAGAAAAAGAAGTAGGAATTTTAACAGGAGTGGAAAACTTAATTTTAGTTACCTGTTGAGAATTTTCAATCTTTTCTTCTTCAACAACTATCTCATATTCTTCTTTGCTTATTTATTCCTTTTCACTTGCTTGCCTTGGACCTACCAATTGTTTTCCACTTCGAGTTGTGATAGCACTAGCATTTTCCCTAGGATTCCTTTCCGTCTGACTTGAGAATTTTGAGGATCCTTGTGCTTGTAATTTCCCAAGGGAATCTGTTCATTGACTCACTTGATTTTCCAAATTCTTGATACCCTTTCTAGTTTCTTGTTGAAACTGCAATGTATTGGTAGCTAAAGATTTCACGAAAACTTCAAAAGGAATTCCTTCTGATTGTTGTTGAACTTGTGGTTGTGGTATTGTTTGAAATGGTGGTCTTTGGTGAATTTGTGGAACTTGAAAGAATTCGGAAGGTGGATTTGATCCTTATTGATTTTGATAAAATTGTGGTCGGAAATATGAATTACTACCTTGTTGATTGTTTCTATACCTTATATTTGGATGATCCTTCCATCCAGGATTGTCTGTTGGAGCATAAGGATCATTCCTCTTTGGTATTTGTTGTCCTCCAATGGCATTCACTTATTGTTCTTCTTGCAAAGTAGGACACATATCAGTAGGATGACCAGTAAAAGAACAAATTCCACATACCTTTGCAGCAATTTTGTCACCCACAACTCTCTCTACAAGAGTTGTCAAATTTGACACTTGTGTTTTCAATTCAGCAATACTAGCTTCTTTTACCTGTTGAGACATAGAAGTAATATCCCTACTGCAATATTAAGAGTTAGATGCCATATTAGCAATTAATCTTTTAGCCTCAGCAGGGGTTTTATCCACCAATGCACCACCACTAGTAGCATCTATCATATTACGATCCATAGGGGATAATCCTTTATAGAAGTATTCTATTAATAATTTCTCACTAATTTGGTGATTGGGGCAGCTACCGCATAACTCCTTGAAAAGGTCCCAATATTCATGCAATGATTCTCCTCCATCTTGCCAAATATCATAAATTTCTTTTCTTATGTTAGTTGCTCTAGATGAAGAAAAATATTTTTCATGGAAAACCTTTTGCATATCAGTCCAAGTATTCACAAACCCGCTTGTAAGTCATATAACCATTCTTTTGCAGCATCAGCCAGTGCAAAAGGAAAAGCTTTGAGTTTAAGTTGTTCTACACTTACTCCATTCGGTGCCATACCGGAACATGCTATATGGAATTCCTTAAGAAATTTGTTGGGATCAGTGAAACAACCTAAAGCCATGGAATTGTTGTCTCTGAATACTGTAAAAATAGGTAAAGCGCGTATCAAACCAAGTTTTATCCCACAAGTATCATTTTCGGCAGGATAATTAATGTATAAAAGATTAGGGTTGAAGATAGGAGCGACTAGCTACTTGAGGGTTTGATCTACCATAAGCGGATCGATGTGACAAGGTGAATTAAACAAATCCTCTATGTGGTCTTCTTCCAAATCTGTGGAACTTCCTTCATAAGGTAATGGAATATGATGAGCATATTCCAATCTCCTTCTTGTTCGGTTTACAATAGGAGAGGAAGAATTTGGATCTATTAGCGTAATAATTATCCTTGATGCTCAATTGTGAACAACCTCAAATTCAAGTTCATGAGGATTATACACAATTAAAGAATAGATACGTACACTTGGAGAATTTATTGAAAGAAAAAAAATAAGAAACAACACTAAAATTTGATACACTGTCATATGCATAATAAATTTAATAAATAAATCCTAATTTCCAAATACGTAGTAAATGGTAAAAAGGAGTCGAACCCACAAGGAATGGTATTTAATCAATAATTTTGTAATTGATGTTAGAACCCCGATTATACAATATCATTACTTCTATCACTAATTCTATACTATGGAACACTTTACTCACTAATTGATGAATGAGGATAGGAATGAATTGATTATGGAATTAAGGTATCAAATACTCATGGAAAAAGAGTGATTATAAATGATTTAATGTTGACCTCTAACGACTCATAATAATTAATCTCTTTGCTTTCTCTTCATTCTAATAAATTGAATAAGATCTCAATTTATCATCTAACCAATTAATAACTTAGGTTACGAACGCTAGATTCAATTAATGGCAGCATTATGAATGGAAAGTAGTCAACTACAACCATAACCACATAAGCTCGGATTATGCAATTGTACGAATTAATGGACAAGATTAACAATTAACCTTTTTTCTAATCTAGACACGTTAATTAATAATTACGTATTAATAATGTTGTCCTAGCGGATATTAAGATCTAAACTAAATAGGTGATCAATCTAATTAGTTTAAGTTCTTAATCTATGATACGAGATCATTCCATTCCGTCCATTAATTCAATTAAATTTCATCTAGAATCATAATTTCAAATTAAGCTATTATTTTTCAAACCTAATTCCATCCTCAAATCATCCTACCCTATATTATTTACTCTATTATCTGCATAATTGTAAGATCACACAATTATATGCAATACTTTATAATTAATATGAATGATTTCTAGTAAATAAGTAATGACACACTAAAAGCAAGAGAAATAAAAATTCAATTGAAGAAATTTTACTTGCATTCAATCAAATTACAAAACTTGTAATTGACAAAGGAATGGAGAAGAACTTATCACTTGAATTGCAGACCGTCGATTGTTCGATGGAATACAAGAAAGATAAAGAAAGTTGGAATTGTGAAGTACATGTATTTTCTAATGGGAATAGAGAAATAGAGAGCATTCAAAATTTTCAAATCTAAAAAAACTAATCCCTGAACCCAAAATTGTCAGAAAATATATCAGAAAAAAGTTCGTATGAGATGTTACAAAATTTAAGAAAAACACAGGACCTCCGTGTTTTTCTTTAAGTTCTCTACCAATTTTTGAATTCTAAAAAACTAAAATTTTATTTTCTAGTGAAAACACAGCCCATATTTAGGAAACACGGGGGTATAGTGTTCTTTGCTCCTTCATCCTTCCTCCTTTAAAATTTTAACACAAACTTCCCTTTGATGTCTTTTCTTCATTTCCAAATTTTCTTCCATTGCTTCAATGTCTCTTGATGTGTTATTTGCTTCATTTCCTCTTTCCATCGATTTCTCCTTTGAGTTTCTTCATTTATATCTTTTCCTAGAAAATCTATTCAAAAGAGAAAAACTAGAGAAAATATTAAATCTTATAAATTAATGAGGAATAAATGATATTTTTACACAGGAAAATAGCCTATAAATTCTATATGTCAATTCCATACCAAGTCGATCCTAAGAGTCAAGGGAAAGGTTCCATGTGAACAACACTTGCACATGGTTTATTCGATCCTAATAGTCGGAGGATGCTCATCCGAAAGCACGTTTCATGTGAGCATAACAAGGGAATCGAGTTAAAATTCCTAAACCGGGATATGGCAGTTGACGGCAATGTTTCAAAGTTTGGAAACGTTGGCAGAGGCCTCGAGAAGAGTTATAATTTATGTTTAACAGTCTGCCCACCCTAGAAACAACTCAGCCGAAGGTAGGGTCCTATTGTTGGAAGATAACACACTCTCAATGTTGCTCTAACTGCACCCCCAATAATTGCACCAACAAGCTCATATAATGTCCCAACCCTCTTGCACACCAGTTTTCCCCACAAACCCTTTAACAACCTTCAATGTGTCATTCTCAATGACATAGTTATAACCTTTGCTATCCAAGGAACATAGCAAAATCAAACTCTTGGTCATGTCTAGAACATGAGGAAACAGTGTCCTTACCACACCATCATGCATACTCACCCTCATAGTGCCAATCCCAGTAGCTCTACATGAAGCATCTTTTTCCATGACAACAACTCCACCTTGAATAGTATTATATGCTTGAATCCAGCTTCTATTGGGATATACATATTAGAAGCACCTAGAATTCATAATCCACCTATCAACTAATTTGGTCTGTCCATTTGTGGCGTCATTATATTACCATCATTGTCACCCCCAGCAATGGCGGTATCACACTCATTACATACACCATTAGTAATACCTATATCTTTCCTATTGAGATAATATCTCCTGATGTGGCCTTTCATGTAACAACTATGGCATGTCAGATTCTTCTTCCAACTCTTTGATTTAGATCTAGACATCTTCTTGTCACCAAACCTCTACCCCTATGGCCTCCCCTAGCTACCAAACCCTCACTATGTGAGTCCCTAGAAGTACAACAACTCCAACTAGCTATGAATCAACTCTCACTGTAGTAGGGTAAATTTTACATCCTCAAGAACTAACTCATCACTTCCATACAACACACTCTCACAAAAATGTTTAAAGCTAGTAGGCAAAGAACATAACAATATAATGGCCAAATCTTCATCATCTAATTTAACATCTATATTAGCAAACTCATAACAATAGAATCAAATTCATCCAGATGACTTTTCAAAGATTGACCATCGTCTAGTTTCAGGTCATGAAGCCCACTCTTCATTAGTAGCTAATTTGTCACTTACTTTTTCATGTACAATGAATCCTACCTCAACCATAAGGTTTTCGTTGTTGATTCTCTTGCTACTTCTTGCAAAACCGCATTAGACAAGCATAGTTTTATGGTGGAGAGGGCCTTTCGATCTACTTATTCAAATCTCTCATCTGACATCGATTCTGACTTGTTCAAATGATTGAATAAAGCTTTTTCCTATCCACTCTGAATTAGAATCACCCTCATCTTCAATTTACATAATCTGAAATTGACAGATCGATTACACTTCTCAATATCAAATCATGTGCCCATTTTGATAACCAGATCTCTTCAACAACGCAACTCTGATACCAATTTTTTTATGAAAATAGTGTGGATTTAGAGAAATCCACGCTGAATTGAGATTAACAAGATTATGTAGAATTGATAACTCACACACAAAACATAACAATTTAGGAAAAAGTAGAGATCTTTATTCGCACTATAGTGTAATTAAAATATGATTAAACGAATCAATTATTCAATTACACGAATATATAATTCTCTTTGAAGGGATAATTCTATGCAGAAGAAGAAGAAGTTAGGACGCATGAATCTTGACGGCTAGGGTTTCAACATTTCTCCTTTTATAGAAGAAAAAATCATATTGTGCAAAACAATGTGTTTTAAAATATAGCAAAAACACGGACCGTATTTTGAAAATACAGGACTTCCATGTTTCTTTCCTTACTTTCTACTTTTGCCCAAAACACATCAAGAGTTCATCAAGGAAACATGGTCTATGTAATATAACACGCCCCCAAGTGTTTCTCACACAGAACTCCAAATTACACTAAACTTCTCTAACACACACATGAACCAACACAATGTTATGCTATGCTCAAATACCCAGTCAAAACCACATAATGTCTTAAGAAAGTGATCACAAAGCATCACATATTGCATAAGTAGTTCTCAATCCATATGTAATCATTTTTCATTTATGTCTTACTATTCAATTCAACCTTAAGGTCAATAGTCCAAGTTTGGTTTAGAGTCAACACTAAGATAAACCTATCAATACACCAAGGCCGTCTTATGTCTGATTATTCGTGTTGGGCATATTAGGTCAAAAGTGAACAAGATACCCTTGAAGTCATTATTACCAAAGTATCATCCTTTTTAAATATTAAATTCATTATATTTATTATTTTGTCATGAAAAGGCTAAAAATACTAATTAAATTACCTAACATATAAATAAATTACCAAACACGCCAAGAGGCCATTTTTCCCTTATACTCAATTTTACACATAAAACCCTGCCATGCATTTCTAGCACATGAAAACCCATATTCTCACACTTAAATGCAAATAATACACATCCTACATATTTAATAAAATAATCATCATAGTACACTCCAAGTTACCAAAATACCCCTAGGCATATAAAAGTGATAATTATGTTGAAACATGTGTTTCTAAAATAACGAACCTTTATTCTTATAACAACAAATAATTTTCTCATCCATGCTTAATAGGCACTACAAGAAAATCTATTTTTGGCAACGGAATATGTCGTTGTCAAATATATATTTGCCAACGACATAATATTTTTGGTAACGACAAATTGTCGTTGCATATGATAGCGTAACTAAAGGTTTTTGCAACGACTTTTTTCCGTTGCCAAAAAAAGTTATTTTCACAACGATAAACTTGTCGCTAAAAATAGTATTTTGTTGTCTTAAATGATTGACAAATGTTGGAGCATAATTATATTTCGCAACGATTTCCTTGTTGCGAATAAGATATATTTTTTGCAACGAGATTGTTGTTGCGAATAATATGTTATATTTTTCAACAGATTGATCGTTGCCAATAATGTACGATATTTTTAGCAACAACGTTCCTGTTGCGAATAATATGCTATTTTTTGCAACGGTTGTTTTGTTGCCAATAATCTAAGATATTTTTTGTAACAACGTTTCTGTTGCAAATAATGTGCTATATTTTTGTGGTTGTTTTTTTGCCAATAATGTAAGATATCTTTTGCAACGGTTGTTTTGTTGCCAATAATATAAGATATTTTTTGCAACGGTTGTTTTTTTGCCAATAATGTATGATATATTTTTTGCAATAACATTTTTGTTGCGAATAATATGCTATATTTGTGCGGTTATTTTTTTTCCAATAATGTAAGATATTTTTTGCAACAACATTTCTGTTGCCAATAATGTACTTTAATTTTTGTAACAACATTTATGTTGCTAATGAAATAATTTCATCCACTATTATTTTTGGCAACAATTTCTTTGTTTCCAAATAAAGAAATTCCTACAATGCTATATATTAAATAAATTATCACTTTCTAACATGTCACATTCACATACATATATTAATCAAATATAATTGTCAATATATAGTAAATTCATTTCATCATTAATATGAAATGCATCATACATTAATTGTATAATTATTTGATACAATTGTCAAAAACAGAAACTAAACATCCAATATGACATCACCATAATAACACCAAGAGTTTTCTGCAAAACACTCTTGTAAAGTGTTTTTTGGTAAAAAGGACAACAAAAAATACGTCGGAATCTAAAAACGCAATCTTGATCAGATCTACGCATCAACTAATAAGAAAAGTCATCTATCCACAAATAAATCAATAATCATCGTCAACACCACCATGAAAAGCATCACCATCATCCTCAAGTGTATTCCTGGACCTGAATAAATAACAAGATTAATACATGTCTCGTGCGTACATACATACATATATATAGACGTAAATATGTGTACGTCTATATATGTAGACGTAAATATGTGTACGTCTATATATGTAGACGTAAATATGTGTACATCTATATATGTAGACGTATATATGGGTCCGCCTATATATATATACGTATATCTATGCACGTCTATATATGTATACGTATATATATACACATGTAGATACAAATATATATACGTATGTATATGTGTGTGTGTGTGTATATATATATATCACTATAAGAGACAAAAATATAGATAGATAGTCATGTTTGATAATCATTTTTTCCGATTGATTTTGGCGATTACATATGTCAACTATATGTGGATAAGTGAAAGGATTTTTCGAAAGTATGTTTGTATATGTGTTGCATTGATATAAGTAATACTATAATGCAAAGTAGCGCATATCATGAAATAAATACAAAGTTGGATTACTCTAGAAATTATAATTTACCTGATAATATTGGTAGCCATCATTTGACTCATTTCTAACATCCTCTTCTCAAAAGCGGCCATAGATTGATCTTGTTTCTCTTTAAGCTCGTCTATTTGACTTTGTAGACTACATATCTTATTTTGTTGCTCATCTATCTTACTTTGTTGTTGTATGATTTTCTGTTGTTGTTCTTCTTGAATCCTTGATTTGAGCGAGCCGCCATAGCCACTACCTTTCCCCCTTGTGTATCCAGACATTGGGCCCAAAACATGAAGTAACATCTCTTCCTGTGTTTGAGGGGCTCCTTCTTTATCCTTGTTAGTCACAAGATGGTGAAGGTCTCCCTACAATAAACACAACAACATTTTACATATGTATAGATTCATAGTTGTTATGATCAATTCTTTGTACGAACTAACATATACTAATATATATACTAATACAAATATAAGAATAATTTACATGAATTTTCTTAGAGCGTCCATCATTAACCCACTCTAATACTCCTTGATCATTTGTTCGCGTGTGTTCAGCAAGCCAAATCACATCAACACTCGGCTTGACATCACCATTCTTCTTTGTCTGTGAGGACACATTACTTAGTCATTTTATCTATGAAGATGAATAAATATACCGAATATAACTATTTGATATTCTTACCATGATAGTTTCCACTTCTGGAAAAGATAAGTTTCCTGTGGTGTGTTGGCACCATTTATCTGACTTTCGATTCTTGCTGTTTTGTTCACTCATTTTCTACAATTTAAGAATAAAAGAAATGAAGATAAATAATTCATACCTAATACACAAACATGTAAGGCAGAAAACTTATCAATAAAGGAAAGAATTACCTTAAATTTATCAGAATTAAAAGTTTCACAACATTTTATCCAATTTTCTAGATCGAAATCAGTAGGTGGATTTTCCAAACGTTCCTCATGTGTATCTCCACATTCTTTGTAGTAAGAATGCAAGCGAGCTTTCCAATACCGATATAAGCGTTGCATTGCAAACAACACAAACGCTTTTAATCTGGGTAGTTGATTATTATCCATTATGCTGAACTTGTTCTAAAATGTCACAACAAAATAATTAGTTGGTTAAGGATCATAGATTAGGATTTATAAAAGGAAAATAATGCATATATATATATATACCTTGACAAGCAACCACATTGCATCACCGTGTTTAACTGCTACCTGAATCCAAGGTGATGCATCCATGAGGACTTTGGTCCGCACAATATGGCCACAAAAATTTACTAAATTTCTGGCATTTTCTCCAACGGCTTGGAGAACATAGTCAGGTATATCAACGACAAGCTTTGCAGTACCACCTAATGTCTTCTTCTCGATCACATAAGATTTATATTTGCCTCTCTGCCCCCTTTTCCTTTTAGCATTAGAAGTTGATGCTATTACAAAAAAAAAAATAAGATAATAAAATCAAGGCTTAGCAAATCTATACATCATAGGAGTTTAAAAGAATAAAAAATATATATACAAACATGATTAATAAAAATTACTGTACCTTGACTACTATTGCCATCATTTTTCGGGGTCACATTTCTTGTAGATATATTTTCATGCATATATTGAGTTCTAATTGGAGGTAGAGTATTGTTAGATTCATTTGTTTCTCTTGGAGTTGGATCAGCAACCTCATGCACAGTCAACGTCATCTCGACTCTATCAACAAACTTCCGTGTTGCATTCCTTTTGCTTCCACCTTATTAGTCATATAAACATATCATAGAACCAAGAAAATAGAGTTACAAGCAAATTGATAGGCCATGACAAGATTGATGTTTAAATTTCAAATATTCTCAGATAAACACATACATTTGTGATTTTAAGTATGTATTGAGAATTTACCTGGCTCATTCGAAGGCATAATAGTTAAATCATTATTTTGATTTTCTTCTTGACCAGGACTATGTTTATTAGAACCAACAGCATCCACAACATCCATATTAAGTTCACCTTCAAGACAATTAACTTCTTCCACTTCATTGCGTTGAGGTCTACTCTGTTGGGATCCATTGGAAACAAAGTTTAACTTCTGCTTACTTCTCGCGCTGCCATTTTTTCCAGCTCCTATGCACTTACCTTCATTATGAACAAAGTCATTGATAAAAAAAGGTACATTTAAAATCATTAATCTGGTAGAGTTAAACAATAATCAAATGGGCAGAAGTGAACCATGTAATAAGCAGGATTGATTATTTGTTTTTGATGTAGTGAAATAATCTCAAAGTCTCAATGCTTATCTTTTACCTAAGAGGAATATTGATACAAGAGCATCCATTTTACATAATTTATGAGCAATCTTTCAAATTCGTGTGTGACATATGAGCAAATCAATGAGTAATCCTCTACACAGCAAAATATAAATATCTACTAATCAAGACTAAGCACAAAACAATGATTGTTTTGAATCATAATAGAGCTTGGGATTATACCCTACACAAATACAGGGAAATAGAGAATTTGTAATGCTACTTATCGTTTTTGGGATCCATGTGCATAGATAAATCATCATTTTTCTCTTTTCCCTAGACCACTGTTGATGAAGGAGAGAATTAAAGGATGTGTTGTGCTGCTTGATGTCAAATGAAATGTGGACTCTTGATTCCCTTCTATGCTTCTTATTGATTGAAATTTTTTTTTCAGGTTACTGGAGAGTTTTTTATTTGGGGAAAATTTTGGGTTTGTAAAAACAAAGATAATCATAGGTAAAACGTAGGCAAATGAACCAATAACAGCCCATAAATTTTACTGAAGTACTTGCTAGTCTAAAAGCCATTCCTTGACTTTTTTTTATTTATAAATTCCTGGCGTTCCTTGACATGCATATCTCCTGACTACTTATTTGGCATTTTTGAATACTCATGGACATAATAACTGGGTTGAAAATTTCACTTCAATCTTACCACCGATCCCGTTGATTACAGCACTGGCAAAAGCCCAACAACTACTTATGGATCTACAAGAAAGGGATTATATTCTTAGCCAGGTTAAAGAAGCAAAAGGTTAGTGATGATCCATCATATTTCCTTGCATTCTAATTTTCTTTGCTACTTTCTGATGGTGTACTTGGTTGGTATTTGTGTTCCTGTCCTATTCAAATTGGTTTGCTCTTATTACTTCCCTTCTTGGAGAAGCTGAGTCTTCTATCATTATGTTTTGTTTATGGGACTGCAGTGGAATTTTTATTTCAGCATAAAAATCAGTTAAAGATAGACACTGCATCAAAACCAATGTCACTGGTTGATGAGGTATATTCTGGCCTTCTTGGGTTTGATTTGTGACATATATATATTATATACATATGTGTACACACACACAAAATAATAATAATAATAATAATAATAATAATAATAATAATAATACTGTTTTAGGAACAAGATATTTCCTGAGTAAACAGGCAAAGTGCCCCCTCTACAAGGCAGTGGATGTGTGCTGCCATCTTGTTATTGGAATTTGAATGGGTAGTTAATGTTATCTGATAAATACAAATTAAACACATGCTAAATGCAGATTAAGTATATGTATTCTCAATGATCATCTCAATAAAAATATAAATGATCATCTCATCATGACTTTGTAAGAAAGCAAGTTGGTGGAGAATAATGATAGTAGCTTATCAATGAAAAATTCAAAATACTGTATTGTCAACATGAAATCAATTCATTTAGGATGAGGTGATTGTTTTGTGATATTAGATGTTTGGTATATTTTCATTTTTCTTTCTTCTTACTGTAAATAAATTAATATAAATTTTGTCCCTGAGATGGTGTATTATGCAATGAATAACAAATACAAATGCTTGCAAATGAGTTACAAATGTGTTGGCTGATTGTTTTCATTTTCTTTCGCCAAACCAATTTTAGATGATTCAATTTGTTTTATTTTTTTTCAGTGCTTTGACTATCTAATGGAACCTGCGATTAATAACCCTGATCTTCCCCATAGAATAGAAAATGCTTAGGAATTTAAATGGGACAATAAAGAGAATGAGGAGTTGTATTGATTTTTCAGCGTTGTGGAATAAGAACAACCAGGTATTCTGTCACAGAGAATAAAACTCTGCTAAGTAGGGTGAAGCTAAGGTTAAAACTCTGCTAAAAATGGAGAAAGAAGCAGATTATGCATTGACATGAGCAGAACTACTACTTATGTGGTATAGAACATTTTTTAATAAAGTAAGGAATTATGTTGCATCATAAAACCAAACTCAACCAGGGTGTTTGATATAACTGAATCTAGGTGCATCCAAATATTCCTTTTGATGTAGTGAAATAGAGTTTATATTCTATCACACCAATCTGCCCTCATTCCCTCTCTTTCAGACCAGTTATAGTTTCAGATAAATGGACTTAAAGGTGAGTTTTTTTTGTTCAACACTTGCCAGAACTTGTATGGTTATCTATTGCAGCTTTTTCTTTTGATGTAGTGAAATAGAGTTTATATTTTGCTGTGAACTTTCTTCATATTTATATTTTGCAGAAAAGAAAAAAATAATCAACATTAGGGATTGATTATTTGTTTTTGATGTAGTGAAATAATCTGAAAGTCCAATGCTTATCTTTTACCTGAGAGGAATATTGATACAACATTAATAACATTGATGACCATTAACCTGAAAGTCTCAATGTTCTATACTAGTATCAAGCTTTATTAATCTTAAACAGGGCCTCTGCAATTAAAAAAAAAACAGAAGGGCTGAAGCTAAGTAGGGTATACTATCACAGAGAATAAAACTCTGCTAAGTAGGGTGAAGCTAAGGTTAAAACTCTGCTAAAAATGGAGAAAGAAGCAGATTATGCATTGACATGAGCAGAACTACTACTTATGTGGTATAGAACATTTTTTAATAAAGCAAGGAATTATGTTGCATCATAAAACCAAACTCAACCAGGGTGTTTGATATAACTGAATCTAGGTGCATCCAAATATTCCTTTTGATATAGTGAAATAGAGTTTATATTCTGTCACACCAATCTGCCCTCATTCCCTCTCTTTCAGACCAGTTATAGTTTCAGATAAATGGACTTAAAGGTGAGTTTTTTTTGTTCTACACTTGCCAGAACTTGTATGGTTATCTATTGCAGCTTTTTCTTTTGATGTAGTGAAATAGCGTTTATATTTTGCTGTGAACTTTCTTCATATTTATATTTTGCAGAAAAGAAAAAAAATAATCAACATTAGGGATTGATTATTTGTTTTTGATGTAGTGAAATAATCTGAAAGTCTCAATGCTTATCTTTTACCTGAGAGGAATATTGATACAACATTAATAACATTGATGACCATTAACCTGAAAGTCTCAATGTTCTATACTAGTATCAAGCTTTATTAATCTTGAAAAGGGCCTCTGCAATAAAAAAAACAGAAGGGCTAAAGCTAAGTAGGGTATACTGTCACAGAGAATAAAACTCTGCTAAGTAGGGTGAAGCTAAGGTTAAAACTCTGCTAAAAATGGAGAAAGAAGCAGATTATGCGTTGACATGAGCAGAACTACTACTTCTGTGGTATAGAACATTTTTTAATAAAGCAAGGAATTATGTTGCATCATAAAACCAAACTCAACCAGGGTGTTTGATATAACTGAATCTAGGTGCATCCAAATATTCCTTTTGATGTAGTGAAATAGAGTTTATATTCTGTCACACCAATCTGCCCTCATTCCCTCTCTTTCAGACCAGTTATAGTTTCAGATAAATGGACTTAAAGGTGAGTTTTTTTTTGTTCTACACTTGCCAGAACTTGTATGGTTATCTATTGCAGCTTTTTCTTTTGATGTAGTGAAATAGCGTTTATATTTTGCTGTGAACTTTCTTCATATTTATATTTTGCAGAAAAGAAAAAAAATAATCAACATTAGGGATTGATTATTTGTTTTTGATGTAGTGAAATAATCTGAAAGTCTCAATGCTTATCTTTTACCTGAGAGGAATATTGATACAACATTAATAACATTGATGACCATTAACCTGAAAGTCTCAATGTTCTATACTAGTATCAAGCTTTATTAATCTTGAAAAGGGCCTCTGCAATAAAAAAAAACAGAAGGGCTGAAGCTAAGTAGGGTATACTGTCACAGAGAATAAAACTCTGCTAAGTAGGGTGAAGCTAAGGTTAAAACTCTGCTAAAAATGGAGAAAGAAGCAGATTATGCATTGACATGAGCAGAACTACTACTTCTGTGGTATAGAACATTTTTTAATAAAGCAAGGAATTATGTTGCATCATAAAACCAAACTCAACCAGGGTGTTTGATATAACTGAATCTAGGTGCATCCAAATATTCCTTTTGATGTAGTGAAATAGAGTTTATATTCTGTCACACCAATCTGCCCTCATTCCCTCTCTTTCAGACCAGTTATAGTTTCAGATAAATGGACTTAAAGGTGAGTTTTTTTGTTCTACACTTGCCAGAACTTGTATGGTTATCTATTGCAGCTTTTTCTTTTGATGTAGTGAAATAGAGTTTATATTTTGCTGTGAACTTTCTTCATATTTATATTTTGCAGAAAAGAAAAAAAATAATCAACATTAGGGATTGATTATTTGTTTTTGATGTAGTGAAATAATCTGAAAGTCTCAATGCTTATCTTTTACCTGAGAGGAATATTGATACAACATTAATAACATTGATGATCATTAACGAGTCACACAGGTGCTGGTTCTACTGCTGTTATGATGTGTGTTGCTTCATCCACCAAAGAGGCCTTTGTATTTTCTATTTGTCTTTTTAGTCCTTGACTTGGCTGAATATATTATTGTAATTATTATTGGGAGAGGCTTGTTAGAAAGTGTACATCTATGAGTTCCTAATTTGGGTTCCATCCTCCTTTTTATTACAAAAAGGTATTTGGGACCTTTACATCAATGGTTCTTATTTTTATTATATACCCCTCCTAATTTATATATTATAACTATTTAAATACATTTACTATTCATCAATAATTACTTCTATTAACAGTTCATTATTTAAATACTCTAGCAGACAAAATAAAAAATAAAAAATTGGGGCATCTTTTTCAAAAGAGGAACCCAATCCATGTGAGTCCATTTATTTTGGATTTTGGCAATCTGGTGCAAGCCATTTTTAGGTCCCAGTTTTGTGTTTTTTTTAAGGAACCTCTGACATACATACACTCTTATCAGCAACTCAGGGTTGCCAATTTCTCTAACCGACTATTGTTTTGCTGGTTTTAGTTTTGGACACAGCAGCAGGAGTTTGGTGTGATACAAAATTAGTTGTTACCAGTCCCAGAATAGGCAGATATAGTGCAGATGCTGCAGGTGGATATGCCTCTGTTGATTTTGGGATATTATGAATTGAAATGTTAAATCTATGAATTCAAGTGGATATGCCTCATATTGTTGTGTGGAAAACCAAATAGCCAATAATCAACAATTCCATTCCCCAAGAATAAAACTCAAATTTGACAAAGTATACTTTGTCAAATGGCACTACTTTAGCAGCCACATTATGATCAGGTACCATAACATAAACCTATGTATGGTATACTGTCACCAAGAATAAAACTCTTCTAACTAGGGTGAAGCTAAGTTTTAAACTCTACTACAAATGGAGAAAGAAGCAGATTATGAAAATAATAGGATCCCATATTACAAATTTAAGTATAACTCAAAATTGGGTAGCATTTTAATTACCTGGTGGTGGCAAGTGTTTGCAATTATGTTGATGTGCTAGTTTAGAGACACTCCTCGTGATGGCGGGTGTTTGTATGTCAGCTGAGTTTTATCATGGAAGAAAGAAAAAATATTGGTAATTAATTAGAATACATTATAATAACATCCAAACTAGGTAAAAGAATAATACCTTGCCCTCTACAACCACCAACACCTCCGTTTACAATGTT
Source organism: Tamarix austromongolica (assembly GCA_039764185.1). Lineage (NCBI taxonomy): Eukaryota > Viridiplantae > Streptophyta > Magnoliopsida > Caryophyllales > Tamaricaceae > Tamarix > Tamarix austromongolica. The sequence goes on along the minus strand of CM077808.1, from coordinate 105,226,230 downwards.
CTTACCCATATTCTTTGGTCGATCTTGCCCTGACATATATGCAAGCTAAAACAAAGTAATTAGATTTCACATTACAAAGAACACTACATAAAATTTGAAATAAATAAACATTTATAATATGCTAGAATCATGACTCTATGAAAAAAGTAATTAAAATTTCATACAATAACTAAAAAAAGAATAAAAGATTTTATATATTCAATGTCTACACACAAATAAATACTTAGAAAAAAGTTACAAAATAGTCACATCTTAGTCCTCAACATCATTAGCAACAATAAAATCATCCAAATCTGAGTTTTTCTTCTTTCTCTTCTTTCCCTTCCCCTGACATCCTTCCCTTCGTTGACTTATGCTCTTCATTTTACTTGTTACCCATTTGACAACTTTTTCTCCTCGTTCTACTTTGAAATGATTAGTTGCTAAAGAAACATTTTCCATATGTCTTATGGATTGTAAAACATAATTAGAACCCTGAATCTCTCCTTCTTGCACAACTTCATCATCACTTTGATCTAGTACTCGCTCTTCTTCCCCTTCCGGCATGCTATACAAGTCTCGAGGCTCTATCTTAATCACAACATTCCAATCATCATGTCTTGGATCTTGAACATAAAAGACCTGCTCCACTTGAGATTCTAATACAAAAGGCTCATCTGTTTTTAATGAAAAGCCTCTATGTATGCTAGTTATGCCATATTCATCTACTTTATATCCTCTACCTTCATGTTGTATGTCATACCAATTACACTTTAAAACAACAACATGATTTTCAACGGGATATTGCAACTCATAAACATCTCTTATTACACCATAATATAAGTCATTTGAATGACCATCTCCTTGCACCATAACACCGCTATTTTGGCATTTCTTATCTACTTCTCGATCAAGTGTATGAAATCTAAACCCATTAGCGATAAGCCCACTATAGCGCCTTGTGGTGCGTAACGGACGACACACCAAGTGATACAAACTTTCATCAACTGATCCTTCATTATATAGTTTCTCCACCTATTAATCAATGAAGGAAATATGAATACATTTACACATCATAGGTAAGATTTTATCACATCATAGAAATTAAGGAGAGATGACATACACGATTATAAACCCAATCTGCAAATTGAGTCTTATGTCTCCTCTCTACATTCCTAGGATTTGGATTTTCAATCACTAGTTCTTCTTTGTGCATCCTAGCATGGAAGATAAAATTGAAAGTTTTAGGAATTTACATATATAACCTTAATCTACATATATGATAAATACACTTATGAATTTTAGAATAACAATTGACTTACTTTACAAATTCTTGAAGCTCATCACAATTATGGAGTACATATAAGTGAGCTTGATCAAACTCCTCGAACCCAAGTTCTTGAAGGATAGGCTTTCCCAATGGACGCCCAATACATTTAAAAATGTCTATTTGATTTCTTTTGTCATCATTACCAACTTCATCATTTTGACTTCTACGATTAAACATAGTAGTCATGCCATCTATATACCTAGAACAAAATGTAAGGCATTCATTTGCTAAATAACCCATTGCAATTGATCCTTCGGGGCATGCCTTGTTTCGAACATTGGATTTCAAGGTACGCATATACCTAATAACATAAATTTTGATACAAAGTTAAATGCAGAACTAGGTTTTTTAAATATAAAAGTAAATGAATGTAAAACTTATAATTTAAAAAGTACCTCTCTATTGGATACATCCAACGATATCTCACTGGCCCAGAAATCTTCGCCTCTTCTACCAAATAAATGACTAAGTGCACCATACAAGTGAAGAAGGATGGTGGAAATACCATTTCTAATTTACACAATGTGTAAGGGATTTGACTTTCAAGAGCATCCAAATCCTTCAGGCTCAAGTTCTTTGAGCACAATTTCCTGAAGAAGGAACTCAATTCAATTAATGGTTCGTAAACTTGTTTGGGAAGGAGCCCACGAATAGCAATAGGAAGAAGTTGCTCAATAAAGATGTGATGATCATGACTATTCATACAGGAGATCTTCCGGCCATTATCTTTCACACAACGGGAGAGATTTGAACAATAGCCATCAGGAGTCTTCAACTTTTGAAACATCTCGCAAAATGCTGTTTTTTCATCACCCCTCAATGTATAGCATGCTATAGGCACTTTTACTCTATCCTCTTCAACAACTGGATGAAGATCTTCCCTTATACCCATGGACACTAAATCTAATCGAGCCTTCAAGTTATCCTTAGTCTTATCTTTGATATCCATCAATGTCCCTATAATATTCTCAGAAATATTTTTTTCAATGTGCATCACATCTAAGTTATGACGTAATTTTAGCTTGTGCCAATAAGGTAACTCAAAAAATATTCTCTTCTTCCTCCAACCATATAAGCTATTTTTATCATTCCACTTTCTCTTTGTACCTATCTTTCCAAATGGTACCTGGATAAACTGACTACACTGCCTCAAAACATCATCACCAGATAATGGGATAGGAATTGTACCCTTTTCCTTTGTTTTGTCAAAGGCATTAGGTAATTGTCTCCATCTATGATCCATTGGCAACCAACGTCTATGCCTCATGTAACATATCTTATCTATTATTGAACGCGATCCAGCTTCCCTATGACAACATGGACAAGCAAAAAATCCACTAGTGCTCCAACCAGACAGGTCTGCATAAGCTGGAAAATCACTAATAGTCCATAGCGCTGATGCATGCATAACAAAGTTTTGTTTAGCATGGGCATCATATGTGTCAGCACCAAATTCCCATAATTCTTTCAACTCTTCTACCAAGGGTTGCAAATAGACATCAAGATCCATTCCCGGTGAATTAGGACCATCAATCAACAAAGATAACATAAGATAAGGAGATTTCATACACATCCATGGTGGTAAATTATAAGGAACCAAAATGACCGGCCAAATGCTATGAGATGATCCCCCAAAATTATTAAATGGTTGGAAACCATCTATAGCTAACCCAAGTCTCACACTACGAGGATCTTTTGCAAATGATGGAAACTCCTCATCAAAAGAATTCCATGCTTGAGAGTCCGCTGGATGTCGCATTATCCCATCATCAACCCTATCTTCTTTATGCCAACGCATATCCTTTGCTGTCACAGCTGCCATAAATAACCTTTGCAATCTACGCTTTATAGGAAAATATCGTAAATTTTATGGGGAACCCTTTTGCCATCTATCTTCCACCTTGAGGTATGGCATTGCAGACATTCTTGTGCATCGACATGTTCACGCCAATAGATGATGCAATCATTTGGACATGCATGAATTTTTATACAATCTAGGCCTAAATCACGGATGATCCTACGACACTCATCATAGGAATTTGGAAGATTACAGCCTAATGTCCCATTTTGAAGCTTCAACATTTCAGTAAAGGAGGTATCACTCCAATGGTTCATACATTTAAGATGTAGCAACTTCATAAGATACCCTAACTTTGAAAATCTAGAGCAATCCAAAGTCAAATGCTCTTTATACTCCTTCAAGAGGCGATAGAATCGAGCTGCTTCGCCAGTAGGTTCTTCCGAGGTGAAGTTATGTTCATTTCTACCATCATTCTCTAAAAAATCCATCCCAGTCACACCACAACCAACTTCTAACATCTCTAGCATGTCATCATGATCAATAGAAGTCTCATGGTCAGATGAAGAGACATTAAACACCTCACCATGGTTATCCCACACTACATATCTTTGTAGAATTCCATTCTTCAACAAATGAAAGCGAACTTCAGTTCTATTTTTGAAATGCAAGTTTGCACACTTATTACATGGACAACTAATCATTCTTTCAGATTCTAACTGTTCATCTAAATGTGACATGCTAAAAGCAAAATCTAGAAAACGATCAATCCCTTCCAAATATTGAGGCGACGCTCGATTCAATTTCATCCATTCTTTATCCATTTGCATTACCTAATTTTTATTTCCATAAAAAGTTAAACAATTTTGGATGATATAAAGAATAGCAATTAATAGAAAATTTATCATAACTTAAAAAATTTCCATATATACTTTCTTCATGTAAACTATACAAAACCAAATGGAAAACTATAGAGTAATCATATGAGTGAAAAAGAAGAAGGACTAAAAGAAAGAAATACCTGTAGTTGTCAAAATAGATATATCTACTTCGCCTTCTTTGATAAGAGACGCCTATAAGAATGCTGAAAATTAAAAACATCATCAGTATTATAATGCCAATATTATTGTATGAAAATAGTATACTACTGTACTCCACAGCAAGTTCCACAAAAAGAAATTATAAATTCAATCACCAAGAGTACAATAACTGAAAATAATAAACTGACCTCACAACCACAAGGATAATTTTAGGTAGTTACTGATTGTTCGGACCCAATATTTCTCTCTCAGACCTGCATATTCTCAATGTATAGCATTCAGAACATTTTTCCCTTCCTACACACAAGCAGGCAAGTATATACCAGTTGCTAAAAAATGTACTAACTAGCAGCATGTTCTTACCTTTCAACCATGCAACAAAGCTGTTGGTGGACTACTTTAGCTTCAATCAAGTCTCCTTTTATTGCCAAGCAGCTTAACCAAGTAGGAATGATCTATCAAAGTTGGAAACAATTGGAGCTTAGAATTGAATGGAAGTCCACATTGTAGACCACATTAAGTCATTAAGTCATACAAGCCCTTGAGTATAAAGAGAAAAATATCCCCTCAAATACTAAATACAAGCAGGTTCTATCCTCACACATAAGAACCCAGGAAGAGAAAAATATCCCCTCAAATACTAAATACATCCCCACCATACACATAATATGCTAGATCAAACAAATTTACTGACTTTGATAATACAGCCCCAATTCTGGATTTTTCCTCATAATGTGCATGATGATAATGTAGTAGAATAGGTTGATTACAGAATTGAAGATTTAGAGGCCAAAACACAACAAAGAAAGAAAAAGACAACCACATTTTACTTGATGCATATTCAATCCCAAACTTACAAATTCTTCCATTATATGTCTATCTCATTATACAATTGTAACTCCTATAATCTAATATGGTAACTACCCATCTTAAACATCATTAATATTCTTTGTACGAACTATATTTGATTCACAAAACTATTATTAAACCACAATATCCCAACAATATAGGATTTCTATTCACTGAAGTATATCTAAACCCGCAGGTCCTTATGCATATTCAATCTAAACCTAAATTCGAAATTGGACAAATAAATCAAACAAACATATCAAACAATGAATTATGCTTTCAATGAGGCTTAATTACGGTTATTATCTTCAGTTTTGCAGCAAAAAAAACCCTTTTCCTCCATCTTACCTGACAGAGTCTACAGCAGTCAATGGTATTCGAAGCCCAGCGCCCGTCGTCGGAATCACCACCGGCCGGACACCACCAGTCGTCGTCCGTTGCAATGTCGGAAGGAAGCAAGTTTGTGTGCGTTGCTTGGCTATAGAGTTTATGGTCGGCCGCGCAACGTATGGGAAACAACCATGGGAGTATTTCGAGTAGGTAGCAGAGTTTGGATGGGATTTTAAGAAAAATTTGTTGTCGTTTATTACCGCCGAAAAGTCCCGCTTAATGTGTTTTAGCATAATAAACATGTATGGTAACGGTTTTGACCGTTGAAAAAAAAAAAGAAAATTTAAGGTAATTTTTTTTCGTCACAACTAATCACGATCGTTGCCAAAATTTGCCCAGTTTTAACTTTATAAAACTATTTTCGACCACAGTATAATAAATCCGTTGCTAAACATATATTAAAATTTATCAACTTAATCCTTCTGCCACAATTAATAAATTCGTTGCTAAAATTACTTTGCAGTCGGTGAAATTATTTTTGCCCTCAATATTTCGTAACGATTTTATCCGTTGCAAAAGTTAATTTGAAATTTAGAAAATTATTTGTAGCCACAGTTTATCGGTTCCGTTGCGAAAGTTAGTAAAGTTTGAAAATTGTCAAATTATTTTCCGCCACAATTTAATTCATCCGTTGCTAAAGTTATATTGACATTTCTAAAAATATTTTTCCCAACAATTAGTAAAATTCGTTGCTACATAACAAAGTTAATTTTATTATAATCTTTTCAAATCATTTTATTCATTTCTTAATTCATTTTAATTGGATAAAAAATAGTGTAATATTTTATATGATTCTTATAAATTTATTTGTTTGGCTAATATTATTTTTCTTAAATAAAGCTATTATAGTAATAAACTATTATTTTTTTTTACCAACAAAAATATCTCGTGATGATAAATAAGCTATATGAAACACCCTCTACCCTCGTAATAATTTTAGTCACGACCTGATAGGTTGTTACAAAATACAATTTTTTGCAACAAAATTATCGTTTCAAAAGTTATCTATTTTTTTGCAACGAATTATTATTGTGGCGGTAAAAGTATTTTTTATAGCAATGACACATTATTGTTGCAAAAAAATGGCGCATTTACGGCAACAACCTTTTGCCACGAAAGTTATATATTGTTGCAAAAAAATTATTTTTTCGCAACAAAATTATCGTTGCAAAAGTTATATATTTTTTTTGCAATGAATAATTATTGTGGCAGCAAAAGTATTTTTTATAGCAATGACATGTTATTGTTGCAAATAAATTGGGCATTTACGGCAACAAGCTTTTGCAACGAAAGTTATATATTGTTGCAAAAAATTATTTTTTCGCAACGGAAATTTTAAGTCGTGGCTAAAACCCGTTGCCAAAAATAGCTTTTCTTGTAGTGAGGATAATCATCATAGTGCACTCAAAATTATCAAAATACCCCTAGACTATATAATAGTCATAATCATGCTGAAACATGTGTTTATAAAAACAACAACACTTACCACCATTCTTAGCAATATTTATAATACGTTAGTCATTCTGATTAAGATTAAATATAATGATATGCTTAAATGACCAAATTACCCCATAATAGTAAAACTTTTGTTACAAGTGCATTTGAACATGCTTAACCTAACATTTTTTACATATACATATCATACAACATCACTTCCCACCATTAGTCCCATTTCAATCACACTTTTGTACATATGACATTTTACATAGAATAATATGTCTTCTTTTGCAATTTTTCATGATAATAATAATAATAATCCCATAATTATATGTAAAAAATCATGTCTAACACAAATTACATGTCAAATCCTCACTTGCTATCATACGATATCCAAATATTTTTCATGGGATATAAAGGTTAGCTAATTTCTAACAAAAGCTCAATTTATCGGATAACTTACTAAAAATGATTAGGCCCTGCTAATCAAACTTTTGTACCTAAGATAATATCACAATTACCATATTAATACGTAATCAATAAAATAATATTTTTTATTAACAATATTAATATCAAAATTACCATATTAATATCTAATTAATAAAATAATATTTTTTATTAAAAAATATTATTAAATAGGAAAATTACCAAAATTCCCTTATTTTAAAATGGGGATAAAATTTTAAAGAAAACTCATGCTACTTAAGTAGCATAAGGCTAAGGCAAAAGGGGTCTTAGGGGGTTAGCCGAGTGGAGATGATGGCTGGTGGTGGATGGTAACAATGATAGCGAGGGTCTGGTGGTGGTGTGGTGATAAGGCCAAACAAGGGGGCCAAGGCAGCAAAAAAGAGTGCAGGGAGAAGAACGATAGTGGTTGTGGAGGTGTGTATGCATGGTGGTGGCTACCGGGTGATGCTTTAAGAGTTGGTAGTGGTTGTGGCTACATATGGTGATGAAAGGTTGTAGTGACTAGTGATGGTGCATATAGGCACAACTGGTGGTGCAGAGGGGCATAACTGGGTGACAGTGTGGCTATGGATCGGGTTTTCAGGGAATTTCCAAGGATGATGTTTAGAGTTGGGACAAGGGCTACAGAGAGGGTGAGTAGCAAAAATAGTGGTGTTGGGTAGCTCGATGGGGGAGGGGATGGTGTGTAGGCAGAAAAAGGGAGGAGGAAAGTCTAATACCCCCAAAATTCACCCTTAAAAATTTTCATTTAAAGGAATAATATGAAAGCAAGAAAATGGAAAATGTTACCTCCTCACCTGATATAAGATAAATGGCCATCATCTATCTCATGCTAGATGTAAGGCTAAAACCTGTCCAACTTAAATGCAAACAACATCTATACCGTGAGGATAAACTACTAAAAGGAGATATCAAATGGCAAATGACAAATCAATAATTTCACTAAAAAATCATCACCAATCAAAGATTAGCAAAGTAATTAGAAATTAAAATTTGATTACAACACCATTAAAATTTTAAAATAACACTGAAAAAATTTCCAAAAGTAAATACAGGTAATTAAAGGAAATTTTTTTAGGGACAAAACTCCAAGTTGACTAATCTCTCAAAGCCCAAGTCTTCAACCCATCCATAATAGTCAATGTCAAGCCTGCATAAGAGGTATGCTCTCCACTATTAGTGGATAGTCGCAGGACTCATTCAACTAAAGTAGTATCAGTATGGGTCTGGTACTAAGTAAAGCACGACTACCTAACTCATGAGAGGAAACATATTACACATAAGACATCGTAATAACACATGCTCAATTATACATGTCATAAATAGGATCAAACATGTGGTCATGGATTCATGATTATAAATACATGACTAGACATGACAACACATAGGTTACAAGTGTACAAGGAATCACAAATGCACGTTGAATAACACAATTACCCTAGAAGATAGAATTATGCACATAAGCCCACATAAGATGTGATAACTAGATAAGGATAGGTGTCACATGGTAGCACAATTATGAAAAGACAAATGAGAAACATACATAGGATAATAAAATATAAAGTTCATGAATGAATGAGAATAATTGATTATTGTATTTCTTTATTATGATCACAACCATTTGATTATAATATCTTGAGGACAAAGACTCAAATAAATCGTAACAACTAATCTAATACTCAAACAATTTAGCAGTTTCAGACCCAGAGTCGACCTAGAGTAGACCCACCAGACCTGTTTAGTGTATCTATGTGTGTGTGTAGGTGTGTGTGTGTGTAAGTGCCCGCACGCGCACATGTATAAATACATACTAATATTATACTTGTAATTACTCTCGTAATCATATTTGAGTTCTTTATTTATTTATTTTTTAATTTTTTTGTATATTTACTTTATAAGTAATATGTATAATATTATATTTTAAAAGCATTAAAACATCATTTGAAAAGTTAATGTAACTATTTAAAAAAATTATTTTTTCACTCGGAGTTTTTTTTAACAAAAAATACATATTAAGCTATATAAAACATAAATATATTTGTATTTACATAGATTATTAAGTATTTCTTTCAAATATAGTTGAACCCATTTAGGAGCCATTTACCTACAAAATCCGAGGGAGGTGGGTTTGGATCTAAACTTTAAGACCCGACAAGTTTAGATCAGGTCTAGGTTTAGGTAATATAAATAGGTCTGGGTTTAGGTTTGGCTAGACCCGACTTAGACCCAACCCATTGTCATCCCTAATCAAGGGGCATACTAACATGTGTTTGCATTAAATTTATAAACTCATAGATACACATAATTACCATGCAAGAACATAGTATACACTAACATAATTAAATAACATAAAGCATACTCACCACCTTCCACTCTAAGAAGGCATACATTCCATTATTCCACCATAAGCAAAGGTAAATAATGACTTACCTAAATCCAAAGCTAGCTAAGAAAATTAAAAAGGAGAGAGAGGTATCAAGAGCTTGTAAATCTATGATAATGTTTTTTTTTCTAGATCGTCGATAGAAATCGTAACACTAGGTTAGAAGCTACCTTATCGATTAGCAATTCATGTATTATAAGTTAATCAACAAAGAGAGTGAATTGGGGAGAGTTAAGACCGGAGAATCTTCATCAAAGGTCAAATGTCGCTTGCCATCAATTAGCTGAGCTCACAATGATAGGATGTTAACCACCTACTACTCACAGCTCTGCCCATGTTGATGCTTCTTGTTTGTTGTTGTTGAGGTAGCCATACTCGCGTGGCTCCGGCAATGCCTATTGTGGTGGTGGAGAAGGAAGGACAAAGAGAGGTGGTGGTGGAGTTGTGGCCAGACGTGGTGGCATGTTGCTACTTGCAACTTTTCTCCCATAGCTGTTGCTAGTGTAGTTGACGGCAAGGAGAGGATAGAGTGGTGGTGGTTCGGCATTGTGCAATTAGTGGCTGGAGTGGCGGTTCGAGAGGGGATGAATATGAGAGAGTGGTGTGGTGGTTGGAGATTAAAGATGGGAAACACAATAGGTCGGGAAGGGTTTGGTTCACACCAAAGAAGAATGGGAAAGGAAGAGAGAAGGAAGATGAAAAAGGGAAATGGGGAGGACTAGTCGAGTATTTTTTTTTTCAAATACACACATATAATATGGTATAACATAAATAAAAAATATTTACAGATAAATTTTATTTTAAACACATTTAACAAAAACCCTTTCACAAGGATCTAAAGGTATAAAATCGATATAAAATCTAAATAAAGAATTTTGAAAAAGCTTTCGAAAGAAAATACTAACGGACGCAAATATTTATATTATTTATGAAAGAACATAATAAGACCTCAATAAATATTTAAAACCATATAGGAAAATATTTAAATCAAATTCTAAGAGATTGGGATAAATTTAAATAATATCTAAAAATGGTCATCCGCAACCAAAAAGAGTAAAACGGAAGAAAATTAATTTTGGAAAGAAAATTATAAATAAGTTATGAAAATATTTTTAATTTAAAATTTTCTAAAGATCTTAACAACCTCAAAAAAAAATTAAAAAATAAAAATAATAAAGTCGTAATCACACGATGAAGTTATAATAAAAAAAATCTAAAATTTTAAAAATTAAAATACAAGGAAGAACGGAAATACATATTTTTAAATAAAAATTAAAATCATATGAATATAATAAAATCATGGCCATAAACGAATTTATCTAAAATGATCAGCAACGACAACACTTACTTAAATTCTAATATGAATTCAAAATCATAGATAAATTCATAAAATAAATTGTAATTAAAATAATTAATTATTTTAATCAAATTACGCTAATAAAATAATTAAGTTTTATAAAATTGAATTGAAAAAATATAAGGAAGGAGGAGGAGGATGGTTGGGGCAGGTTGCATGGTGGAGGAATGCATGGACGAGAAGGGAAGGGAGGATGTGTGCAGGTGGTGACGTAAGACCCTATTTAGGCTACAAGAGGAAAGGAGAATGGTAAGGTGAGAAGAAGACAAATGATGCAGGGGGCTGGATCTTATTTAGTAGGGGTACAAACAAGAGGAGAAGAAGAAGAGAAAGAGGTGGTTGGGTTGTTGTGGTGCGGGGAAAGAAAAAGAAAGGAAGTGAATGAAAAAGGAAGTGGGCTTATTAGGGCGTAGAAAAAAAACAAAGGAAAGGCAGACGGATTGGGCACAATAGAGTGGCCCGAGGAAGAAGAAAAGGGAGAAGTTGGGTTGGTGTAATACTCCAATTTGAGTAGAGTGTTATAATAATTTATCTGGCTACTTATACCAACATAGTACACCATCATATTAGTGATTCCATCCCAAGAACTCCACAATTAAGCATGTCGGTCGTGGAGCAATTTTTAGGATAGGTGACCCTCTTGGGAAGTTTCAATTTTTTTTGAAAATTTCTCAGAAATCGCATTAGTTAGGATAAAGCATACTAAAAGGACTCGTGTTAATTTGTGGGGCTAGCCAATCAATCTAAAAGTGCTTCTGGGTGTCCTTGTTACAAATGGTATCAAAATGAAACTACGACTGTGAGATGAAATTGGATGAGCCAGTCAACCACTTAGCGGGATGATTCTTGGGATAAAACTGTATTGAGATGGTTAGTGGTTGAGACGCAACGAGGACGTTGAATTCTTTGAGTGGGGGTGAGTGTAATACCCTAATTTGAGTGCAGTATTATAAGAATTGATCTGGCTACTTATACCAACATGGTATACTATTCTTTTAGTGATTCCATCGTAAGAACTTCACAGTTAAACTTGCTAGTCGTTGAGTAATTTTTATGATGGGTGACCCTCCTAGGAAGTTTTGAAAATTTTCTAAAAAATTTTCAAGAAGCACATGAGTAAGAACAAAGCATGCTAAAAGGACATGTGTTGATCTGTGGGTTAGCCGATCAATCCAAAAGCGCTCCTAGATAGCCCTGCGTGGTCGTATTGACTCAGAGTGTTACAGCTACGGCACGGGAAGAAAATAAAGAAAAAGGAAGGTGAAGAAAGGAAAAGAGAAAAAAGTAATGGGAAAAAGGGAAAAGAAGAAAAGAAGAAAAAGGAAAAATAAGAAATAAATTTTAGGGTTAGAATTAGAATTAGATTAAATTTAGAATTATGATAAAACTTATTTATCTTGGTTTAGGAGCCCAAATAAGAAAAATAAACTGGGTTAATATGTATAGGTTTAAGGTAGATCAAAACAAAAAAGAAAAGATAAATTAATTAGGATAAATTTATTTAAGAAATTTATCTGGATTTGTAGATCAAATGTTAGCAAATTAATATTTAAGGGTTATGTTAAAACATAAGTAAATCAAGATTAATATTAAATAAATATTTCAAAGTATGACATTTTCGCTTCAAGCTTTCACTAATAAGTTTATGTTGTGTGATTTTTATTTTATTTTTTCAATGCATAAGAAAACCGTAAGATTGAAATTGTTGTTATTTTATGGGGTATAAATACTATAGTACTTATTTGGTATTAGGGATAATAAGAATAGAAAATTTACCCTCATATTTTACATCTTTTTTACGAACTTTTGAAATAAAATATACTATTTTCGTAATACCCCTATATTAAAGGAAGTATTATAAAGATTGATATGGCAATATTGAAACTATTGTTATTTCATGGGGTATATATACTACTATAGTACTCATTTAGTATTAAGGATAATAAGAATAGAGAAATTACCCTCATATGTTAAATCTTTTTTTTTACAATATTTTGAAATAAAAGAAACTATTTTGGTAATACCCTTAAATTAAGGAGAGTGTTATAAGGATTGATATGGTTGTTGGATTTTTATCTAATGTTTGGGATTATATATAAACTATAATAATTGTGGGTTGTCATATGAATTAAGCCCGTATGTAAGTGATCATATTTTTGCATATAAATTATCGGGTTTAATGTATCTAACTAGATGTTGACATGTATATGTAGAGACGTTGGGTATTCTAGGTTGTTAATGGACCGAACTAGAATAGCATTTTCAGCTGTCTATATATAAAGCCATTGTCCCTAAGTCACACCTACTTCATTCTATTGGATTTCCATCAATCAATAGAGACCGACAAGCGTATGCCCGGCCCAGAAAATCTCAGTATCGCCCTTGTCAAGAATCCATCGGCCACACTCGCATTATGAATTTAGGTACGTTTTCGTATAATGTTATATATAAATATTTATGAATTAATATTCAATCATGTCATGTCTATAGATTGAATTAATATATCAATTGGTATCAAAGCAACTTGCTAAATCTATCAAGACTAAGAAAATAAAATTCAAATGGTACTATTTATACGATCTATTTTAGTTTTGTTTAATTTTTTTTCCGCGTTATTGCTCAATTTTTCTTCACACTATTCATACATGAGCAATGTTTCAATTTTGTTCGTAATTTTTTTGATGGTGTTGTTCATGTCCATGTTTTGAATACTGTTCATTTATAGATCTAATTTTGTTTTCACTATTTGACATTGGTATTGTTCGGCTTTTATATGTTTGATTTTTGGTATTCATTAGTGCATGTGTCACGCACTGGTCACTATTCATGCACTTTTTACTATTCACTATGAACGGCGTTGTTCACGCATTTTGGGCCGTTGCATCTAGAGGTGGCAAACGGGTCATTTGGGTCGGGTTGATATGGGTCGGGTCAACTTTTATTTACTATACAATCGAGTCGGGTTCGGGTTCGGGTTCGAGTCTAATTTGGTTCGGGTGTGGTTCGGGTTATGTTGCTTTGGGTCGGGTTCAGGTTCGATTTGGGTTAATTGACGAGTCGGGTGTGATTTGGGTCGGGTCAATGCTTGGTTCTTCGGATTTCTCAGGTTCGGGTCTATTTCGGGTTTGACTCGGGTCTATAGAATTCGGGTTAGGTTTGGGTTCGGGTTCGGGTCACTTTATGGGTCGGATGTGAATTAGATCAACTAAGTGTCAGATCTATTGAGTTTTTCAAATTTGGATCTACTTCGGATCTATAGATTTTAGGTCAAATAAAAAAAACTCAAATTAGGTATTATTTATAACAGTATGAATCATGATCGATAACGAGTTTGAACATAAAAATTGGAACTTGTATGAAATAAAATAAAATTATTTTTAATTTTTACAAAATTAACTTTAAGTATTTTTAGAATACTAATAAAATCTTTGAACACACCACCATCACAATTTAAAATAAGAGAGTTTTTTCATAGCCATAATAGTACGGCGTTATCCTATTACTATTAGTTTGGTTTTAGCTTCTTTTGCTGAGGTTTTTTAATTTATCAGTGTGACATTGTCACTATTTTTCATTTTCAACAATAGATTTTAATATACAATAAATAAATATGTGACAAATAAAAATCACAATCATCAATAACTTTGTAAAAAATGAAATATCAATGTTGTCTTATGATTATAAAACCTACCCCACTTCCAATGAATTTGTCTCAATGCCTAACTTAGTAAAACAATACTCCGTCATAGCACACTAAATTCTATAGTGTATGTCTGATGTCTCAAAACAATTATCTATATTATAAATATGTCGATAGATAATTATAATGGTTACAACATAGCTAATAAGTGATAATATATCCTCTTTTACATCTTAAATTACAATTATAATTTTCATGATTTCCTATATTACTTTTCCTGCATTGTTCATGTTCAATTTGCATCAACAATTCAACATGCATATCATCCATCTCCTTCGTTCTTATAATTGCTAACATAGTGGATCATGCACTTCCTTTGTTAATTATTCTAGAAGCAAGTGCATGGTATCCTCAATAATATTCTTTGGTCATTGAATCGATGCAGAATCATTTGATCTCCTCCTATTTCAATTCCTTCAAATAACCCATATTAGTGTACACGTCATTTCTAACGTCTCATTATCTAAGTGTTAGATTATGAAATAGACTCAATCAAATTTATTGTCTTTTTATATTATACAACTTTTCTATGGATTATCATCATCCAAATAAAACACTTGGGTAATTGGAAAATCATTAATCTCATGCACCAAAGTCTAAGTTACTTGTTCACATATCTCACACATTGGTCCATTCGTACCTTTCTCAACCAACCTATTTTTAGTTAATAGCTACTCCTTATAAGCCTTTGATTATTTGAAGTATTAATCTTAATCTGATATTCTTAGTGAGGATTGTGAGGTGTTATATTTGTTGTCATTGCAAACTTGATGATGATGACTCATCCTTGACTCCCTTCAGATCTTTTAGCTCAATATCATGCCTAGCTAATATTATCCCTAGTTGGTTGTAAAGTTAATAAAGCTTTAAAATATCCAATAACTTTATAGGTTGTAAAGTATATAGATGTAAATGTTAAACATGCTATGAATAAATTACATATATAATTTAGTCTCAAAATTTAATTAGGGTTAGAAATACAAATAACTTTTATCTTTAAATTAAATGATAATTATAATTAATAATAACATTATATATCTAATTATTACATTCAAATACTATAAGAAAATAAACTCAAAATCTTACAATGATTAAATTTTATTTAAAAGTTTCATTTTTAACTCATTTTATTTTTTATACATTAAATACTAAATATTTTTTTAACACTTTGTCCCCTATTAAATGTTTTACTTAATTCTTATTTGTCAAACCCCCTTAATTTGTATATAAACTATAATAAAATATTAGTTAAAATATTTCTAATTTTCTAGTAACTTTATATTTTTTTTAATATTTCACCTAAATCTTATTATTTTAGAGGGTTTAATTTTAAAAGTATTATTATTTTTCTTATTATTTCAACGGTTTAAGTATAAATTTAATTAGGTTAAAATTTTGATAGAGATTAGGTTATTTAAATTAATCCTAGTTTTACCTGTAAATCGTATTTTAAATTATTTTATTAATAATCTTTTCATCTGTAACCTAAAATTTATTTTCTAAAAATTATTCTTGATTATTTTTACCTTTTTATTTTATTTATATCTATCTTAGATCGGTTTACTTTGATCGGAATTATTTTATTAATAGTCGTGACTCATAACAAAAAATAAATTCCAAAAAATTATTTCCAATTATTTTTATCTTCTTTGTTTATTTAAATATATCTCCAATCGAATTATTTTTCTATCTGATATTTTAATTTATCCGAACTAAATTTAAAATAAGATATATAATTATATATCATATTATATATGTGTGTGTGTGTATATATATATATATATTTTTTTTTTCTTCTCTCCCTCTCTCTCCCTCTGCCCTTTTCTATCCGGCTATCCCATCCCCGTAGACACTCTTCTGTCTCCCTCACTTTCATCCTTTACTCCACCTCCTGCAACCAATTATATGATTTATACACATATACACACACACCTGGCACTAGCACGGCAGCAGCAGCACCAAACAACACCCAGCAGTCCCAGGCTCTCAGCCCTCTGCGGTTCTGCCTAACCAAACAGACCTTTCCAGCTTTCCTCCCTCTGTTATTTTCGGTTCGGCCAACTCTCCCTGCGTCTGCAACTCTGCGTGCACCTTTCTCGTTTCTCCTGCCTTCGATCCGCAGCAGTGCAGCACCAACCCACACCAACCGTGCAACTGTGCAAGCCACCGACGAGACCCTTCTCCTTTTCTTCCTCTCCTCCGACGCCTTTCAACCACTGTAGCCCTAGCTTCTCCCTCATCTTATTTCTCCATTTATTTCTGCCCCAGGCAGCCAGGCTCCCATCCACATCCAGCACACCTATCCGACTATCCCAACCATCGCAACCCCTACTCCCAGCTCCCAAACTGCACAGTAACCCGATCAACAACTGTCCACCATCGCCAAACAACCGTCGAGGTGGTAATTCGCAGTCAATCTAATTATTTGAGGTAATTCGCAGATTCAGTCTTCTTCCATTAATTCATAGATTTAGTCTTCTTCGGTCCTTCCTCCATTGTGGAGACATGCATTTATTTGAAGCTTCAGTGCCCTTTATCTCTACATTTATTTTGCACAATGACCATTTTGGTACATTACCTTGCTGCTTGTCTTGATGTCTTCTCTTAGCTTGTAGAATCTCGGTGAACTGATTCAATTTGATTCTAGATAATGGGATCGTTATCTGCTTCCATTTTTGTCTCTTTTATAAACTAGAATACATGCACTCAAGTCATCTCGGTGAAGTTTCTTACACTAATTTATTTAGTAGTTGGGTTCAGCACTGTAACAAACAAACTCTTGCATGATTGGGTCTGACTCTAAACTGACTAATTCTAAGCTAATATAAATAAGAAATTCGAAAGCGAGAAGCAGAAAGATGCCCGGGCACGGAACGACGACAAAAGAACGGTGGATGAAATAGCACGAGAGGCAGACCTCAACCTTTCTTTGGTTCTCTTCTTTAATTTTTTTTATAAAAAAACAGAAAAAACGAGGCGGTGGCGTTTGATCTGTTTGATACCGCATTTAGTATTCCTGCTACTTTTGGCTTGCTTTAGCAACTGTATTCTACTGTTCGTTGATTGTATATTCCTCTCTCGCGCCCCTTTTATCACCCCCTCTCTATCATCGCGTCACTACCATTAGAAATTTTCTGTCTGTTATT
This sequence comes from Tamarix austromongolica, assembly GCA_039764185.1. NCBI lineage: Eukaryota > Viridiplantae > Streptophyta > Magnoliopsida > Caryophyllales > Tamaricaceae > Tamarix > Tamarix austromongolica. Next base: position 105,208,353 of record CM077808.1, on the reverse strand, counting down.
ATTAAGTTGTCTAACATGTATGAATGTACATATGGAGTGTGGTTTAAAGATGGTAACTTCATTATTGATAACAAAATTATCAAGGTAGAATCTAACATGTCATTGAAAATTTTTGGGAAGATATCATATAATTATAGTTGAAATATTCTTCTTTAGCCCATTGTTTGTTGTAACTAACTATTTATATGCACCTTGTTGTGTTAAAGTAATTATTTTGAATACGCAATTTGTTGACTCCTATCTTATGTTAATCATTTTGAAGTGCATTTTGATTAATCAAAGAGAGGTATTCACCTTCATCCATTAAATAGAAGATCAAGTATTCATTATAGGTGTGTTATCAATGCTCTAGTTTTCTTATTTACACTTGTTTGGACTTTTATTGTATTTATTTGTTAGTAATTATCAGTATATTTGATATTATTGTGTATTGTGTATCATACAATGAGTGTATGATGAAATGCTGAATTTGATTGTCCGGTCCTCATGAATCATTAATACAATGAGTGTATTATTATTATGGTCCAAAGTGTAGAGTTTAAGTTGTAGGAAATTATCAAACAAAATGAAGCAAAAATATAAATTTATACTTATAAATGTTTGCATTTATTTACATGGTTTCAAAAATTAATAACAGTATGGAGTTAAAAATATCATATATGAATAAGAATAATCAATTATCGGTTCAAGTCTGCTTCGGGTCGGTTCGGGTTCGGGTTAGAGTTCGGGTTAAAGTTAAAGTTCGGGTCGATTCGGGTTCGGGTTAGTGTTCGGGTCGGTTTGGGTTCGGGTTGGAGTTCGGGTTGGGTCGGGTTTGAGGTGTGCTCAGTTCTGGTTATCATTGATTTTGCTAACTTTGGTTCGGGTCAATTTAGGTTCGGGTCTTTATCGGGTTAGCTAAATTTGGGTCAGGTCCAAGTTGAATCGGGTTGTTTCAGGCTTTCGAGTTATGAACGGGTTTTATTTTTTGGGTTATTATCAGGTTTCAAGTCGGGTTATTCGGGTTGGGTCAACTTTGTCGGGTCTAGTTGCATCCCTATTTTTCTTTTCGTTCTTCGATACCGTTCATTTCAGTATGGTTCATGTTGTTCGACATTTATCAAGATTTAGCCTGTCTCTCGCTCTGTTTGGTTCGTTGGTCTTGCTCGCCCGTCACCCTCGTCTTCCTACTAGTTTTCTCGTTCGTCCGACGACGACTACTACTGCGTTTGGCTCGGTTAGCGCTAGTCGGTGGAAGACGAATGGAAAGAGGCTACCATTTTTGGTTTTAGGACGTTGGGCGGCTATCGAGAGGTGGAAGACGAAGTGTCAAAAGGTGGGATATGGAGGGTTAATAATCAAGGATATTTTAGTAATTAAATAAAAGGGGGTCTGATTTGGTAGAGTTCGGGTTTCAAATCTGAGACCAAACTATATAGATTAAGTGTTCCAGACTGATGCAAGCATTTTTTGTTATATAGTCCAATTTAATCTCAGTTATGTTATTAATAGACTATTTAAGGCAGCGTCCCATTCCAATGGATTAGGTTGTTTAGATTAAATAGTTTTGACCAGTTTTGTTTTATTAGTTATTCTAGTTCAATTTTTTATTTTGGTATCTTTTAGGCTATTAATTTGGTACTCATTAATTTACATTACTAAAATAATAATATTAATTAGATATTATTGACCTAATTAATTTAATTATATATTGAATTTATTCTAATCTAATAAATTATTGTGTTGGCCTTTTATGCACATTATTTAGCATTAATTTTATTATAGTGCTAATAAAGTTAGATTTAATATATTTTTGTGGATATTAAATCTAAATAACGTTGGTCCTTAGTTTATAGATCCATATTTATGAATAAAATTGAGGAATTAATTTATTTAAATTAGTGGTCATCTAATATTCGTAGATAAACTAATTGACACAATATGTTACCAAAGTGATCTCTTTTGTGAAAATTAGTTTATTAAAATTATTGGATGTTTATATATATATATTAATTCATGCGAATAATTTGCCAGCCTAAAGGAAGGTAAATTTCTAGCATAATTTTATATATACCCATGGTGATAAATATGTAGTAATTATTTAGATACCATGTAGATAATGAGTTTATTCAAAGCTTATCTCATTATCTAACATGCCCTATTATCAGTGTTTGATCACTTCAACAAGAACACTACTTGCAGCTAATATTATTGTCCAAAGACTTGATATTAATATCACCGATTTCTTATGATGGGATTGCCATTATTTAAATTTATTGATTATTTATTATGCACTTTTCCTGCAAGCATGTATATTTATGTTATTGTTGTGTTTTCTATACAATTATGTGTGCTGCTAAACGGTAATAATTTTAAGGAATAGAAGGACAACGTTTTACTTATCCTTGGTAGCATAGATCTAGACTATGCACTTCGATTATCGAAACCCATTGACCTAACGCCTGAAAGTTCCTTTGATGAGAAAAAAAAAACTTTAAGAACTGGTATGACTCTAATCGCATGGGTCTTATGATCATCAAGCGCAGCATTCCAAAGGCTTTCAGGGGTGGATTCTCTGATGAGATTACCGATATTAAGGATTTCCTTACCAAATAAAAAAAATCATTTTGAAAAAAATGATAAGGCTGAAACATCGCTTAATTTCATTTAAGTATAAAGGTAATGTAACACCCCAAAATTCACTATTTTTTTTGGGAAGTACTTAAAATAGAAAAACTTAAAACGTGTGAAATCTGGGGGTGTTACCGCCACACTTAGTACCAGACCGGTTTACTCCTACCGTTCCAATACTAAGTGCTAAGGCTAAGAAAACAACTCATAAATATTAATAATAGTTCAAATTCATAAATACGAAAATTAGACACGCATCAGTCCTTATTCAATTCAAACTACGAGAGTTAGTTTTTCAGGGAAGAGAGATAACTCCGAACATAAATTTATTTGGAAGTGCTTAACATAAATTAAGGAAAATAGGAAGGAAAATCTCAATGGAAGTCCAGCCACGCCACTCTGATACGGATTCGGCCCAATCATCACTCAACCCCACCTGATGACCCATGGATATCAATCGCATCAAAGTAAACATCTCCTACCTGCACCAAGTTAGATGGGCCTTCTGCTCGTGGGAATGAGCAGCACCCATGAAAGGGGTGATCAGTACGTTACGTACAGAGTAAGGTAACCGAATACTAAGGCCAACACATAAACACATAATTCATGCAGGACATAAAAGAGCATAATCATAAATGCATATGATCAACCAAGTAAGAGTACGTACAAAGGCCTGTATATAATCCAGATTATTCATTTAATTAATCTCTTATCAGAATTCGATTCACACTATGCCTTTTATCAATCCATGCGAGCATAGGAACACCCCACTATTATAACCGGTGGGCCGGTCACAATAGAGCATCATGCCCTAACCACTATTATTACCGGTGGATCGGTCACAATAGGGTCAAACCCTAACCACTATTTTAACCGGTGGATCGGTCACATATAGGGTAAAAACCCTAACCACTATTCCTAACCGGTGGATCGGTTCGGTTCCTCCTCGCATGGTGTTCCACTGTAAGTAATTAGTGTCTTTTATTTGGCTTAGCAAAACCCTGGTTTATTTTTATTGAGATCGGGATCCCCCACTATTATAATCGGTGGGCCGGTCACAATAGGACATCATGTCCTAACCACTATTATTACCGGTGGATCGGTCACAATAGGGTAAAACCCTAACCACTATTATTACCGGTGGATCGGTCGCACATAGGGTAAAACCCTAACCACTATTACTGACCGGTGGATCGGCTGGTCCCATCTCAATATCTTCCACTTTACGTTATTAATAATTTATGTATCTTATTCGGATATTCGTTTTAAGACATGCACATCCAGTAACGTATCCTCGTACTACAATAGCCCTAATTACCATGAAACCCGAACTCTACGTAAATCATCCTCCCATGCATGCCCTAGCTCCCATACAAACCCTAACTTCATGTAAGCCTAAACTCCACGTAAACCCTATTTCCATGCAACCCTAATTCATACATAACTTTAACTCGATGTATACCACACTCCCATGCAAACCCTCATTCATATGCAAACCTTAGTTCATATCATCTTGGCAAAACCCCAACACCACGTAACCCATACTTCCATGCAAACCCTAACGCACATGCAAACCTAAGCTCCACATAGACATACTTCCATGCAACCCTGATCCACATACAAACCCTAACTCCACGTACCATTCCCTCATGCAATCCCAATTCATATGCAAACCCTAACTCCACATAGACATGCTTCCATGAAAATCCTAACCTCAGGTCAATTTATGCAAACCCTAACATCATACCATTACATACAAACCCTAACATCATGTCATTTCAAACCCCAACATCATACCATTTCACAAGCCTTATCAACATGTCTCAAGTCATATCATACAATAATGACATAAGCATATGCATAATTCTCATGCCACAGTTTATTCACACCAACATACTTCAACTCTACAATCATGCCACACGCAAAATAATTAATAATAACAATCATAAAATACATGGCATATCAAACACATAGTGCATGCAAACACATAAATGGCCTTAGTAGACCTTTACCTAATACGACACCGGTCTTGGTGCACGCTCCTATTCCACTTGAGGGATTTGACTAGGTTCACCTATTAAATGAAAGTATACTAGAATTAGGCTCCCTTATAAAATTTTATTATTCTCTTAATTATTCTAAGATTTTGTTTTTAATAAAAACAATACTACACAATAATTAATTATACAAAATATTACTTAAAAATACAAATAAATTATTGTTTTCATTCGAAAGGGTGGTGATACAAGGGTTTCTACCCTTCACCAAAATAGTAATAATAGCAATAATAGTAATAATAATAGTAATAGTAATAATAATATGATAACAAAACATTATTAATAAGACTCTTATTAGTAGAATATTAATATTAATAATACCAAAATTCTTAAAATTACAAGGTGGCTTTCAAAATCAATCCATTTAATAATAACACTATTCAAAAATGTAATAATGATATTAATATTATATATACTTATAATATAAAGTTAATAGAGATAATAATAATAATAATATAATTAGAAACAATGTTAAAAATGTTAATAATAGTTGTAAAAAGCAAATGTGCGAGACTTAGTTAAACTTTTAGGTTTATAATCCTCCCGAAATAATTACAATATTAACTAAATAATTACACTAATAATAATAATATTAATACTATTATTAATAATAACATTAAACATGTAAAAATTTAGTTAAATAAGTAAAGGCCGAGATGAATAATATATCTTACTCAATAATACTCCCTAACCTGTCAACAAAATTTAGAAATTAGAATACAGTCAATATTACTAATAATAATAAATATAATAATAATAATAATAAAAGTTGAATTAATACTAAAATTTTGGCTAAAATTAGAATAATTATAAATAAATCGAAACTAAGTATTTAAAATGTCTATGAAATCACCTTGAGTTGGAGGATGTAGGTGGAACTGGCGGTGGTTCCCGGAGGTGGCCGGAAAATGGATCTAAGAGAGGTAAAAATGAAGAAAAATAGGGAAGGGGAAAGGGGAAAAATAAAATAAGCTTATGGTTCGGTGGAGGATACTTAGTAGGAGATTTTGAGTGGTTTATAGGGTGGCAGAAGCGGCGTATGTGGCGGCGGACGGTGGTTTAAGGTTTCGGGGTAAAGATTTTGGCGAGATGAGAAGCAAACTTTGCACGGTTATGGAGGCCCGTGCAAGAAGAATCGAATGTTGAAAATGGTTTAGTTAGCTAGAGGGAATTGCAACGAAGAATTTGAAATGTGGTGGTGGCGTTGAGGTTGACTATCGGCGTCAAAAAATGCGTCTGAAGTCACGGTGGTGGGCGATTCTCACTTAGGGTTTCGGGAAGGAAGAAGCTTCGAAAACATTCACAACCAGGCTATATATAGATTTTAGATGGGTTATTAGGGTTTTGGGGGTCGCATGGATGATATTTATTGCCAGGGTTTTGGTGGCCGGTGACAGAAATCGGTCGGCATTAGTTTGGGTTGGGGTCGAACTTTCGCGAAGCCAGAGAGAGAGAATGAGCGAGAGTTAAGGGTAATTGATTATTCCAAGCTAATGTGCGAGCCGAGAGGAAGAAAAAGAGAAGTGACTCGGTCGGTCATAGTTCTCGTAGCCGGCGCCGCCATTTTCGGGCTGGGAGTTGCAGGCTGCGGTCGACGGTATCGGGGCTGGGGGTGCGAAGCTGGGGAAGAAGAAAAGGGATGGACCGGCGGTCCAGAAGAAAGAAGAGAAAAGAAAGGAAGACGGGCGAACCAGGCGCGACGGGGGAGATTTATTAAACAAAACGACGCGTGATGAGTGGAGAAAAGAAGAAACGCGACGCTTCGAGAGGGGCGACGGGTGCCTGGCGCGGTTGGGCCGAAGAAGGAAGAAGAAGAAGAAGAAGACTGGGTCGTGAGCTGGCCCAGTTCGGGGTGAAGAAGGAAAAAGAAAAAGAAGAGAAGAAGAAAAAGAAAGAAAAAGGAAAGAAAAGGAAAAAGGAAAAGAAAGAAATAATTATGTTGGGTATTTAAATAAATTAAAATATTTGGGATATTTAAAAATAATAATATTTGAATAAAATAATATTTAAATCCCTTTTTAGGCTAAATTAGGGTTTTTAAAATATTTTCTATAAATTCAATTTTAATTTGCAAAACACCTTAAATTTCTCCAATTAATTTATTTATAATATCATTATTAATTTAAAACTATTTTCTCATTCTTATTTCAAATAAAATAATTTCTTTAATTAATTTCTAAAATAAAATCCTTATCTAGTTAAAATACCAAAATTCCACCTAATTAAAAACTTATAAATTTATTCTAGATTTTCCCTAATTGATTCTCTTTTTATTTTAATAAAAATAATTTATTAAATTAAATCTTTCTAATAAAATCTCATTTAAATATACTTTATAAAATTAGAAAATTTTGGGGCATTTCAGGTAAAGGAAATATCAAAGAGTACATTATGGAGATGTCTAACATTGCTTCAAAACTAAAGGTACTAAAGCTCGAGTTGTTAGATGACTTACTTGTACATTTAGTATTGATTTTTCTTCGTATATGATTCAGCCAATTTAAGGTCAGTTACAACTGCCAAAAGGAGAAACGTACTCTTAATGAGCTCATTTCCTATTGTGTGTAAGAAGAAGAAAGATTGAAGCAAGATAAGATTAAAAGTGCTCATATAGCATTTACCTATAAAATTCAGAGCATGAAGAGAAATAATAAAGTTGCTCCTAAGGGTCCAGTCCAAAAGAAACAGCAAAAGAAAAAAGATAGCTGCTTCTTTTGTAAAAAGACTGGACATGTTAAGAATGATTGTCAAAAGTATCATGCATGGCACATGAAGAAAGGTATAAGCCTTGCTTTGGTCTATTCTGAGCTTAATTTAACTTTAGTACCTAGAAACACTTGGTGGCTAGATTCTAGTGCTACTACAGACATACGTGTTTCTATGTAAGGTTGCCTAAGCTGCCGAAAGCCAAATAATGGTGAAAGACACATCTACGTGAGAGATAGAAAGGCAAAAACTATTGAAGCGATTGGACCTTTTAGGTTATGGTTAAAATTGGGTCATTATTTGGATTTAAAATACACCTTTGTTATACCTTCTTTTAGGCGGAATTTGATTTCTATTTTCTTATTGGAAAAATTCGGTTATTATTGTTCATTCAAAAATAATAACTTATATTTTATTGATGTCATCACTTCATATCATAAAACATTACATGTAGAATCACGTGGTACTAAATGCAAATTAAGTAAAGATAATTTAGCATCATTATGACATAAGTGCTTAGGTCACATCTCAAAAGGAAAAATTAAGAGACTTGTGTCTAATGATATTTTAGATTCCCTTAACTTTACATGTAAAGGGAAAATACACCAAAATAAAGAAAAACATGTGCAAATAAATTTTCACACGTGTTATTATTGATTCACACAAATATCTATGGATCGTTTCGTATGGCTTCATGAAATGGTCAACAATATTTCATATCATTCATAGACGATTACGCACATTATGGCTACCTATATCTCATTATTGAAAACTCATTCTTTGGATGTGTTCAGATGTTTTAAACTTGAAATTGAGAATCAACTTAACAAAAGGATCAATTGCATTAGATTTGACCATGGTGGTGAATACTATGGAAGATATGATAGTTCAGGTGAATAATGTCTGAGACCCTTTTTTTTTTAGATTCCTAGAGGAGAGTAGAATCATCCCATAATACACCATGCCTGGTTCTCCTAACATGAATGGTGTATCTGAAAGCTGAAACTAAACTCTTAAGGATATGGTAAGGAATATGATTATTCATTCTATCTTACCAGAGTTAGTCTAGGGAGAAGCACTAAAGACAGCAGCCTAAATTCTTAATAAAGTGCCAACTAAAGTAGCTACTAAAACACCTTATGAACTTGGACAAGCAAAAAACCTATTCTAAAGCATTTTCGTATTTGAGGATGTCCAGCTAAGGTAAGGCTATATAGGCCATATGAAAAGATATTGGACTCTAAAACAATTAGTAGCTATTTTATTGGTTACTCTGAGTGATCAAGGGGATATAATTTCTATAATCCCACACTCATGTCGATTTTTAAGATAAGAGCTGCCACGTTATTTGAGGATGTTGAGCTTATGGGGAGAAATAAGGTTAAGAATATTATATTCCGGGAGGAATTGATTACAAGTCCTACTATTGTCTTTGATAATTTACAAGTCTTTGCACCTACTATTGATTAGGAGATAAATTAAGAACTTGTATAAGACAATGTCGAACAACCACCCATTGAAAATGAGGTGATTGCTCCACAAGAACAAGCTCAACAACTTCAAGAGCTAAGGAGATCCATTAGAGAAATGAGAAGTGCTAAGGAGATCCACTTGAGAAAAGAGAAGTTCTATTCCAAATGATTACCTTGTATTTCTCCTAGAAAATGAGGTAGGCATTGGGGTGATGGAAGATGATCCAATTAACTTCCGTCATGCCATGGAGAGTTCAACTTATCAAATGTGGATTGATGCCATAAATGAGAAAATAAATTCCATGACGGATAATGACTTATAGGATCTTGTCCCATTGCTTGAAGGAAAGAAACCCATTAATTGTAAATGGATATTTAAGACCAAAAGATATTTAAATGACAATGTGGAGAGATATAAGGCACATCTTGTCACCAAGGGCTTTACACAAAAGGAAGGAGAAGATTTTAAAGTGACATTTTTTTGTCTCTTCCAAAGATTCCTTGAGAGTAATCATGGCATTAGTAGCTCATTTTGATCTTGAGTTACATCATATGGATGTAAATAATGTGGTGACACTGAGGAAACGATCTATATGGTGAAATCAGAAAACTTTGTGTCAGGAGACCCAAAGAATATGGTTTGCAAACTTAAAAAATCCATTTATTAGCTCAAGCAAGCGTCTCGGCAATGGTATTTCAAATTTCATAAAGTTATCACCTATTTTAGTTTTGAGATAAATTTGGTAGATGAATGTGTATACCATAAGTTCTCTGGGAGAAAATACATTTTTCTAGTTCTATATGTTTATGACATACTACTAGTATGTAATGACATAGGTTTGTTACATGAGACCAAGACATTTCTAGATAAAAATTTTCAAATGAAATATCATAGCAATTCCACTTTTGTATTGTGCATAGAAATACATCGGGATAATTCTTGGGATATCCTAAGGCTGTCACAAAAAGTTTATGTCGAAAGGGTCTATGCAGAACTGCAAATCAGGAAACATCCCTTTTGCTAAAGGAGACAAATGTATTCTCAGTCAGTACCCTAATAATGACTTCGCAAGAAAGTGATGTGGGAGCATCCTAATCTAATGATTACACTACTATCCTTAATTTTTATCAATTTTGAGAGTCATAAGACTCTCCTCACATGGACACATTAATCACTTTTAAAAAAAGTAGTCATGCAAGTCATACAAACCTTGTCAACTTTTACCACTTCCACATAATAAATCCCCCACCTTTTTCAGCCACGTTTTTCCCACCCTTTTTAGCTCTTTTTTTAGCTCTGAAAATACATCCAAAATGTAGCCCAATCTGCACCTACAATGGCCGCACAAAAAAAACCACAAGTCCCTCTCAAGCTACATGACAAGTCATTTTTAGCACTTGGGAAGAACAATGTAGATTTAAGGGAAGAATAAGGAAGATTAGAAGATATTCTTTACTTATTTTTGTCCCTTACAAGATTAAAATAATTAATATATATTTCCTTATGAATCAAGTAGCAGATACATGAATTAGACACATGATGGAAGATCACTGCCATTCGAAATCAGCATATTACACACCTCATGGCCGAGTGATATGGGTGGTGTATTAGGTAGTATCTTTTAATTGTTTTAACTAAAATCACTTGTATTAGCTGGATAAGTTGTAACCTTTAATCTTGAACTCCATATATAAGTGCCAAGGAAATAATTAAAGATGAATTATTTTGTTTTTCGATGCACATTTTTCTCTCAAAAACCAAGAGTCCTCAAGCTTCAACACTAGTGTAAGAGTTTAAAGTTGAGAAAAAATCTTTCAATATTTATCCTAAGAGTTTAAAAATTAGGAGGTTATTGTGAGTTTGATTCATGGAGTTACTAAGAATCAATTTCATCTTCTCAAATCTCTCCCCATTCTACTCAAAAGTTTAGTTGATCTAATATTAATTAGACATCACTTCCTAGCATGACTAAAGTTGGATCTCATATGCATCAACTTGGTATTAAATCTTAGGTTGCATAAATTTGGGTCTTTATTTTTTTATTCCATCATCATATTCAAAAAATAAACCTACACACAAAAACATTATGGACCAAACACCATTCCATTAGAACCATGACCCATTTTCCCCACCCATAACCGAAAACAATTTCTCTTCTTTCACCTTCTAAACTTTTCTTTTGTCTTCAATAGGAGACCTCACTTTACTAAGAGGTTTGAGCCTTGAGGAGAAAAATAGTTTAAGGATGGACTAAGCTATTGATTCTATTCAAAATGATATGAGAAGAGGGCTTGATATCTTAGAAATCATCCTTCCTAGTTTGGACCGAAATTCACACAAAATTACCCCTACTCGAGACCATCATGGGGTTGGTAAGCATGTTGAAAGTGAATATGTAGAATATTAATCCTCTAGTGATTCTTCTCTAGACCTAAGGAGAAAGAGAAAAAAAATAAGGGAGAATTTTCATGATGTTAAAATTGAGATCCCAGAGTTTGAAGGCAATCACAATCCCAAAACATTTGTAGAGCGGGAGTTGATGCGTAGTAGATTATTTGAGGCTAAGGGCTATTCCAAAACCAAATCCTTTAAGGTGTTGGTTCCTAAGATCAAAGGCCATGCCTCAACATGGTGGGATAAAATGGTTCATAAGAGGAGAAAAATGGAAAAGTCAAAAGTCAAGTCTTGGTTGAAAATGAAGAAGTTGATGAAGGAGAGATTCCTTCCTCCTTCTTTCACTCAAGACTTATACAATAAAATGTCTTCTTTGAAGTAAGTATCATTAAGTGTAGATAATTACATTATGGAGTTTGAAAAACTCTCTATGAGGCTAGATTTGGATGATCTAGAGGAGTATAGCATGGCTCAATTCCATAGTGGACTTAGGCATGATATCTCTAGGAAGATGGAAATACATAGGTTTTACACCTTGTATGAGCTTTACCATTTAGCCATCAACTTTGAAAAACATAAAAAATAAAAGAGGAAAGTAAGGTATGGAGGTCCAAATAAGGGTGCTAGCACCTCAAGGGAGGCTCCTCCACCTTTCAAAACTCCTTCTACACCTTTGACAAAAGATATAAAGGGTAAAGGGGTGGCTTTTGAGAATTAAACCAAAAGTGTGAGGTGTTTTAAGTGTCAAGACTTAGAGAACTACCAAAATAAGTGTCCTAACAAGAGGGTGATTACCATGGTGAATTTAGAGGAGGCCAACCTAGAGGAAGAAAGTGAGGAAGAGGATGATGAGTTAGCCTTTAGTGGAGAGGAAGAGTATGGACCACCGTATGTGGGAGAATCCTTGATTATTAGAAGGGTGTTTCACACTAAGGAGGTCAAATGTGATGAATCCCAAAGAGAAAATATTTTTCAAACCAAGTGCACCATACTTGAAAAAATATGTTCTCTTATTGTGGTTGGGGGTAGTTGTGCCAATGTTGCTTCATGCATTTTGATAAAGAAGCTTGGTCTCACCACTACAAAATGAGGTAAATCATATAAGCTACAATGAATTAATGATGGTAAAATACTAGAGGTTACAAAGAAAGTGAAGGTGCCATTTTCCATTAGGAAGACCTACCAAGATGAAGTGGTGTGTGATGTAGTGCTAGTGGATGCATATCATTTGCTTTTGGAGAGACTGTGGCAATTTGATAGGAGTGTCCTACATGATGGGAGGAAGAACACCTATTACTTGAAGTTTGCCAAGAAGAAGATTGTACTCACCCCTTTAGTCACTAGGACTAATCATATTGATATGAGTTGTAAAAAGTCTTTAATCATAGGTAAAAAATTGTATAAATAAGGCTATAGTAAAAGGGATCATAATCTACTTGTAGTTATTATTAGAAGATAATGAGGGGAAGGCTTGTATTGAACCGAGGGTTAGCGCATTGTTAGAAGAGTTTGATGATGTATTCCCTAATGACCTACCCCATGTATTACCCCCCCATTAGAGGGATAGAGCACAAAATTAACTTTTTAACCGGTGTTATACTCCCTAATAAGGCAGCTTATAGGTGTAATCATAAGGAGGCCTTGGAGTTACAAAGTTAAGTAGATGAATTATTGTCTAAGGGTTTGATAAGAGAGCCCATTAGCCTATGTGGCATGCCTGCCTTGCTTGTACCAAAGAAAAATGGTGCCATGATAATGTGTGTGAATAGTTGAGCTATCAACAACATTACCATCAAGTATAAGTATCATATACCTAAACTTGACGATATGCTTGATTGTGCTTGATTGTCTAAATGGTGCATGCCTATTTTCCAAAATAGATCTAAGTAGTGGCTACTATTAAATAAGAATGAAAAATTGTGATGAGTGGAAAACCACATTCAAAACCAAGGGAGGATTGTATGAGTGGATGGTTATGCCCTTTAGTTTGTCAAATGCCCCTAGCACCTTCATGAGACTTATGAATGAAGTACTTAGGCCATTTATTAGCAATTTTTTTGTAGTTTACTTCGATGACATCCTTGTACATAGCTTTAGTGAAGAAGAACATGAAAAACATCTCAAACTTATATTTCTAGCTAGGGTAACATTCCTAGGTTTTGTGGTGTTCAAGGATGTCATAGCCATGGATGAATCTAAGGTGGTAGCAACTAAGATGTAGCCTAAACCAACAAGCCTTAAACAAATGAGATATTTTCATGGCTTTGCTCCATTTTATGGGAGGTTTATTAGAGACTTTAGCACCCCACTAGCCCCTATAACCGAATGCATGAAGAAGGGAGAATTCAAGTGGACCAAGGCCACACAAGAAGCCTTTGAGGTGATCAAGGGGAAATTAAGCGAAGCACCAATCCTAACATTACCTAACTTCAAAAAATTATTTGAGGTTTAGTGGGATACTAGTGGAGTGGGCATTAGAGTTGTTTTACTACAAGAAAGGAAATCAATCGCGTTCTTTAGTGAAAAGCTCAATAACTATAGGGTGAACTATACCACGTATGACAAAGAGTTATACACTTTGGTAAGAGCTCTAGATCATTGGTCCCACTACTTATGCCCCCATTAGTTTATGCTACATATAGATTAGGATTCATTGAAGTATATTAATGGCCAACACAAGCTTAATCCAAGGCATGTAAGATGGGTAGAATTCTTACAATCTTTTTCCTTTGTAGCCAAACATAAAAAGTGGCAAAAAAATGTAGTAGAAATAGGAGATATTGTATGCTCTCTTTGTTAGAAGCAAGAGTATTAGGGTTTGGGTGCATTCGAGAGCTCTAAAAAGAAGACTAAGACTTTGGCTTCTAGTTCAAGGATCAAGATAAGAATATGGGCTCGTTTTTAATCTAGGGGGTTTCTTTTCAAGAATGACAATTTTTTCATTCCTAAATGCTCCATCAAATAATTACTTATAAGGGAAGTGCATGGAGGAGGAATAGCTGGACACTTTAGCATAAATAAGACAGTGGACGTACTTAGTGAGCATTTTTATTGGGCCAAACTTGCGGGAGATGTACAAAGTGTAATAGCTAAATGTGTCACTTGTCAAAATCCAAGAGTGACTTCCACTAAGGGATCTATACTCCTCTACCTATCCCATACCAACCATGAGATCATATGAGTATGTACTTTATTATAGCATTGCCTAAGTCACAAAGGAAAAAAGATGCTATAATGGTGGTGGTGGTGAATTGGTTCTCTAATATGGCTCATTTTGTTGCCTGCCAAAAGATGGATGGTGCCTCTTACATAGCCGATATATTCTTCAAGGAAATAGTTAGGATACATAGTGTTTCTAAATCTATTATTTCAGATAGCGATACGAAGTTCCTTAGCTATTTCTAGAAGACTTTGTAGAGTCTAGAAGGTACCAAACTCCTATTCAGTACCGCATACTATCCACAAATCGATGGGCAAAATGAGGCTACTAATAGGACCCTCACCATGCTCCTCAGAAGTTTATTTCACAAATCCTTAAAGGATTGGGACACCAAACTATCTCATGCTAAATTTGCCTACAACTGATCACAACCTATGCTACAGGATGCTCTCATTTTGAATTAGTGTATGGGGTGAATCCTACTACTCCCATTAATCTTTTACCTCTATCCATCGAAGCCCAAAATAACTTTGAAGTACGAGAAAGGGCTAGGGAAATATAAAAAATTCATGAGCGGGTGAGATCAAAAATAGAGAGGGTTAGTGCGATATACAAGAGTAAAGCCAACAAGCATCGAAATCAACACTTGTATGAGTCAGGAGGCCTAATTTGGCTTCACCTTAGAAAGGAATGATTTCCTTCTAAACTAAAAAACAAACTCATGCCTAGAAGAAATGGTCTATACAAGACCATTAAAAAGATTGATGATAATGCATATAAGTTGGAGCTACCCAAGGAAATAGGAGATATACCAAACACATTTAATGTGGGAGATGTACTTCCTTATATTCATGATGAACCCTTCAAAGTTAAGGAAGTTACTTTTCAAGAGAGATAGGATGATGAAGAAGCATCCTTATCTAATGACCACACTCTTACCCTTAATTTTCTCAATTTTGAGAGTCACAAAACTCTCCTCATTTGGATAAATTAATCACTTCTAAGAAAACTAGCCATGCAAACCTTGTCAACTTTTACTACCTCCACATAATAATAAGCCATGTTTTTCCCACCCTTTTTAGCTCATTTTATTTTATTATTTAAATCCAAAAATACCTAAAGAAACACATACCAATCTGCACCTATAATAGACATACAAAACAAACCACAAGTCCATCTCAAGCTACATGACAAGTCCTTTTTAGCACTTAGGTAGAACAATGTAGATTTTTGGGAAGAATAAGGAAGGTTAGAAGGCATTCTTTACTTTTTCTTTTTTTCCTTACAAGATTAAAATGATCATTGTCTCTTTACTCATGAATCAAGTGGCAACTGCATGAGTTGGACACATGATGGAAGATCACTACCATTCGAAATCAGCATATTACATGTCTCATGGCCAAGTGACATGGATGGTGCATCAGGTAGTCTCTTGTATTATTTTTTTTAGCTCAAATTACTTGCATTAGTTGGCTAGTTTGTAACCTTTAATCCTGCATCCCATCTATAAGTGCCAAGGAAAGAATGAAAGAGTAATCAACTTTTTTTTTTTTGCTACAAATTTTTCTCTCAAAAATTGAGAGTCCTCAATCTTCAACTCTAGTGCAAGAGTTTGAAGTTTAGCAAAAATATTTCAATATGAATCCTAAGAGTTTAAAATTTAGGTGGTTCTTGTGAGTATTGATTCAAGGAGATACCAAGAGTCAATTTCATCTTCTCAAATCTCTCCCCATTCCATTCTTAATTTTCGGTTGATCTAATCTTTATTGGACACCACTTCCTAGCATGACCAAAGTTGGATCTCATATGCATCTGAAAGCAAATGCAAAGTGTTCCCTATGCTTCAGTAGTGATAAGTCTAATGCATGATCAAGTGTGTGTGCTTCCAGATATTACATACATCACTGGGATGCTTGGTAGATATTAGAGTAATCTGTGACTTGACCATTAGACCGCGGCCAAACGGGTCATGCGGTACTTGCAAAAAATAAAATATTACATGGTCACATATTGTGTAATACCCCGTTTTGGTAAATTCAGTTTTATTGAGTTTAATTATTTTATTAGCGTGATTTGTTGTAAACATTTAAATATTTTAATTTTGATTCGTTTTATGGATTTATCGACGATTTTGAGTTTATATTTTGAATTTAATTAATTATTGTCGTTGCGGATCATTTTAGATAAATTCATTCACAATTATGATTTTATTATATGATTTTGATTTTAGGTTAAAAATTTGTATTTCCGTTCGTGTAAAGTTTTAGACATTTTGTCGATTATTTCTCTCATGTGCATAAAATACATTTATTGCAATTCTTCTGATTTCTCTGTTTTTACTCTTTTTGATCTCTTAAAAATTTTTGAATCAATCTAAAAATATTTTTGAGTTCATCCATTCATCCTCTTCATTCATGTTTCACCCTTTCCTTCCGAATCACCAAATTGCGGAAAAATTCGTTTACGCGATTAGATAATTTTAGCCGTTTTTGCTATGTTTATCCGTTGGTCATCAAATGAGTTCCGAGACCAAATATTTTTATATATTTATTTTTATAAAAATATTCCGCATCAATACGTGACAATTTAAACCCCTATTATTTATTTTATGAATTTACGGAAAAACGCGTTTCCGCAACTTACCCATTTTTACCTTTTTTGATCATATTCCATCCGTCAAGGATCAAACCTACTCCGATACTTAATATTTTTATATATTTGAGTTTCTAAAATTATTCCGAACATTTTCATAAATTTTTATAATTTTTAGAATTCAAGTGATATTTTTCTCAATGAGTGCCCATTATTAAGCTTTCTTGTAATTTAATTAATCAAAATAAATTGTAACCAATCCTCTAACTAATATTCCAATCCTAACTAGTCTCCTAACCAAACCAAACCAGATTGTAACTTGGTTACTTTTCTCCCAACCAAAAAGTACAACTAGTACCATAATCATGATTTTATCACATTTCTCTTACACACTCAACCATAGCCTATCATCTCTCTTACATCCCTAATCCTAGCACTCAAGTGAGGCCAAGGTCAAACCAAAAACTCAATCCACACTCCACCATATCAAATCCTACTCTATCTTTGCCAAATCGTGCGTTCCTATCCCAAAACGCACATAAAATCATAGATTGTACCAGAGTGCAAAGTTGATTACTTTCCAACTTTGAGCAACTCATTCTCTCTCTCTGGTTATTTTTTTCCTGTGGTTTTTGTTTCTTTTGAAATTCTGCATTGCATACTATGAAACCATAATATTTAAATCCCTGAAGTCGAAATCCCTCATGCTTATTCATAGCCAAACTTCTGCTTCCTGACCAGCTTTACAAAATAAGCAAAGCTGATTCTTTTGGTGACTTCGAGCATCTTTTATGCATCGACCTTGATTCCTCTACCATATATTCTTGTTTGGTATTTTTTCTTGCATTTTATGCTTGATCTACAGACCCTTCTTACCAAGGAAATCATTTCCCTACCCTCTCCTTTTCCCTCTCCTATCTGCCTTGCCGAGCAACATTCAAGTTTTTGCTGCAATGGTTAAGTGGGTTGCAGCAAAGGTTTCGTGCCTTTCATGCCTTCTTTTCTCCTTGTTTTCCTCCCCTTTAATCCTCCAAAACCTTAATCCATCATTCCTTTGTGGTTATTGGTTGTTTTGTGGTGGTTTTCAAGCCTCCCTATACAAGAGTAATATTTTATATTTCACTTCTTCCATTCCAATTCCTTTCTTTCCCATTTTTGTTATTTATTGAACTTGGTTTATCTAACTCATTACCTTATATTCTTGAAGGTGACAAAGTGGTTTAGAGAAGGAATTGCTAGATTCCTTATTTTAGCTTTGCTAAGGAGCTTAGGAGTTCTGGTAACAAAACTAACCTTTAGAAATAGGATTTTGTGCTAGGTGTATGATATGTTCTCTTATGTGTGGATAGCTTTATTTTAATTATAAGCATGAAATAATATCTTGAAAAATATTGTATGACATGTGTATGTTTCTACCTTATGTGTTTAAGCATGAATATCTAATGAGAAGATGGTTTGTGTGATTCTTTTTATATGTTTATACCTGCTGGAAAAGTGATGAATATTTAGTGAAGAGGTGATGAATTTTCAGTAGAGTGGTGATGAATTTACAGCATATTCGTGATGAATATGCCTGGATCCGAGTAGTTTAGCTCTCTCCCTTGCTATTTTATGTGTACTTTTGTTGTTTTAAAATTATCTAAGTATTTCCCTATATGTATAATAGTGTATACAAGCTAGATTATGAGTTTTGGATCATTTAGAGTTGAAATGAAATTTTATAAGGCTTTCACATATTCAACCATGGGTACATTGGGCAATAAAGATTGTTTTTGAAAGTTTTAAGTGCACCATTGTCTTCATTGGGTCTTTTACCTAAAATTTGGTATATGATATGTTAGGATTTGATGTTGTCTAGAGTAAGTGATAAATTCTAGAAGCTTAAGGTAATTTTTGGTTAATAAAGACATTTTCGTCATTTCATATAAATTTCTAGAAATTTGGAGACCTAATTGAATATTGTGCTAATACAAGAATTTATAATTTATAATTCTAATACTTGGGTAACATTGATGAGTATACTTAGAGACCTTAATTAAAATTATTCATTAAGTAAGAAAAAGAAAAAGAGAAAGAGACATTGTGGGTGTATTGAGGAATGTTAATATTTTATCCTATTTTCCTATTGATATTTCACCATAAGAAAATAATTGGCTAAGTGTAATATATTTTAGCATAAATTACACATCTCTTTCTCAATTTGCTTAGCTAGCTTCGGATTTAGATAAGCCATTACTTACCTTTACTTACGACCGATTCTCGATGTATGTCTGCTTGAAGTGGAAGGTGATGAGTATGCTTATTGATTATTTAATCATGTCAAGAATATGTTGTATTCTTTTGTGGTAATTGTGTGTATGTATGAGTTATAGATTTAATGCAAGCACATGTTCGTATGCCTCTTGAATATTGTATGTGTGTAAGTGTGCGAAGGTTTGAATATTGATTGAAGTTACATGATACCTTATGCTGTATTTTATGCCATGGACTCATTCGGCTTTAATGCTCCTAAAGTTATTCGGCTTTAATGCTCCTAAAGTTATTCGGCTTTAATGCCTCATGAATTGGATCGGCTTTAATGCCTTTGAATTGATCGGCTTTAATGCCACTTAAATTGGTTCGGCTTGAATGCCACTAGAATTGATCGGCTTTAATGCCATTTGGATTGGTTCGGCTTTAACGCTGCTTCGATTGGTTCGGCTTTAATGCCACTTGGCTTTAATGCCATTTAAAATTGATATAATAATGGATATTCATTATATTGATATATGTGAGCTAAGTGTTGTTATGTGGGCCTAATTTATGATTGGCTACATCCTTGAATAAAATATTAATCACTTAAAGTGAAAGATCTTGAGTTAGGACTTGTATCACTCGGGGTAGCTATCCGAGTTAGGTTTGGTATTCGCTTGGTACCATTCCGGTGTTTTTCTATTCTGTGATCCCGGGTGCCTTACGAGGTCCGGAGAGGCCCTCTTCTACTCTATAGGTGTCTCGATCTATTTCGGCCCTATAAGGGGTATGCATACGTAAGTGATTAGGTGTCCTATTTATTGGTGGTATGGTTACGTTTCTGGGCGAACCAGCTAGGGCTAGTACCGTTCGAGTATTAGATTAGTTGTTACGATCTCTTCGAGTCTCCATCCTCAAGTTAATAAAATAAATTGATTGTGATCACGATGATAAAATATAATAACCAATGGAGCCCATCTACCCTTATATCCATATTACATTATTTTATGCTTGAAGGTTGAGTTTCGTGTTCTCAATTAACATATATATGTAAGCATGATATTATCTTGTTATTATATGCTCTATTACTTTCTTCGCATGGACCTCGCACTCAATGCTATCTCTTTAGGATAATTGTGTTGCTCAGTACATGATGCGTACTGATACTACACATTTGTAGATGTTGTGTCACAGATATATGATGATGATCCTGCGGACTTTGAGGAGGTTCCTCAGGCAGAGTGATGCGGGTTTATACCCCTGGGGTTAGGGCGTAGAGTTATTTCTATCCGAGGTCGCACATGTTATGTGCCCTAGATTTTGGATATCTCTTTTGGACTCTTCATCTCTTTTAACCCCCTTATCTCTTTTGGATATTGTATTATCTGGAGTATGTACTCCAAACTATGTTATTATGTCTAAATTATTCAAGTCTTTTGCTATTTATATCTATTTCTGTAAGTTTTGATTTATTTGATGTAAAGTTTTTTCCTTATGCATAGTACAAGAAAGGTATGGACTAGACTCGTGCTATGTGTGGCGGTAACACCCGTTATGTTATGTTAATGCTTCTGCTTATAAAACAAAAAAAATGTAGTAAATTTTGGGGTGTTACATATTGGAAGTCAGACAAGCTTGAGATCGTAAGATATTCTGACTCTAATTTTGCTAGATGTCAATATAGCATGAAGTCTACACCAGGTTTTGTTTTCTTGATGGATGGAAGTGTTGTTTCTTGGAAGAGTGTTAAATAGACAGTAGTGGCCTCTTCCACTATGGCAGTGGAATTCCTAGCATGCTATATGGCTTCCACTTGTGGTATATGGCTATAAAATTTTATCATAGGTCTGTATATAGTTGATGGTATTGAAAGATCGCTCAAGATGTTAGGTAATAATAAGGCTGCAGTTCAATATTCTAATAACAACCTACGATCTATGAAATTAGAAAGTATCGATATTAAATACTTGGTTGTTAAAGAGAAAGTATAAAATGAGGAATTGTCTATAGAGAACATTAACATAGACTCCATAATAGCATAACCACTTATTAAGGCTTTACCACATAAATAGTTTCTCAAGCATGTTGCTCGTATGGGTGTTATATCAGTTGATAATGTTAATGTAATACCCCATTCTTTCAAATCCTAATTATCATATATGATTGACCTATTATCGCATCATATAAATATATACATATCCATTCTATTATCAAGCCCCATTCCGTTCGTGTAAATTTTTAGACATTACATCGATTATTTCTCTTGTGTGCGTAAAACACATTTATTGCAATTCTTACGATTTCTCTGTTTTTACTCTTTTTGATCTCTTAAAAATTTGTGAATCAATCTAAAAATATTTTTGATTTCATCCATTCATCCTATTCATTCATGTTTCACCCTTTCCTTCCGAATCACCAAATTGTGGAAAAATTCATTTACGCGATTAGGCAATTTTAGCCGTTTTTGCTATTTTGAATCCGTTGGTCATCAAATAAGTTCCGAGGCTAAATATTTTCATATATTTGATTTTATAAAACATTCCGCATCAATATGTGATAACTTGAACCCCTATTATTCATTTTATGAATTTGCGGAAAAACGCGTTTCCGCAACTTATCCGTTTTTGCCGTTTTTGATCATTTTCCATCTGTCAAGGATCAAACCTACTCCAATACTTAATTATTTTATATATTTGAGTTTCTAAAATTATTCCAAACATTTTCATAAATTTTTATAATTTTTAGAACTCAAGTGATATTTTTCTCAATAAGTGACAATTATTAGGCTTTCTTCTAATTTAATTAATCAAAATAAATTGTAACCAATCCTCTAACTAATATTCCAATCCTAACTAGTCTCCTAACCAAACCAAATCAGATTTGTAACTTGGTTACATTTCTCCCAACCAAAAAGTACAACTAGTACCATAATCATGATTTTATGACATTTCTCTTACACACTCAACCATAGACTATCATCTCTCTTACACCCCTAATCCTAGCACTCAAGTGAGGCCAAGGTCAAACCAAAAACTCAATCCACACTCCACCATATCAGATCCTACTCTATCTTTGCCAAATCATGCGTTCCTACCCCAAAACGCACATAAAATCATAGATTGTAGCAGAGTGCAAAGTTGATTACTTTCCAACTTTGAGCAACTCGTTCTCTCTCTCTGGTTATCCTTTTCCTTTGGTTTTTGTTTCCTTCGAAATTCTGCATTGCATACTATGAATCCATATAATGTAAATCCCTGAAGTCGAAATCCCTCATGCTTATTCATAGCCAAACTTCTGCTTCCCGACCAGCCTTACAAAATCAGCAAAGCTGATTCTTTTGGTGACTTCGAGCATCTTTTATGCATCGACCTTGATTCCTCTACCCTATATTTTTTTTTGGTATTTTTCCTTGCATGTTATGCCTCATATACAGACCCTTCTCACCAAGGAAATCATTCTCCTACCCTCTCCTTTTTCCTCTTCTATCTGCCTTGCCGAGCAACATTGAAGTTTTTGCTGCAGTGGTTAAGTGGGTTGCAGCAAAGATTTCGTGCCTTTCATGCTTTCTTTTCTCCTTGTTTTCCTCCCCTTTAACCCTCCAAAACCTTAATCCATCATTCCTTTGTGGTTATTGGTTGTTTTGTGGTGGTTTTGAAGCCTCTCTATTCAAGAGTAATATTTTATATTTCACTTCTTCCATTCCAATTCCTTTCTTTCCCATTTTTGTTATTTATTAAACTTGGTTTATCTAACTCATTTACCTTATATTCTTGAAGGTGACAAAGTGGTTTAGAGAAGGAATTGCTAGATTCCTTATTTTAGCTTTGCTAAGGAGCTTAGGAGTTTTGGTAACAAAACTAACCTTTAGAAATAGGATTTTGTGCTAGGTGTATTATATGTTCTCTTATGTGTAGATAGATTTATTTTAATTATAAGCATGAAATAATATCTTGAAAAATATTGTATGACATGTGTATGTTTCTACCTTATGTGTTTAAGCATGAATATCTAATGAGAAGATTGTTTGTGTGATTCTTTTTATATGTTTATACCTGCTGGAAAAGTGATGAATATTTAGTGAAGAGGTGATGAATTTTCAGTAGAGTCATGATGAATTTATAGCATAGTCGTGATGAATATGCCTGGATCCGAGTAGTTTAGCTCTCTCCCTTGCTATTTTATGTGTGCTTTGGTTGTTTTAAAATTATCTAAGAATTTCCCTATATGTATAATAGTGTATAAAAGCTAGATTATGAGTTTTGGATCATTTAGAGTTGAATGAAATTTTTATAAGGCTTGCACATATTCAACCATGGGTAAGTTGGGCAATAAAGATTGTTTTTGAAAGTTTTAAGTGCACCATTGTCTTCATTGGGTCTTTTACCTAAAATTTGGTATATGATATGTTAGGATTTGATGTTGTCTAGAGTAAGTGATGAATTTTAGAAGCTTAAGGTAATTTTTGGTTAATAAAGACATTTTCGTCATTTCATGTAAATTTCTAGAAATTTGGAGACCTAATTGAATATTGTGCTGATACAAGAATTTAGAATTTATAATTCTAATACTTGGGTAACATTGATGAGTAGACTTAGAGACCTTAATTAAAATGATTCATTAAGTAAGAAAAAGAAAAAGAGAAAGAGACATTGTGGGTGTATTGAGGAATCTTAATATTTTATCCTATTTTCCTATTGATATTTCACCCTAAGAAAATAATTGGCTAAGTGTAATATATTTTAGCATAAATTACACCTCTCTTTCTCAATTTTCTTAGCTAGCTTCGGATTTAGATAAGCCATTACTTACCTTTACTTACGACGGATTCTCGATATATGTCTGCTTGAAGTGGAAGGTGATGAGTATGTTTATTGATTATTTAATCATGTCAAGCATATGTTGTATTCTTTTGTGGTAATTGTATGCATGTATGAGTTATAGATTTAATGCAAACGCATGTTCGTATGCCTCTTGAATATTATATGTGTGTAAGTGTGCAAATGGTTGAATATTGATTGAAGTTACATGATACCTTATGCTGTATTTTATTCCATGGACTCATTCGGCTTTAATGCTCCTAAAGTTATTTGGCTTTAATGCCTCATGAATTGGATCGGCTTTAATGCCTTTGGAATCGATCGGCTTTAATGCCACTTAAATTTGTTTGGCTTTAATGCCACTAGAATTGATCGGCTTTAATGCCATTTGGATTGGTTCAGCTTTAACGCCGCTTGGATTGGTTCGGCTTTAATGCCATTTAAAATTGATATAATAATGGATATTCATTATATTGATAGATGTGAGCTAAGTGCTGCTATGTGGGCCTAATTTATTATTGGCTAAATCCTTGAATAAAATATTAATCACTTAAAGTGAAAGATCTTGAGTTGGGACTTGTATCACTCGGGGTAGATATCCGAGTTAGGTTTGGTATTCCCTTGGTGCCATTCCGGTGTTTTTCTATTATGTGATCTCGGGTGCCTTACGAGGTCCGGAGAGGCCCTCTTCTACTCTATAGGTGTCTCGATATATTTCGGCCCTATATGGGGTATGCATACTTAAGTGATTAGGTGTCCTATTTATTGGTGGTCTGGTTACGTTTCTGGGCGGGCCAGCTAGGGCTAGTACCATTCGAGTACTAGATTAGTTGTTACGATCTCTTCGAGTCTCCATCCTCAAGATAATATAATAAATTGGTTGTGATCACGATGATAAAATATAATAACCAATGGATCCCATCTACCCATATATCCATATTACATTATTTTATGCTTGAAGGTTGAGTTTCGTGTTCTCAATTAACATATATATGTAAGCATGATATTATCTTGTTATTATATGCTCTATTACTTTCTTCGCATGGACCTCGCACTCAATGCTATCTCTTTAGGATAGTTGTGTTGCTCAGTACATGATGCGTACTGATACTACACATTTGTAGATGTTGTGTCACAGATATATGATGATGATCCTGCGGACTTTGAGGAGGTTCCTCGGGCAGAGTGATGCGGGTTTATACCCCTGGGGTTAGGGCGTAGAGTTATTTCTATCCGAGGTCGCACATGTTATGTGCCCTAGATTTTGGATATCTCTTTTGGACTCTTCATCTCTTTTAACCCCCTTATCTCTTTTGGATATTGTATTATCTGGAGCATGTACTCCAAACTATGTTATTATGTCTAAATTATTCAAGTCTTTTGCTATGTATATTTATTTCCGTAAGTTTTGATTTATTTGATGTAAAGTTTTTGCCTTGCGCGTAGTACGAGAAAGGTATGGACTAGACTCGTGCTATGTGTGGCGGTAACACCCGTTATGTTATGTTAATGCTTCCACTTATAAAACAAAAAAAATGTAGTAAATTTTGGGGTGTTACAGTTAAGTTCCAATGGGAGTGTGTCACTTCATTTGCTCTATGTATGGACACTTTGTTTTAGTTTATGGACATTTTGACCTTATATTTTCTACAAAAATAAAGTTTCAGTTTATTTCCTTTCTACTTTGTTGATGATTTGATCTCACTAACATTTTTAATATGGACCAGTTGGAAATAGACATGTTAAGATCACATTGCATAAAATTTCCATGCTAAACATCAACATCTTGATCTATGTCGTTTAGTTATATCTGCATACGTAACCATTGAAGGTATGGTTACGAAGAAATGTGACAAAAGCTTCTTTGATCCTATGTTGTTGTGACTAATGGACCAGGTTGGTTATAATACATTTCATAACGAGAATAATATTGAGCTCATTCAATTATTATGCAATTCGTGGTTATAAGGTCAAACATATAGCCCAAGTGGGAGAGTGTTGGGTTTTTATTTATCGTTTGGGCTTATATGTGAACTATAAGAATTGCGGGTTGTTGTATAAAGTAATCTTGTATATAAATGATCATATTTTTGCATATAAAGTATTGGGCTTAATGTATCTAATTAAATGTGGACTTGTTTGTGTAGAGACCTTAGATATTCTAGATTGTTAATTGACCGAACTAAAATAGCCCAATAGACAATAGGTCAGTTGTCTATATATAGTGTCGAGGTCCCTGGGTCACACACATTACATTCTATTAGATTTTCATCAATCAGTAGAGATTGATGAGCATGTGCCGGACCTAGAAGAGAACAAAGTCGCCCTTGTCCAGAATCCATCGGTCATTCCCACATTATGGATTCAGGTACATTTTCGCATTATGTTGTATATGAATATTAATGAATTAGCATTCAATCTTCAGATCCGTAGATTGAATTAATCTATCAATGGCAACTTATATCAACATGATATACCATCCTTTTAGTGATTCTATCCTAAGAAATCTATAGTTAAACGTGCTTGTCATGTAACAATTTTTATGATTGAAGACTCTTCTGAAAAGTTTCAGAAATTTTATAAAAATATATCGGAAAGTGTATAAGTGGAGACAAAGCAGGTTAAAATAAATCGTGTCAATCCGTGGGACTCTCACTCAATTCAAAAACTCTCTATGATAGCCTCCGTGTAGTCGTATCGACTCAAGTTATTACATTTTTAAATCGGATACCTATTTTAGATATTAATTTGATATAAAAAAAATAGTTCATTGAAAAAAAAAATCTTATCCCTAAACACTTGATGCGAATGACACAAAACAAATGAAGAAAGAAAATTTTCTTCTCTATTACCCCATACTAGATGATCCCTATATTATAATTAGCAACTAAACCAAATGATAGCAATACGTAAATTATGAAATAAAGAAGGGAATGATCTCGGTGTTTGATATGTGCTGATCTATATGAAGCACTGAAATGTGTGTTCTGGCCAGACAATTCTTTTTCTCTTTTTATTTATACATAATGAATCTTTTGAAACGAGTACAATAATAAACAAATAAATTCAACGATATAGCCATAAACTAGCATGCCTATCGCATGTGAATAGATTCGTACCTAAAACTTCAGATATCCAAACTCAAGTCTGCAGCTCAGAGACCAATAATGCTTCATTGGTGTGTGACCCAGACTTCTATTGCACGCCGTAGTTAATATATATAGGCAAGCTAGCTGTATACAATAAACGCTTATAACTAACTAGATCGAACTTTTAACCATAGACACTTCCGTTACGTACATAAGTTAACATCACATAAAACCACAGCTGGAGCGAGTAGTTGTAGATTAGTAGTGTATTTTAGTTGCCAATAGACTCATAACTTCACAAGGTTGGGTGGGTATCGACATCTATCGCCTCCTTCCACCGGAACCTCCTTCCCTTTGACCGTTGAAATAAACCGCAGCACACGGCAAGCCTAAGTTATAAAGCTCTGCGAATTCCCTAGTATTGAAGTTTTGGCGCCATCCGGGAGCATAAACCGTCTGCCTCCCTAGTTGCCGGAACAGTACAAAGATGAAGCGGTGGATCCCAATATGCGGCCTTGGATTCTCATAACACACCACTTCTTGACCTGTGTGTGTGTGTATAAAAAAATAAAAATCAACACATTAGACTTTCAATAAATACTCCTTATGTTTCACCATATAGAAATTAACTTATTTCACATTCTAATATGTTGCATGTAGTTTTTTTTAATAAAAAAAATGTTTCACAGTTAAAATTTTAAGGTATTAATTAGAAGAGCATAATTAATGTAAAGGTCTGTTTGTGGATTTAGGTATCAAAATGTCTAAAATTTATTATTTTTTAATTTATATGCTACAATATTATAGATATTATATTGTAAAACGGCTAAATTATATGGAGAACATAGTGAAAATGTCCGTATGCATGGCTAAAATTCCTTAAAATTTCAAACTCAACTTCTAAAGCTCGGAAATATTAAGATTTTTGATGGTTGCGTTTATTAAGGAAATAAACTTGAACACTTTAAATATAACTTGTTTTAAATAAATAAAGATGCTGTAGAAAAACTGCATACGAGAAACGAAAAGATCTCCCAAATCAATTAAACCTTTGGACACACCACTTGGTGGATGTTCAATTTCAGAGATTTTTCTTTCAGGGATATATAACTGCCATACAAAACAATATATATCAACCCCTTGATGGATGTTCAGTTTCAGAGATTTTTCTTTCAGGGATATATAACTGCCATACAAAACAATATATCAACCAAAGGCAACTATACGACTTTACTTCAATTAAGAGTTTTAAAGTTTACTTAAATTATATATACATATGTGCTAATCGAGTTATCTCATGAATACTAGGGTTGGGTCACACACCACCGCACCTGACGGTAGCAGTGGTGGGGGTGGGTGGGTGGTCTGGAGGAGGTGGCGGTGATAGGGCAGTACGCATGGGATGGGGGGGGGGGGTGTTTGTCGGTTCGGAGGAGGTGGCTGCATGCGACAGATAGCCTGATAGGGGTTTGATGGGAGGTGGCTGCGACCTGTGATAGGTCGGGCTGGTTCGGAGGAGGTGGGGATGATAGTCAGTACAACTAATTAGGGGTGGGGTAGTGGCGGTGGTATGAATATCAGACTGAACGAGCCATGGCGGTCACTGATTCAAACCTATTTTAAGTTGGAATTGACTGGTACGGTCATAATTATGATCGAGAAAAATGAAATACGTAGAAGTGACAATTAACTAGCAGCATGCATGCATGAATCCGAAGATTGCGTAGTTCAGAGAAAACTTACCAAAGGCTGCACTTGTTGTTGCCGGAATATCAGTAACCAACCTAATTAAAAAGGGAAAAATGAGGAATTGATCAGGAAGTAACCAATGACGAACTATTGCACGACTAAGTACTCAACTGCTCATGCAAGCTTGTTTTGGAGATCAATTTAGGAACTTAGTTCAAAGCTTGTCGTTTTATTGAAATTATAGAATAATAATAATCAAAGATAGTATAGAACTAGAGCCTTAAAAAAATGATGTACCAACGAACAATCAAGCATATGGGATACTCCATTTGGCATCATCATAGTATGTTAAAATCTTAAACTAAATGAGACTAAACCATAATTTAAAATTTAGTTTGATGTACGGTTTGAAACTAATTTACTATTGATATTGAACTAGAAACTATAATATAAGGTTTAGATTGGTTATAAATTTATAAAAGTATATAATAAAGTTAAGGTTAAATAATAAAAATATAGTTTTTCTATTGTAAAGTAAATATCAAATTCTTAATAATATAAACAGCATATTAAACTAAACCATAAAGTGAAATTATAATGTAATTTAATTAAAAGTATGTAAATTATAACTTAATTAACTTTAAGATTTTTTTAGACAGTACAATTATGATTTGATTCTATTCAAAACTAAAACTAAATCAAACTGAAGCCGCCTACTCTCGTGCTCCATGCAATTTACAGATTTCAGTGGGCATCAGACATCACCATCTTATCTGCGTGTACTATTCGACAGAGAGATGGAGAAGGAACAACGACACATAATTTTAATTTTTTATAAAAAAAAAAAAAAAAAATGGGTTACTTTTGTTGATTCAACATGTAAGCTTTTGAAAGAAGTATGAATAGAATAATCTTATCAGATAATGCTATCGCGACAACGCATAAAGCTTCCTAGGATATATTCGTTTCCTATACCCTAGCTAGCTAGATTTGCAATCTATCCAACCACGTACGCATGATAAGTGAATGGCAGAGTGGGGAAACAAACACGACAAAATCAATATATTGCAAGAAAGCAAAAACTCAATTATAAATATGTATCTAGGGTAAAAAAAAATGATAAATGATCGTTCCAAAAACAAATAATAAAAGTGAAAAGAATGCATTTCTAATTTATATAAAGTACATTAAAAAGCAATGAAGTATTTTTTTTTATTTTTTTTTTATGAATATTCATTTTAGTCTGATTAAAGATCCTAGGAATATTTCGAATATAGTATGTGAGAAATAAATGAAGAGGATAAAAAAAACATCTAACTTTAAATTATGTGTAGAGGGCTTCTGCATTTTCCACAAGCATAAATTCCACTTTTGATAGGCCCAAAAATTCTTTCACAAAATAAGTTTGCTCTCTCTCTTTTGTCTATTTAGACTATATTTGGAGTTACTTATCAAAATTAATTATCCATGATAATTACTTAATTTGAAAACTTTTTAGGCTAAAATTTTCTAAAATAAGTAATTATCTATGATAATTACTTTTCATAAGTAACTCCAAACAAGCCATTAACCAATAACATATAAATGTGTGTACCAATAAATGGCTAAGAACTATATATTACTGTTAGTTAAAATCACACCACCTCCGATTTACTACATAATTATTTTTTTTCAGAAGTCCATCTAAAACAAACAAACACACGCTCACAAATAAGCTATCGAACAGTCGTCAAACTTAATTAGTATAATCATCAGCGTGGCAATTCATTTGTCCCTAACGGATGAAGATCGCGGTATGCAATTTGCATAGTATATTCATGATGCAAGTAGGAGCCCACTGCAGCGTCGCGTCTACCTCTTTCATTTTAATTTATTTACCTCCTTTTAAAGAATAAATAAATAAATAAATAAATATTTCACAAACAAGCAAGGTAGGTATCTTTTTACTTGATATTTGACCTGACCAAATCCAAAGATTGGTACGTGCAAAGAGCGACACTCGTCGATCCGTCATGCAAAACCGTTCAAACCAATAAAAACATAAAGTCGCAAGCACCACCGGCAGACAGGGTCTGAGGTTTGTAGTTTGCAGTGAATGAACCGCGGGCCAGCACGACTAAATATATATACATCTATCACCACCTGTCCGAGGAAAGGGACATATGCGTGCGTTTATATTAAGAAACACACAACCTCAAGTAGCGGCAGGTAAGACTTTCACGGTGAATGGTACAGAGACCGACTACTACAAGCTGAGAGATGGACAAAGTAATAAGAGCTCTCAAATTATATATATATATATATATATATATATATATACCCCAATGCCCTCTCAGTGGAGAGAAAGAGAATTCAAGTTTCGTTCCCTACTTTGTCAAAGTCATGTAGCGGTAGTAGTAGTAGTACTAATACATACTTATCCTCCTTATAAATATCTCGATCTGTGCACATGTGTTTTGGACATCTGTGCATGCACGGATCGATATTTGTATTTCCGATGAGGGAGAGAACACAACTTAAAATTAGATTGCGTACGTACTAATCTTTGATAGTTGTTGTTGTTATTTTCTTTTTTCCCCTTCCTCCTCCTCCTTTACTTATCCAATAATCTCTCTCAGAATTCAAGATATCAGATATAATCAGAAAATAAAGCCAGGAAGACAGATCAATTAAGGAAACACAGCTTAATTTGCTTGAAATTGTATGTGGATGGGTGTGCGCGGGGGGAGAGGGCCATGGTGTCTGCTTGACCGATTGTATGCATAGTAGAGCCAATTGCTAGTACTTACCAATGTAAATACTCCCGCAAATGAGGATCACTTGGACTTGGAGCATCAGGATCCACCATAACCTGCAAGACACTCAGGTCATCAGCATATACATATATAATAACATTTGAGAGACGAAGGATAATTAACTAGTTAGTTAGGCACAAACCAAAGTATAGAAAGTTCTAAGGTCACTGCCTCCAATTTCGACGGTAGGTTGGGTGACGATTTGAGAAGGCCTAAGATCGCACCCATTAGTAACCTCCCTGCTACCGTAGATGACCCTCATCGAAATAGACCTCGTGAACGGATCTAAAACATCGCCTATCACCCTGCCCACCACTAAGGGATCCCTTTCCCTTCGCATTACCAAATACGTACAAGTGGCTGCCGCTGACTGGGCTCTACCGGCCTGACCGCCCGGCTGTTATGTTTATATCAGTATGTACATATGTAGGGGGGTGTCTCTGTGTGTGTGTGTGTGTGTGTATATATATATATGTATATATATATATATATGTTCGTGTGTGTCTATAAGCCTTTAATCTCTAGCTCGCTTGGTAGCTAGCTACTCGAACCCCCGCTCCTCCACCCAAATCAGATATTCGAATCCAAAGCGTGAGTACGTACGTGCACAGAAACTGGCGTTGGATATGTTGGTTGCCGTCGCCTATTGCTCTATAATAATAACTCAGTGTGTGTAACTGTAACCCCCCCCCCCTCGAGTCCTTTTATACTATGTCTTCACACTATGTCCCCATCGGTGCCCTATGTCCTTGTCCTTTCTTTCTTTGCTTTTTCCATACCCTGGTGTCCTTTCCTTTTTTTTTCTTTCTTTTCTTCTCGGGTCCGCTATCCTGAGCACGCCTCCCCTCCATGACATAAATATATATATATATATATATATATATATACTAACTACAAGTTTGTTAATTTGACGAAATAAGCCACTTGGCAAACCGAGTCTATCTGGTTCTATAAAAAATTAATTTGATTTACTCCCTTAGTTAAATAAAATAATCACAAACATTATTATTAAGCTTGTTTATCAAACAAATGTGTATATGAACTGTTTATCCTTTCCTTTACGATAATTAATTTGAAACTATGTATCATGTTATACATAAATTAGTTGAGTACAAAGAAAATAAGAATATATGATACATCTTATTAAGATTTTATTTTCAATCAAATAATATTTATTTTTATTATTAAGATTCTAATAGAACGAATTAAAATGACTCAATTTATTTTTATTATTAAAATTAGTTCGTGAGTCGTTTCAGTTCGACTTGACTTGTTTGATAAATAGATTATGCTCAATTACTAGGAGGATTGACGTATATATATGACCAGTAAATTTGAATATAAATTTGCTACAACTTGGTTTAAAAAGAATAAAAAACTGCAAGCCAAACATTTTATTATTTTTGTTATTCAAAACACCGTATAAATTGATAAAAGTATTATAATATCAGGAAAAAAAAATGTGGGAGATGCAAACATAAAACTTATTGTAACGGTAAATTTCTTTTGACCATTAGACTAAGTCAAACACTTTATTATAGTAAACGATAATTTGTCGTAAAGGTAACATTTTCTAATAAATTTTTAGGTCAATCGAGTGCTTGTTTTGAATAATGAGAGGCCCATTATTAAAATTAAGGCTTTGCCGAATAATCCAAATCAAAAGCAAAAGGAAGTCATGAGTATCATCACCTCAACAGATATCCGATTAATTTCTAACCGGATTATCGAACCCGTCAATTATTTGGTTATTTTTAAATTGTAGCACATTTTTTAGAATTTTACATTGCGTTTTAATAGTATTGCAGAGCTATGATATCTCTTGGATTATATTGTAATCAGAACATATTATGTATATTCATTATCATTCGTGTTCATTGGGCATTTTCAAATTTATGCGTCGTATTGAGAATAATAGTAAATCAAATATTTCTAAATATATCCAATGTCGGCTTCAGTTTTCCTAAGGGTAGTAATGGATCAAGTCTGGATAGGTGTAGCCGAATATAATAAAACTATACTCCTGTTTTTGAGAGGACTCAAATCCAACCCATACCAAATAGATCTTAAAAGTTTAGGGCCATACATAAATTCAATAGTTATCAAAAGCTAACTTAATCCAAACTCAAAGGCTATATCGGATAAACAATGAGTATTAAAAATTATTTTCACATCTAAAAAAGGATATCATCTAAAAACACTAATAAATTTATCTAGAAACATGACCCATAGTAATATGCGGTACAACACACAAGGAAGAAAAGTATTCCATCTGTGTCGGAAAGAAACAGGTTTTAATAATTTATATTCTTTTTAAATAATTAATAAACCTAGTCTTAAAATTTAATTATACTGTTAATTAAAATATATTAAAATATTTAATGTATAGATAATAAAATATATATATATATATATATATATATGTGAAGTAAATTTTAATTTTAATTTTTTTAAAAATTTTTATTTATATAAAATTTAATGATAGAATAATTAATTTTTTTATACTAAATAAACACATCATACACAGTCCACGACGGAAGATGGCCTCAATACAATCTTCACTCTTTAATGGAGAAAGAGACGAATACAGACCCCTAAAATACTACACCTAAAACGGCGTCAATTTAACTAGACCCGAATACAAACCTGGCAAGTCTAGAAACCTCAAGCTCAAACGCTACATAACTAATCTACAATATTCTATGCGATATAAAATATCACACTAAATATCCACATACCAAAAAACAAAACGAAAAAAACGAAAAAAAAAAATTACCAAAAAAAATATTCCCAATGCTCCCCAATCAAGTTAGAAAACAATGATTACCGCCTTGATTCTAATGCGATCTGAAAATATCCCTACATAGAGAGAGAGAGTGGGTGAGGGTGGGACAGCATATTTATGATATAATATTCAAAATATGCTAAAGTTTGGGGGCCACCCAATGGTTCAGCGCCCAGCGGTAAGGTGCCGTGGACTCTTTGCCCTCAAATGACCAGATCATTAGCTCAAGTCGCATAAAAAAAATATGCTAAAATTTATTATTTATATTTTATTTAAATAAATTAATAATCCATATCTCTCTTCTATAATAGTAATATATATATGTGAATGTTTGTTTAACTGCATGTACACGGTGCAATTGTAGTCACCGACAAGCATGGATCGATTAAACGAGGATGATGGTGTAG
Organism: Tamarix austromongolica; assembly: GCA_039764185.1. NCBI lineage: Eukaryota > Viridiplantae > Streptophyta > Magnoliopsida > Caryophyllales > Tamaricaceae > Tamarix > Tamarix austromongolica. The sequence goes on along the minus strand of CM077808.1, from coordinate 105,173,547 downwards.
TATTCAAGCCAAAAATAGACCAAGTTACCGACTAAAAAGTTTATGATACATTAAACTAATCCACATAAATTGATCGTATTAGTCGTTAAATTAAAACTAGGATGCTACGTAACATACTTATTTTAACGATGTACTTATAATACCTCATTTTTAACTAATTTTAATTATATGTACTTAATTACATAAATAATTATAAAATGTTTGATAACTTTAAGAATCTTTTGGGTGATTACGGAGTAATTGCAATTTAGCGGCTAGATACACTTTGTTTATAAAATACTTTTTATACATGTGAACTTTTAAGTTAAACCTTATAAAATATTCTTATAAATTTTTATTTAGGTCCTAAATTCATTTAAATGTAAATCTAAAAATTTTAGTTTAATTTTATTTATATTTGTTATTCCTTTTAAATTTTATATGCAAAATATATACTTAAGGTATACTAGCTAAATATCATATCGAATGTGTGTTAAAAATTATGAAAAGCTATGTTTAGGTTTTAAATGAGTAAATAAGATGATCTAAAAAGTTTTGTGATTTTAGGAATAGTTTTGGTATTTATGTTAGTAATTACCTTGTAAGCTTATTAGTTAACCGTCATTTCAATATGTTATATATCAAATCTTGTTTTAAATTCATAAAATTTTGCATGTGAGTTTAAAATATGATTTTAAGGGTTTTCATATATTTTCATAATTTTATGAGCTTTTTTGCTATTTTTATTAATTTTATCCTCTTTATTGATCTTTCCACCACTAAAAATAATCTATAAATCCTAAAATTACTGTTCATGCACGAAGTTGCTTCCCTATACTTTCATGATCAGATTTTGTATCAAGTTAACCATTGTCTTATTCATTCAACTAAATTTTGAGCCAATGTCATTTTCATATACTTTCTACTTATGTTAGTTGTGTCACTTTGGCTTTTCTTGCACTCAACCTTCTTCACTTGCATGTCCCATGCTTAAATATGACCTTGGACCTACACACCATCACCTCCCCACATCCCTTGGTTGATTGATTAGTTTTCATAACTTCATTAAACCTAAATACACTCCACCACCTTACACACTCAACCACCTTATCCTTTATCATGCAAGTATTGAACAAGCTACCTTTCCCCCCTCTTGTGGCTGCATATTTTTTGGTTCCTCCATCCCCTATTTATACCCCATTTGTCTTGCTTTGTTTTCATTCAGCATTTCTCTCATTTGATCTTCTTGGTTGCTCGCACCTCTCTCTTCATTTTGGTTATTTTTGCTAAGTGTTCTTAAGCTTTGTTGAGAGGATACTGTGTTGCTTTAGTGCGCCGGTATGATCGGTGTACTTATATATCTCCGGGTTATTATTATATACCCTTGAGCAATTGAAATAGAAATAATTGTTGTATAAGGATTTAAATGCGTAGTCTTTACCTTGCAGGAGTGCTCTGAGTGTACAGCTTGATGGCTTTTAGTAGGGGTTGAGAATCAAGACTATCTAGTGTCTATTCCAGCATCTTTTGATCTAGATATCTTTTGGACTCTTTTGTCCCCTTATGTATTTCTTTCCCTTATCAGTTGTAACTCTTTTGTTTAATCTTTTTTTATGAGAATAGTTTAATATTGTAATAAAATCTTTCTCTTCTTCTTACCAATTGTTATTCATAATTTAAGCGAATAAATGTTTTAGCCTTAACACTTAGTGTAAGAAAGGTAGAGGAAACAGACTTAAACTAAGTGTGGCAGTAACACCCTACATTTTTATTGGTTTAGCTTCCACAATCAACTCTTTGTAAAAAAAAATCAAGTGCTAAAAATAGGGGTGTTGCAATACTAATCAGAAATTATGAAACAAAATTAGACTAAACTAGAAAAAAGAGACACGATCGCTGCAACTTTCCCCTTGCAGCCACCAACTTGAACAAACAAAATTAGATAAAATAAAAAGAACTAAACATGGATAAGATCAGAATTTTTAGTAGCATAATAGACTAAATTCATATTGAAGGAGCAAATATAATATCAGTAGTGAACTAGTTAGAGTTTCCGCAAAGGCAATATTATATAAACTTTAAAGACAGAAAATTGCATGGTAGTTAATTAAAATAAGAGATATGCTTAGTTATAGTTTAAAGATATTCTATATCTTTGATTTAGTCTAATTTTTATCTTTATAATATCTTATCTTAGTAGTTTTATTAGATCTCATAAGATAAGATATTAGTCTTTAGTTTATATATATATACATACATTATAGATAGATAGATATATAGATAGATAGATATGTATGTAATTAAGAGTAGTATAAGATTATCTTATGCTCATCGTAATACACCCTAATCATATATATATAATTATAACTTAGCATCAAAGCATTACTGCTTAGTATCAAAGCATTAGTGCTCACAATCCTACAATCTTATTTCTTCAAAATTCCCATCACTTGTCGTAAGTAATATATATTACCTACATTAATCGATCATGGCCCAAGAATCCATTGATTCTTCAAAGATCCCAAGAATATAGATGTAACACCCCAAAATTTACTACTAAAAAATTTTATTTTAAGCGGAAGCCTATAATCAAATAGTTAGGTGTTACCGCCATAATTGACATAAGTCTGGCTTACCCCCACCATCCTTACATCAATCACAAGACAAAATGATTAGAAAATTTAAACATGATAGTAAGAAATGAGACAACTTTTAATAACATCAAATAAACGTTTGGAGATCAACTCTGATTATCGTATCAAAAAACAACAAAAGGGATCCCATGGAACTAAGAGTCCAAAAAGGTATTCGGGTAAAACTATCATTCAGATAACATAACTCTACGCCCAAAATCCTGATACAAAAGAAATAACTCCTCCAACGTATATAGCATCAAAGGCTGCAAATTCATCTTCCTAGTCCTCATCAACCTACACATATACATCTGGGTCGCCTACTCGTTGCATTGAGCGACACCCATGAAATGGATGATCGGTACGTTACGTAATGAGTAAGGTAACGGTACAATCAAGCAAAGTTATAAGAATTTTCATAAGAAAATCATAGATGCGCAAACAAAAGAATGTTAGGTAAGTACTGATTCTAGGTCTTTCATTAGGTATACCATATTCCAATCTTTTATTTATGTTGAGTTCAGGGACCCCACTATTTTTAAACTGGTGAAAAGGACTGAAGCACCTCTCGGGGATAACACACCCGAGCCACTATTATTATCCGGTGGAACAAACTCAACACCTCAATCCTAACTCACGTATTCTTCCACTTTAAATGATTAGTATTCTTTTCCATTTATACTTTATCACTTAATCTTATTTTCATTCACGTTGAGTATGGGGCCCTGCTATTCTTAATCCGGTGGAACTGACTAAAGCACTTCTCGGGAACAACACACCCGAGCCACTATTATTATCCAATGGAATGGACCCATATAAACACCTCGGCCCGACTCACGTGATCTTTCACTTTAAATTATTAGTACCTTATTTGGAGTTGATTGTATATTATCATGCTGAACTTATAAATGCACAAGTACAACCACGTAATTATCCTCAAATGATTATAATACCCTTGGGTTAGTCAAGACAATCGTATTTTCCTAAGGGACTTATGAAACCCAATACTAATACATTTAAATTTCCAATCATTATCCAAAGTACATATCCTCAGTTTTCCATGGATATCCTGTACACGACATTATACCCAAATACGTACTTACATAATTTCATTACTCTCAAGAATATCATTTCATAGCATTTCCATAAATATATTACTCAATATAACATACTCAACACAAAAGCGCATATAAAAATACAAGTATCACATAAATCCCTAGCTACGACATGTATCCTTACCAACAAAGACATCGGGCTCTATACATGTAAATCCTAGACCTCCTCCGAGATCGCCTAAGAAAATAAGATAAAAATACAATTAGGATTGAAAACTAAAATTAAGGAGAAAGTTAAGGTCAAGGAGGGTAAAAATGGAAATAACCGGAGTCAAATGGAAGCTTGAGTTATATAGAAGTGTAGAGGAATGTGTGGTGGAGCTATGGTTAAATTTTGGTGGTGTTTGGACAAGGTTTGGGGGTGAAAATAGGGGTACACCGCCAAAAATGGGATGTTGCACGACTATGTAGCAGGCGATGCAGCTTTTGGTCAAGAGAAAATAAGATGCATGGTCAGGCGGTGCAAGAGGTGCACGGCTATATAGCAACAATGCACAATAGGTTGAGAGAAAAAAAAGACATATGGCCAAGCAGTGCAAAGGTTACACGGTTGTGCAACTACAGTGCACAACAGGTTAAGAGGCATGGCCAGGTGGTGCAAAGGTTGCACGGCTATAAAGAAGGAGATTTTAAGTATTGCACGGTCGTGCAGCAGGCAACGCACACTACAAAACTACAACCAACGAGGGAAAGAAGAATTAAAAAGAGGCGGTGGTTAGCAACGATGGTCGGCGATGGCGAGGGGGAAAGTTGGGATAACCTTGGTGGTCGGTCCACTGGCCAATGGGCGGCAAGTGGTGGCCGAGGTGGTGCACAGTGGTGGATTGGGTGGTGCAAAGGCCAAAAATAAGGAAAGAAGAAAAAAAGAGAAGGAAGAAAGGAGAGGGAAGAGGGAAGAGGGGGCTCGGGCAATGGCTTTTTGACACAGAAAGGATAGAGTGGAGGCTAAACAAAGAGAAAAGAAGGAGAGTATGGTGTGTGTATATATGTATGTATGTATGTATGTATGTGTATAATGTGTGCGTGTGTGTATGGTGTGAATCGGGAAATAAGAAAATAGAGAGGGGGAGGCGTGAGACGGGTGTGCAGGGCCAAAATGGTGACAATGAAGGTGATGGTTGAGTGTTGTGATGAAAAATGTAGGTGATAGCAATGGTTATGAGTGTGGGTTGCGTAAGAATGAAAAAAAAAAAGAGTGGCAGGGGAGGTGATTGTGGTGCGTGGGGTGTGTAGGGTGTGCAGGGATAAGGGAGCAGAAGGAGAAGAAGAAAAGGATAAGAAAGGAAGGTTGATGGAGGATGGAAGTCTGCAGAGGACAAGATAGGAGATGCTGCAAGAGGAGGGCAAGTTGCAACAAAAAAATCAAACCTTGTAGCTTAGACTAATGGGAGAAGAGCGAAGAAAGGAAGAAAAGAAAGGGAAAAAGAGAAGGGTTAGGGGATTAGGGTTAGATTAGGTGATTTTGGATATCCAAGATAGCTAAGATTAGTGGAAATTGTAGCGGGTTTTGATTTTGGTTTACAAATTACCGTTTATCTTAGTCAAAGTTTCAATTTTAGTTAAAACTTCAGGATTACGAAATTAGGTTAAGGCTAAAAATAAGATTTCTTGAGCTTAGAATCAAATTAGGGCGTTAATGACATGGGATTAGGCTAAGAAAAATGTTGGAGTATTACAACAGATCTCCATAAAGAAATCATCTGATCAACCTGTTCAAAGTGATGATCTATCAAGATTTGTAGTTGCACCACTTAGTTATTTGGTTACCTTCAAACTTGAAGAAGATAATTATTTGCAATGGAAATTTCAGGTTGAATCTACAATTAGTCTATATGGGTTAGAACCATATATTTTGGGCACACAAGAAATTCCCAAACAAGCAATTATGGATGATGAAGGAACCATTGTCTTTAACCCTACATTTGTAGCTTATCAACCGCAACATAAGCTACTTGTATCCTAGCTTATAGCATCCATATCCCCGTCTTACATACCTCTATTGATTGGATGCAAGTCATCCTATAAGGTATGGATGACTCCCACACAATAGTTTACCTCCCATTCAATTTCCAAAGATATGTATTATAAGAAACAACTAAAGGGTTGTAAGAAGAAAGAATGACCATGAAAGATTATCTTTCAAAAATAAAAATATTGGTCGACCTACTGGGAGAAGCAAGACACAAATTAAGTGAGACAAGTCATGTACTAGTTGTTTTGAATGGGCTTGGAGATGAATATGAGGCTATAGTTGATGTGAATACCTGTAGAGATACCCCTCATAATGTGAAAACTGTAAGCAATCATCTTTTAGCTCATGAATGAAGAGGTAACTTGTGCATGGCAAGTTAAATGATGGCCAATGTCACCACTCAAAGGAGAATTTCTACTAATTACAATGGGAATCAAAAAGCATCAAGTATAAGTGATCAAAGTAAATCCTCTCATAATCAACATCATGGAAACATAAAGGGTTTTAGAGGAAGCAAAAATAGAGGTCGAGGTGGTCGAAATACCAACAATAGTCTAGATATTAGCTATGTGGAAGGATGGGTCATATATTTGTGAAGTTTTATTACAGGTTTGATCTATCCTTTAATGGTTTCAACAATAACTCTAGTAGAGACAGTAGTAGTAATCAAGGGGTAATAGTCAAGCTTCAGCCAACATTAAGAACAAGCTAATCCTATCTCAGATTCTATTGGACAGGTTTTGGTTATGTATCCAAGCTCAAATATGCCAAATTGGTATCCTGATTCAAGAGCAACCAATCATATTACCAACTATCCAAATAACATTAGTTTTGGCACTGATTTTGCTGGTAAACATAAATTCTTTATGGGAAATGGTATTGGTCTAGATATTGCACATGTTGGTCGTTGTGAATTTCCTTCAAATTTATCTAGACCTTTATAGTTAAATCATGTTTTGCATGTCCCTTTGATTACTAAAAATATTGTTAGTGTTTCACAATTTAAAAAATATAATTCCGTCTATTTTAAATTTCATCCTTATTCTTATTTTGTGAAGGGTCCAGTTACCAAGTAAACTCTTCTTGAGGGATGTATGGTTAATGGCCTCTACTAGTTAAGCTTATTGAAGGACGGTAATCATAGAGTCAAAAGAAATAGAATTATGGAGCAAGGTGATGATTCAAGATAGTTAGATACTCAGCATTCATGCAATCAACATAGTATACAAGATGAAGATGAGTATTTAAAAGAGGTGGCATAGGAAATTAAGGCACCTATCTATGAAAGTTGTGAAGAAAGTCCTCACTTATTGTCATATTCCTTGTAGGTTTAGTTTAGTAATATTCATGTTTGTGATGCTTGTCAACTAGAAAAAAAAATCCATAAATTGTCATTTACCTTATCTCAAACTGTTTATACAAAACCTTTACAATTAGTTGAATAAGATGTTTGGGGACCATCTCCCTCACCATAATTTTATGGTTTTCATTATTACCTAAGTTTTTTGGATGCTTATTCTCAGTTTACATGGTTCTATTTTCTTAAAAATAAGTCATAAGTGCATGAATGTTTTGTTCACTTTAAGTCACAGATAGAACTTCAACTCAACAAGAAAATTAATATGCTTCAAACTAACTAGGGAGGAGAGTTTAGGATCTTGTCTACTCTTCTAAAAAGGGATAGTGTTGTCCATGGATTTTCATGTCCCCACAGCTTAGAATAGAATGGCATTGTTGAAAATAAGCATAGGCATGTGGAGGAAAATAGGTTAGATTTGTTAGCTTAAGACAATCTTCCTCGAAAGTACTAGTCTAATGCTTTATCTAGTGTTGTCTATCTTATCAAAAGGTTACCTAATGAGGTATTGAGGCAATGATCCCTTCATAAGGTACTCTTTTTCACTAAACCTGATTACTTATTTTAAAGGTCTTTAGTTGTCTTTTCTTTCCTTATTTGAGACCTGATAATGCACACAAAATGGATTATAGGTCAGCTCCTTGTGGTTTCTTAGGTTATAGTCTTTTACACAAAGGTTATAAATGTTTAGATAAGTCGGGTAAAGTCTATGTCTCACGGCATGTTGTGTTTGATGAGTTAGTTTTTCCCTCTATCACTCATTCACAAGGCCTTGTCAATGATTTTTCTCAAGGATCCTTTACAACCTTTGATAAGCTTATTTTGAGTCCTAGTTAATGCCCTACCTCATGCAAGTCTCCTCGTAATGTAAATGCTTTCAATCCTTCATCTTTTTGTGATTTTTCTGCTAGCTCACAAAATCAATCATCTAATTGTCAAGAGCGTTCTTATTCTTCTCCTTCTTCTTCCTCTAGAGGTTTTAGTCTAGTTCCCTATGATCTTCAACACTCAAACCCTCTAGATTCTTCTTCTAACAAAATATTTAACTAGCATCCTCTGGTTACTCGAGCTAAGCATGGTATTTTCAAGCCTGAAGTGTATCATGTTAACCTTGATCTACATGAGTCATATATTGTAGAATTAGCTTGGGCACATCCATAGTGGAGAAAGGTAATGGAATAGGAATATGTAACTTTAATGCACAACAAGACCTATACATTTATGTCTTTACCACATGATACGAAGATAGTGGGGTGTAAATAAGTGTTTAAGTTAAATAACAATATATATATCTCTATCTTTATATATAAATCTCAATTAGTAGCTAAAGGTTACACACAGACATATGCATTTGATTTCTCAAAACCTTTCAGTCATGTGGTTAAACCAACTACTATAAGATTCATTCTTACTGTTGCTATAGCTAGAGCATAGCCTATACATCAATTGGATGTTAATAATACCTTTATTAATAGAGATCTAGATTTTTTTTATGGATCAACCCTTTGGGTTTGATCAATTAAGAGGAAAAGATTATTTACCACTAGTTTATAAACTTTGGAAGGATTTATATGGATTAAAACAAGCCCTCGGGTCTTAGTTTGACAAGCTAAAAATGTGTCTTCAAGACTTAGGCTTCAAGAACTCTCAAGCAGATGAGTTATTATTTGATAAAATTAATAAAGTGTCTACAATTTTTCTTATAGTATATGAGGATAACATTATTCTCACTGGAAGTAGTTATGCTAAGCTTAAATCATTGATTGGTCTCTTTAGTCAATATTTTTCCTTGAAAGATTTGGGAGAGTTGCATTATTTCCTAGACATTGAAGTCAATAAGTTGTCCCAAGTCTTGCATCTATTGTAAAAGAAGTATATATGTGATTTGCTAGAAAAGGGAAAGATGAATGATGCTATGTATTTACCTACTCACATGTGAGGCTTTGGGGAACCTATTCCGAATGTCTTAGAGTATAATTTAATGGTTGGAGCTTGATAATATATCACAATCACACAATCAGAAATTGCTTTTAGTGTGAACAAGGTTTGTCAGTATATGCAAGTCCCCTTAACTACTCATTGGAAAGCTGTAAAAAGGATTCTTAGATACATGAAAGGGACAATTGAAGATGGCCTAGTTTTGCAAGCTTCTACTATGTTCAATTTAAAAGGGTTTAGTGATGCAAATTGGGCTAATGATAGAGATGACTAGAGATCTACTACTTGTTTTTGCATTTATTTAGGCAAGAATTTGATTTATTGGTGTTCAAAGAAACAAGTTATCTTACCTCATTCTAGTATTGAGGCTAAGTTTAGAATTTTGGCAAATGCAACAACTAAGATGATTTGTCTTGAGTACCTTATTCAAGAGATTGGAGTGTACTCATCACCACCTATTCTTTGGTGTGATAATCATAGTACAGTTGTTTTATTTTCCAATCTCATTCTACATGCTCGAATTGAACACTTGGAGCTAGATTTGTATTTTGTATTAGGGCAATTATTGGTTAATCAGGTGTTGGTCATTGACCAAGTAGATGGCATATGAACTAAACATTTATCTTCCCCATTTTTAATAAGATGAAGGAAAGGTTGACAATAGCAACAAGGACAAGTGTAGAGAGAGTTAAGTTCATGGGGGAGAATTAAAAGATTTGTTTAGTTATGGTTTAGATATAGTATATGTAACACCCCCAAATTTACTACTGAAAAATTTCGTTTAACTCAAAAGTTTTAGCGGAAGCAAGAGAATTAAAAACCGTAAACTCGGGGGTATTACCGCCACACTTAGTACCAGATCGATCCATAGCTACCGACCCGATACTAAGTGCTAAGGCTAGAGAGAATAAAACCAGGACAAAACATTCATAAAACACGGGTTCTACAAAATTAGAGTGCGAAGGTAAAAAGTTACATTCCGAAATACAATTTAAAAGGTCTATATATCAGAATACTTAAATAACGGAATAACAAGTATGATAAAACCCTTGAAGATTTAAGTACAACACTTGTGACTTTCAAGACGAATGCGATTACACAAAACAAATTCCGAAGGTAAATGTCCGGTCCACTTACTCCCTCAAGTCAACCTTCCACCCCAATAGCAACCGATCAAAACCTGCATCAAAGGTCTGCTCCCCACCATTGGTGGATCATCACAGGACCCATTCAACCAGTGTAGCATCAGTACGGGTCCAGTACTGAGTAAGGGCGTAGGTGCCAAGGCCCACACACAAAGATACATAACATAGCAGACATAGCATAGATACATAGATCGAATGCAATAACACATATAAACCACACAGATTACAGACCAAACGTCACTTTTCTTTTATCAGGTCTCTGAATATAATCGATCATCATCTTGTCCAGACCCTGTGAGTGCGGGAACCCCACTATTATAGCCGGTGGAACGGTCGCGAGGGCCATGCCCTGCCACTATTATAGCCGGTGGAACGGTCGCGAGGGTAAGATACCCTGCCACTATTATAGCCGGTGGACCGGTCTGGCTCCGACTCACAAGGTATTCCACTGTAACCATTTATATCTTTCCCATGACTTATCACTTTTACGTTTAGTTTGTTGAGCACGAAATCCCCCACTATTATAGCCGGTGGAACGGTCGCGAGGGCTTATGCCCTGCCACTATTATAGCCGGTGGAACGGTCGCGAGGGTAAAATACCCTGCCACTATTATAGCCGGTGGACCGGTCTGGGTTCAGCTCAACATCTTTCTCTGTAAGTCGTTAGTGTCTTAAAGTATCTTATTCGAGGGCATATCTTTGTCATGCATGGCCAGAGTTCTCAACACATCACATCAAAACTGACGACATAATCGTACTATCACATGTTAATAAAACATAAATACACGTCTTGTTTCCAAGCCACATTACCCACGAAACAAGTAAGATAACGACATTTAGAATACAACACAGCATCCATATAAGGCATCCACAGCACATAGGACACAGGTCACTCATCCAATCTTATCTATATCCTCACTCGGTTTAGGTCACCGAGCTGTCTCCTACGCTTATATTAAGCTACTAACACCCTGTGTATTTAGCATACTTCTCGCATCGAAAACCCAAATCATGACCCTCAACTCAACTCCCCCACATACTTCACTCTTCCCCATAAATTCTTATTATTTCCCTTTTTTTTTCTCCACCTCCTCAAATTAGGGTTTCCATCCCAAACCCTAGTGTTCCCCAAGTAACTTTACTTTCTTCTACTCTCCTATTTATTAAATCCCCCCTTTTCCCATTCATTCATTAATCATAACTTGCCTAGGTCATTCTTACCTGCGTTAGCCAACATACTTCCCTTTGGTTTTCCTATTTGCTTATTTTTCTCTTTCAAAGCCCCCACTCCACAACTCCTCATCAAAACATTCTAACGTGCATGTCACATCACACCATATCATCCTTGTATCATGCCATACTAGTACATATAAGCCAGAGTACGGAAACGTACCTCGGTTCCATGTTGCGCTACACAGTAGAACAGATAACATACACGTAATATAGCGTATAAAACACACGAGGCATCCAAGGTAAATAAAACATGTAATACACACAAGCAGCCTTAGTTACGTCCTTACCTAAATCGGCGCCGGGCTTGGAGCACGCTCCTATACCTCCGGTGGTTTGACCCGGTTTACCTATAAGAGGGAATACTTAGGGTTAATCTCCCTCTACCAGAATTATCAAAATTCCCATCTTACCCCTATCATGGCCTAATACCAAGGCTACTATTAATAATGGGGTTTATAAATAAAAAGGGTTTGGTTATTACTACTCTTACGATAGCTTATACGGATTATCACTAATTAAGTAGGTTTTAGCAATCCAAATGCTAAGGTGAGGGTTTTAACAACATTAATAATGATTACCAGTAATACCTACCATAATAAGAATACTATTTATAATAACAGTGCTCCTAATAAAAATAATAATAGCTATAATGATATTAATGATAATAGTAATAATTGAAATCATATTAGCATTAGTAATAGTGTATTATCGATAATAATAATAATACTAATAATAAAGTATTTGTACAACCATAGTCGCTTAGGTGACAAAACAATGATAATGTTAATAATAATAATAGTGATAATAATAATAATGATAGGAATGAAGACAATAATAATACAAATAATAATAATAAATACCATGAAAGTATTAGTAATAATATCAACGATCATAAAAATAATATTAATAAGGATAATAAGAATAACGGTAATAATCGATAAAATAATAGATGCGATAAACACAATAGTGATAAAGAAATGATAAGAATAATAATGATAATGATAATAACCATACTAATGATATTAATGAAAATAATAATAATATTATTACAATAATAATAGTAATATGGGTAATAATGGTAACGATAATAATACTAATAATAGTACTAATAACAACGGCCATAAGAACGTTGATAATAAAATAGTAAAGACAATAATAATAATGACATTAACAATAATACTACTACTAATAATAATAGTAATAGTAATAGCAATAATAATAATAATAACAATAATAATAATAATAACAACAACAATAGTAAAATAACAATAACAGTATTAATAATAATTATTATACTAATAGTAAAATAATGACCATGATAATAGTAGTAGTAATAATAATAACAATGACACAACCCTAAGAATAATAGCAATAATAATAATAATATCAATAATAATAATAATAACAATAATAGTACTAACACTAACAGTAGTAAAAATAACAACAATAATAATATTAATAATAACAATAATAACACTAATAGTAAAATAATAACAATAATAATAATAATGGTAATAATAGTGATAATAATAATACTAATAGTAACAATAATAATAATAACAGTACTAATAATAATAATAATAATAATAATAATAATAATAGTAATAATAACATAGCCATAAGAATAGCAACAGTAACGATAATGATAATAATAATAAAAACAATAATAATAGTAATAATAATCATACTAATAATACTATTAATAGTAATAACCATCATAATATTAATATTAATATTAATACTAATAACAATAATAGTAATAACACTAATGGTAATGTTAGTAATAATAATGCTTAATAATAATAATGATAATAATAATAATAATAATAATAATAACAATAATAATAATAATAATAATAATAATAATAATGATAATGTTAATATTAATCATAATAATACTAATAATAGTAGTTGATAATATTAAACCACTAATCACTTTTATTTATTTATTTATTTATTCATTATTATTATTTACTTATTTTATTTATTTATTTATTTATTTATTATTATTATTTACTTATTTTATTTATTTACTTATTTATTTATGACTTAGGGTTCAGGGTGTTGGCAACCTGACTGAGGTGGTGGTGGCGGCGGCGGCGGCGCGGCGGCAGCGGCGGCGGCGCGGCGGTGGAGGAAGGGAGAGAGGGGAAAATGGTGGTGGAGGCTAGGGGAGGGAAAACCAGAGGGAAAGGGAGGTACGGGGTGGTAGGGCAGGAGCTGCTGGTCGTTTTGGGGGGTGGTGGTGGCGCTGCAAGCGGCGGTGTGGCCGGCGGTGGCGGCGCGAAGGTGGCGTAGGGGCTGGGAGGTCGAGGTTGAGGAGGGATTTTCGCACGGCCAGGGCGGCACGTGCGGCGCGAGGCAGGGAGAGCTAGCAGTTTGGTTGTGTAGAGGGAGGTGCAGGGAGGACGTTGGTGGCACGGGCAGGCGGAAAAGGCGGCCGAAGGCGGAGGAAACGGCGACTGAAGGTGGGCGGTGCGGCGGCTTTGGATTTCTGGGTTTCCAATCTCCAACCCGATTCAGGCCATCTCCGGGGCTATTTATAGGCTAAACGGGACGGGAAAACGACAAGGATGCGAGGGAGGGTCAGAGGTTAGGTGGATGCGTGTCCGGCGAGGCTGACCGGAGCAGGTCTGCAATTGCAGATCGAGACTCGCCGGGGAGAGAGAGAGAGGGGTTTCGTGCGGGAAAAATAAATGGATCGATTAGTCAAATCTATAGGGGAGACAACGAGGTGGAGAAGGACGAAAAGACGGGGGCAATGGCGTGCCGTAGAAGCTTCCTTCTCCGGCGAAAATCTCGGGTTGCAGGTGGCTGGAGGTTGAAGACGACGCGGGGTGGGAGAGAAAGAAGGCTGGACCGGCGGTCCAGCGAAAAAGAAAAGAAGGGAGGAAACGGGGCGGGCCGAACCGGCCGGGGGAAAAAAAAGGAAGAGGGGCGCAGGAGGGGAACGGGCCGCGAGGGGGAAAGGGTGCTGGGCCTGGCAGGCCGGCCCAGGCCGGGAAAAATAAGGGGGAGAAGGGGAAGAAAGAAAAAGGAAAAAGAGGGAGAAAAAAGGAAAAAGGAAAAAAGGGGAAAAGAGGGGAAATTAGGGGTTGGCTTAATTAGTATAATTTGGGGTAATTAGGGGTATTTAATAAAATATAATTATCAAAACAATAATTGAGTTCTACTTTTAGGTTAATTTAGGGGTTTATGGAAAAATCTTCTTAATTCCATTTTGATTAACAAAACACTTAAATTTTTCTCTAATTAAATTATTTGCAAATTTTATATTAATTTGGACTATTTTATCCTTCCTATTTTTAATAAATTAATGTATTTAATAAATTTCTAAAATAAAAACCTTAATTAACTTAAAATACCACAATTCCTCCTATTTACACACTTATAAATTCCTTCTTGGTTTATTCTAATTAATTCCCATTTATTTCACTAAAAGTAGTTTATTTTAATTAATTTCCTAATGATTCCCTATTCGGCCAGGATTTCCTAAATTAGGGTTTTTGGGGTATTTCAGTATATCTTTGATTTAGTACAAGTTTTATATTTATAATATCATATCTTAGTGGTTTTTTAATATCTAAAAAGATGAGATATTTTCCTTTAGTGTATATATATAGATAGATGGATATAGCTACATATGTATGAGTAGCTAAAGATTATCTTACGGGTATTAAAAATATAAGATCATGTTCAATTCTTCTTGCTCATCTTAATACACCCTAATCATACATGTTTTGAACTTAAATTAAAATATAAAATAAGGACCATCGGTAACAATAGAGGAGAGGAAATTATAACAAAACTCTTATGTGAGAATAGTGATAAATTTGTTAATAATCGAATAAAATAAAGTTGGAAGAAGAGAAACTAAGACATTAAAGTCAAACATAAAGCATCGGCTAGTAGACAGAAAATAATATTTTAGACATAAATTACCAAAGTTGTTAACAATGAATGATGAACGTGGAACTATAAATTAAACTATAGGGTATCATTTGATATAGAGTGGGTTATTTAAGGAAGTTATGTTCCCAAAGATTTTTTTTTAATAATTAGGTGCAATTTTATTAATACCAAAATTAGTGGTAAGTTCAAGCTATACATCAAGAGAAGATAAATATCTAAAAACTTTTAGCAACTATACAAAATTTTCATCTAAGATCTGCCTAATGCATCAGTAAAAGATGTAAGTTTTTGAAAAGATTTAAAACTTGAAAAGGCCATGGACTTGGTGGCCAAGTCATTTAAAATTTGTCTTTATATATGTTGAGGATATTTTTTGTTGATGGTGAATACCTTAGCATTTCGTTCCCTCCAAATATGGCATACAAAAGCATCTAACATATATCTAATCAACTTCTTTCTTATCTTTGGCCCTCTTCCTCCATTCATGCTCCAACTAAGCAAAGCCTCTCAATCATGCATGGTTTAGTGACATCCTAAATTGTTTAACATAGGTATCTAGACTTCCTTGGAATATGAACACAAGAAGAACAAGTAGGAAGTAGTCTTTGCATGCTGAGAGCACAATACACACAAATTTTCCTTCAAGGCCCCAAATTAAATCAATTTATCCTTGGTTTGTAGCCTGGTATGCACAATCATCCATAGAATAAATTTGTGTCTTGGAAGGTTAAGAGGATTCCAAACAACTTAAAACCAGGCAACATGTTCACTATTAGGTCTTATATACTCATAGGCCTAAGAGATGACATAATGATATGTATTCTCTAATCAATCCATGTTGGAATAGAAAAAAGGTGGAAATTTATCTTAATTTCAAAATCTTTTTCATAATCCAGAAGTATAGGGTCTAAAATCCATGAGCCATAATTTAAATTTGTTTTATTTAAAGAATGAAAGTCAACAGGAACTACATTTTTCTTGTTACCCTCTACTTTATTTGTTGATGAAGAATTTATTTATTGAATGATACCTTGGAATGTACCATATTTTCTACTTTATTTATTTTTATCTTATAAATAATTATTAAAATAAAAGTAAAATAATTTTCTACCCTACATCCTCAAAGTAAACCAAACATAAATTAATGAAATTTCCAAGTAATTATTTCCCTAACAATGAGTTCATGAGAAGTATCACTTCCTTATCAAGTTACAACCATCATGCCAAACAACGTATAATCTAAGGAAAAAAATTTGAATAGATGGGGAAAAACATTAGGGCTCTTTTGGTATAGGGTACCAGAAGAAAAAATTTACCCCATATTTTACCTAATTAAAATATTTGTTTTTCAAAAAACTTACCTATTTTACGTCTTTGTTCGGACATAAATGGTTTTTTTAGAAATATTTTTATAAGTTTAAATTATACTAGTTAGGATATGTAAAGTTTGATGGTATATTTTTCACCCTTATTATTCTTCTAGCAAATGAGCACTAAATGGCTTTTTTTTTCTAAAACCTACAATAGATGATTATATAGAGTAAGATATCATGATTTAAAGTGTAGTATTAATTAAAGAACCAAATAGATAAAATCCCTTCATGTCTTTTGTGATTACCCTTTAGATTAATGTGCTTTTGATTACTAATCCCTTCATTTCAAAAAGAAAGTTATTATAGGATTTAATTTTTGTTCTAGAAAGAAAATTATTTTTATAAAGTCAATGCTAAATTATCATTTTTACCCTTACTTTTTTCTCTCATTATTTAAGCATTAATTATTCTATTATTTTTTAATAAAGGGTATTAGTGGAGTAATAACGCTTATTTTATTAGTTCCTTAATAAATACATAATTTGTTAAAATAATTTTCTCTTTAGAACAAATGGTGTGTCTTTTTTGCACTTTTTTTTTATTCATCAATTCCTTTGAAGATTAATATAAGATACTATTATTATATAGGCATCTACACTTACTATAAAGATTTAACAAGGGGAGAAGAATTTTAAGTTTGTGGATTATGCTTCATCTTCCCTTAGAGCAACTTAATGAGTCTATATGACAACAAGCATGACATTGATTGTTCTCATATGGAGTTGTCCTTAACCCTTCATCTACCCTTAGATCAAGCCTCTAGCTGATTTAGACATAGACAAATTAATAAATTGAATCTTCCATTAATATTTAGTTCAATTCTTTTCAATTTATTCTCCAAACTACTGAAATGGGAGTAAAAATTAACTACAATCAACTATGTACGAACAATAGTACTCATTTTGATTTAAAAGATATGTCATTACATATTTTAAGAATAAATTTGGACCATTAATATTTATTAATGTATACTAATAAAAACTATAAAAAATAACATAATAAAATCATTTTTTTAAATGAATATAATAATTATATTTTAATATTAACATATTTCATACTTTAAGAGAAATTAATAGTTAAATTTTATTACTAAAATATGTTGTGACTTATATTATGTACCTAATGGATTACTAAAAAAGGATATTAAAAATACATAATTGCTATATAAAATAAAGCTTTTGATGTATGAAATAAATAAATAAAATTAAAACCCATTTTCCATTATATCCTTACACAACCAAACCCTTCTTTCCCTCTCTACCTCTTGACACCGATGTAATTCTCTATCCTCCAACCTTCTTCTTCACTTCATCCATTTGTGCAACATTTCCTTTTGGTTTCATTCCTAGCATTCAAAAAATATATGGTGAGCAAATATTGAAAATTATGTTGTGCGCAAGTGTGGTCTTACCTTGGTATTTTGCACAAGCCACAAATGTTGTGTGCGAGCCTCAAATCTTCAAGATTTAATTTTGTAAATCCTCCATGGGAAGCTTGTGCACAAGTATTGAGAAAGATTTTGTGTGCAACTGTGGTGTGACATTGGCTTTGTACACAAGTCTAGGCTTTGCACACAAGCTTGGGTTTTGCAAACATGGCTTATGCACAGCCTTACCCATATCCTGTGTGCAACAATGTGTGTATTATGGAGGCTAAACCCCATCCTATGCACATGCCTACAACATGTTGTATAAAAATTTAGTACAGATTCACCTCATTATCAATGGTTATTGTATATTCCGAATTAGAATAAAGTGTGTAGGGTTTTCATATTTGATTAACTTCATTATTATTACTGTTATCTATGTTAGTATTATTAAAATCCACAACTAATGAAATTGTTGAACCAAGTCATATAATAAGGGAGCATGGGAGGAAAAAAAAGGGTTATAGAGACAGTTTAATATGATAAGAGTACTCAAAGGATACGCAAAAAACTTTTGTTCTATACATCAATTATTTAGTTTCCTTTAACAACACCCTAAAAATATAGAAATATAAGCCCATCAATGAGAAAGTCATACTTATTCAAGATACAATGCAACAACTATGTGTATACTTTAATGAGCATTTTGGGATTAAAAAATAGACTTTACAAAACTTATATTTTTTTAGTATATTATGTTCTAAATAAATTAAAATAACTAACATCGATAACCAACATCTATCATTTCCTCGAACATACAATATATACTATATATATATATATATAAACTTTGTGTTTGTGTCTACGCATGCATGTGTATGTGGGTAACACCCTGGCCTTACTAAGGTTAAGGGTTGTTACTATAGAGTACTTTTGGAATCAATGATTAGCCTCATAGATCAAAACGAATCTTTTTTAACATAATTTTTTTTATCAACTCTCATGCATCCTGGAAAACTTTATAGGAGGTCATACATCCTTAAATTACTCCAAGTTAAGCATGCTTAACTATGAAGTTCTTTCATAATAAGTTTCCTAAAAATAATAAATACCTTATTGGTATAGATAGTTTTATCAATTATTTTAAACTTCCATCGTCCTTCACTAATTTGGGGGTGTTACATATATTATAATGCCCCCACTTTTAACATCAGAAAATTTTGTTTTAAAAGAGTGACTGCGGAAACTAAAATAGTAAAACACATAATGTTAATATCACACTTAACATAAGTCTGGTCTCTTCTGCCTTTATTACACTTAGTGCTAAATCTAAAATATTTTTCACTTATATTAAGAAGAACATTAATAACATCCAAACAAGGCATTAAATTGCAAGTTTATCATTATTCTGATAATACATAATAACAGTATCGAACAAAAGAAACAACCAATTAACAAAAAGAAAGTCTCCAAATCAAAATATGTTGGAGTAAACATTGGATAGTCCTAGCTATCAACCTCAAACCTTAGTTATCTCAAGTGTAACCCTCAAAGTTGTAACACCCCAAAATTTACTACTGAAAATTTTTGCTTTAAACGGAATCATATAATCAAATAGTTGGGTGTTACCACCGTAATTGACAAAAGTCTAGCTTACCCCACCATCCTTACGTCAATCACAAGGCAAAAACAATTAGAAAATTTAAAATATGATAGGGAGAAACGAAACAAATTTTAATAACATCAAATAAGCACTTGGAGATCAACTCCGATTACAATATTAAAATACAACAAAAGGGGATCCCATGGAACTAAGAGTCTAAAAAGGGTATCCGGGTAAAACTATCATCTGGATAACATGACACTACGCCCAAAGCCTTGATACAAAAGAAATAACCCCTCCACATATATAGCATCAAAGGCTGCAAATTCGTCCACTAGGTCCTCATCGACCTGCACATATATGCCTAGGTTGTCTAGTCGTTGGATTGAACAACACCCATGAAACGGATGATCAATACCCTACGTACTGAGTAAGGTAATGGTACAATCAAGCAGGGTTACAAGAATTCTCATAAGAAAATCATACATGCGTAAATCAAAGAATGCTAGATAATTATTGATTCTAGATCTTTCATTAGATATACCATATTCCAATATTTTACTTGCGTTAAATTCAGGGACCCCACTATTCTTAAACCAGTGGAACTACCTGAAACACCTCTCGGAGACAACACACTTGAGCCACTATTATTATCCAGTGGAACGGAGCCAACACCTCTCAGAATATAATACTCCTGAGCTACTATTATTAAATCAATGGAAAAGTCTGAAGCACCTCTCGGGGACAACACACCCGAGCCACTATTATTATCCGGTGGAACGAACTCAACACCTTGGTCCTGACTCACGTACTCTTCCACTTTAAATGATTAGTATCTTTTCCATTTATACTTTATCTCTTAATCATATTTTCATTCACGTTGAGTATGGGGCCCCACTATTCTTAATCCGGTGGAATGGACTAATGCACCTCTCAGGGACAACACACCCGAGCCACTATTATTATCCGGTGGAATGGAACCATATAAACACCTCGGCCTGACTCATGTGATCTTTCACTTTAAATGATTAGTACCTTATTCAGAGTTTATTGTATATTATCATGCTAAACTCAAATAAATGTGCAAGACATACAACTGAAAAACATAAGTACGACCACATAATTATCCTCAAATGATCATAATACCCTCAAGGTAATCAAGACAATTATATTCTCCCAAAGGCCTTATGAAACCCAATACTAATACATATAAATTTTCAATCATTATCCAAAGTACATATTATCAGTTTCCCATAAATATCCTATATCCGACATTATATCCAAATACGGACTTACATAATTTCATTACTCTCAAGAATATCATTTCATAGCATTTCCATAATAAACTATTCAATAAAACAAACTCAACACAAAAGCACATACAAAAATATATTAATCACATAAATCCCTAGCTACAACATGTATCCTTACCAACAAAGACATCGAGCTCTACGCTCGTAAATCTTAGACCTTCTCCGAGATCACCAATAAATCACCTACAAAAATAAGATAAAAATACAATTAGGATTGAAGATTAAAATCGAGGGGAAAGTTAAGGTAGAGGAGGGTAAAAATAGAAATAATCGGAGTCAAATGGAAGCTTGAATTATATGGAAGTGTAGAGGAATGTGTGCTGGAGCTATGGTTAAATTTTGGTGGTGTTTGGACAAGGTTTGGGGTAAAAATAGGGGTGCACAGCCAAAAATTGGAAGTTGTACAATTGTGTAGCAGGGGGTACAGCTCCTGGCCGAGAGAAAATACGATGCACGATCAAGCGGTGCAAAAGTTGCACGGCTGTGCAAAAAAATATTTTAAGTGTTGTACGGCCATACAACAGGTAGTGCACAGGCCTTGCACTCTGCAAAATTGCGACAAATGAGGGAAATAAGAAGGAAAAAGAGGCGATGGTCGACGGCGAGGGGAAAGGTTGGGGTGACCTTGGTGGTCGGTCCACCGACCAATGGGTGGCAAGTGGTGGCTGAGGTGGTGCACGGTGGTGGATTGAGTGGTGTGAAGGCCAAAAATAGGGAAAGAAGGAGGAGGAGGAAGAAGAAGAAGAAGAAAATAGAAGGAAGAAAGGAGAGGGAAAAGGGAAGAGGGAGCTCGGGCAATGGATTTTTGACACAGAAAGGATAGAATGGATGCCAAACAAAGAGAAAATAAGAAGAGTATGGGGGTGTGGGTGTGTGTGCGTGCGCGCGTGCGTGTGTGTATGGTGTGAATAGGGAAATAAGAAAACATAGGGTGACGGAGGCGTGCGAAGGCTGTGTAGGGCCACTATGGTGATAGTGGAGGTGATGGTTGAGTGTTGTGATAAAAAATGCAGGTGATGGTAATGATTATGAGTGTGAGTTGCATAAGGATGAGAAAGAAGAAGAAGAGTGGCAGGGGAGGTGGTGGTGGTGTGTGTGCAGGTTGGCAGGGATAAGTGGAGCAAAAGGAGAAGAAGAAAAAAGGAGGAAGGTTGATGATGATGGTCCGTGAGGGTGGTAGGGTGATGGTGAGAGGATGCATGTGGGAGGCAAGGTGATGGTGTCATGGTGTAGTAGAGGAGCCAAACTCCTTCACGCCACAAGGAAAATTGGTGGAGGAGAATAAGGAAAAGAAATAAAAGAAAAAGGAAGAAGGGGTTAGGATTAGATTAGGTGATTTTGGAATAGCCGAGATAGTTAGGATTAGTGGAATTTTAGCGGGTTTTGATTTTTGTTTATGAATTACGGTTTATCCGAGTCAAGGTTTCAGTTTCGGTTAAAGTTTTGGGATTAATAAATTAGGTTAAGGCTAAAAATAAGATTTATTGAGATTAGAATCAAATTAGGGTGTTAATAACACGGGATTAAGCTAAGAAAATTTTTAGGGTATTACAAAAGTAATAATAAAAAATAAAGATTAGTTATTGAATATGAGAGGGATCATAAAATGGAACTTATAAGTACAAATAGGGTGTGTATAATTGGATATCTGTATATGTTTGGATAATTCGTTTAGTATCCTTTAGACCAAATATCTAAATTCTGAATATGAATCAGATTCATATATCTCCAATATATGTGTGAAAATACTATTTTATCATTTGTAATAACTTTTGTAAGAAGACTTTTAAAAATCAAGACCATATATCAATTAATATTCATATCTATATTTGTATAAGTTTTTTTATTTTATCCAAAAACAATATAAAAATATTATTATAAAAATTTAAATTACAAAAATAAACAAATTTTAAAAACTTAACACTAAAAAAATACAATATGTTTATATATTGTTAAAATAATTAAAAAAATATCATATATTTTAAATTGGATAATGTAGTCAAAAATTAGATATAAAAAATAGTGAATATCCCAAATGTCGAATCAAGTATTTGGATACTCAATTGGATTTTTGGTTCTAAATTTTTTTTACCCATCTATAAGTAAAATAATACTTAGTAAACCATATACAACTCTAAACATTTAAAGCTCACATGCATCACATATGAAGTCAACACAAGGGAGAGTCATGACATAAACATGTTAAAGAATACATACCATGACTAAATACAATAAATATGTTATAACTTATACATCACCACAGGTCACATGTTTATCTTGTAATCATACTTTCAATTAAGTCACCATACGAGATTTACTTTTTAATGCCCCAAAATATTATCTAATCTTAATCCCAATTAATTTATATTTTAACATAACCCTTAAATATTGGCTTAATTATTTTATTTATATTTGGCTCTCAAACCCAATAAATTCTTAAATAAATATATTCTAATTAATTTTTATTTTTATTTAAATCCACCCTAAACCAATAAACTTTAACCAGGTTTATTTTTTCTAATTTAGTACCCTAAACCCAGTAAATTAATATTACTCTAATCCTATATATAACCTAATTTTAATTCTAACCCTAAATTTTATTTTATTTTCCTTTTTCTTTATTTTTCTCTCTCCTTTTTCTCCCTTTTCTTTTTTTTCTTTTTAATTTTCTTTTCTTTCCTTGGTCTGCCAACCTAGGTCATATATTCCTTTTCTTTTTATTTCCCCTAGAGTGTGCCCCAGCCCAACTATTCCTTCTTTTTGTTTGCTTTCTTTTTCCTTTTCTTTTCTTCTCCTTCTCCCTCGCTCATTCACCCATCCAAACACACCTCAACCTTTCATTTCCCCTGCACAGCCCCTTCACACACCACCTCCCCATTTCTCCTTCAAGCCAAACCAACCCCTGCCTTTTTCCTCCTTGTGTACTTCTTCCATTCCCCTTCCTAGCTCTTGCATCCTGCACCCTTACCTGCAACATTCCATGTCCTTGCAACCCTAACCACCATTCTGCATCACCCCAACACCACCTCCATCCATCCACCCATATGCATAAAAAAAATAATCCTCCCTCTCCCTTTTAGTTTGACCCTTCTCCCTCTGCTAGCCATCCATTTCGACTAGTTTCACCTCGACAAAACCATCCTCAACCACTAAAGCTAGCACACCACACACCACCAACCTCGTTGAATTCTCTATTTTCCTTTCGCCATGCTTCCCTACCTCACCATCACCTCATCCCTGTTGCCCTTATTTTGTGTTGTTTCTAACCATCATCACCACTACTGAAGCCCAACCACTTCATCCCCCTACAACATCATCTGCCTTTGGTGCCTTCCTCCCAAGCTAAGGCACTCATCACCACTACCCCCTCCTCGCTATAACCTACCCTCGCCAGCACCCCTATCCCCGCTGCATCCTTTCCTCATCCTAGCGCCAACCACCACTAAGCACCTTCTCCCTCGACCTCGCCCCCAACTTTTCCATCTACTCCCTAACCGAGTCAGCAACCCAGCACCATCCACCTCTACCACCTTCTCCAGCCACAATCACGCCTCTAGTGCCACCAATTATACATCTCACCTCCACTTAGCCGTCTTCAACCTCCCCCCACCATGGCCTTCTCACTTTCCCAAACTTACACTTCATAGGCATCATAAGATTCCCATAAATTTTTACCCATTTTTAACATTAGGGGAATTTTGATAATTTTTTATTTAATAAATTTTTTCATAAAAATTATTATTTTATTGGTTAAATATTAATATGGTTAATGTGATATTATATATAGGTAAAAAAAGTTTAATTAACATATCCTAATAAATTTTAGTACGTTACCCATACTTTTTTTTACTGGAAATCATGTAATCCTTATACTCTACTAAAATATGAGATATTGCATGATAGCACATTAAGTTTTTTAATATACAAGTTCTATTAAGCATGTTTGCTACGTTGTAATTATTTGTCTAAAAATGTTAGCATGAGAATTTGGTGAAATGGAACATGATGATTTGTATAAACTATTATGTGTACGAAAGTATGTTAAAATGGGTTTTATGCCAAAAATAAATTATACATGTCATGTATGTCTTATATGATAGGTTGAGCATACTTAGGCGCATTTTTAACATAATTATTACTATTTTGTGCTTGGGGGAAAATTTGATCATTTAAGCTTATTGTAATATTTATTCCAATAAGAATGTCTAATAAGTATTAATTGATAAATATGAAGGTACGTGATGTTTTAAAAACACATGTTTTATCATGCTTATTATTATTATATACCCTAAGGGTATTTTGGCTATTTTAAGTGTAACATAATAATTATTCCGATAAGGGTGCCTACAATGTTTTATTTATTATTGAGCATGGGAATATGTGATTTGGTGTTCTAAAAATACATGTTAGGGTTTTATGTGTAAATTCATGTGTAAAGGCAAAATGATCATTTGGCCTATGCGTTAATTTATTTACATGCTATGTAATGTAATTATTATGCCTTAGCCTTTTCATGAAAAAATATTAAACAAAATAAAATAGTATTTAAAATAGATGATAGTGTGGTAATTATGACCTTAGGGGCATTTTGGTTACTTTTGATCTAATGCGTCTAATATAAATAATTAAACACAGGATGGCCTTAATGTATTGATAGTTTGACCTTAGTGTTTACTCTGACTCTAAATTGAACCATTGACCTTATGGTTTACTTGAATAATTGGACATCAAGGAAATATGGTTAAGTATGGAACTGGAATCATTGTGAAATATGTGATGTTTTGTCATCACCTTCTTAAGATATTGATATGGTTGCTCTCTAGAGTTAGCTTCCCTAAAGATGAGGTAGTAGTTGTCATTTTGGTTGGTTCACTAATGTGTTATTGTGCCTCATTAATACTCTATTCTACTCTATAGGTAACCTATGGGGCCTATAGGGAGTATCAATACTTTAGAATTAGGTGTCCTAGGTTGGGAGGGAACTATGTCGCCTTGTGTACTAGTATGACAAGAGTATTTGTATATCTTTGGGTTGGATGCTTGGGAGGGTACCATGATTCCTTGTGCATTGGTATAATTGGTGTACTTTTATGTATCTAGATTATTATTGTATCCCCTCGATTAAATAAAAATAGAAATGACTGAATCAAAATAATTACTGGATTGGTGGGTAAGAGCCTTTGTAACTACCTGTGTTTAGTACTGTTCATGTGAGCCCTACATGTGGTATTACAAGTATTATTTATTTGATATTGAGATATGAGATATATTGTGAAGACCATGCTTATTCTGTTGAGATTGGTACTAACTATTATTTCATAGAGCATCTCTTATATGCTTGGTTGGTAGGTTTCCTTATGTTCTAAATGAACGAGTATGAACAGTATGTGGTTTTGGTAATTATTATTTTTCTAATATTATTATTGTATTTTATTCATCACATGTATATTTCAATACCTTATACCATGTTTATTGTGATGCCTTCCATGTAATCCGTGCAGGCTTTTCATATTAGTTTTGTATAATAGGTTACTCAGTACCGTAGTATTGACAAGTGCATAATTAAAATATGCATGAACGCACATACACATATATATTTACATATAAAGGTTGAAAGTAATGTTACTTGGAATGCGATCTGATTATAAATGCTCACTAGTCGCTGGACCTATAGTTTACACCGATAATATTAACTCTAGACGAAATATATTAAGTAAGCATATTATAAATGGCTTAGATCCAACTTATCAAAATTCTTACATTTACCAATCTTTTAGTTTACCGCCTAATGTTTATATATAAACCCCAAATCCTAAAATAATTATTTAACTATATGATTACTCAAAATATATATATACACACACACATATATATAAGTACCAACAAACGATTTTGATTGAATAAATTGATAGATTGACCCTACGTTGGAATTAATCTACTAGTAATGTTACTGACTGCTATTTTACCAACTTATTTATCCCAGATCTTTATTTGTTATATATAAAAATGAGGAACTAATTAAATATATTACTATACTAACTAGTATTTAATTATCACCCTTTTATAGTATATTCATCATTATTGTTACCACGAATTAACCGAAAAGATGTCGGACTATGCTAATGGATAACCAAATTTGCTTCCCAACATTACCTATTAATATAGAATTATGAATGGCCTACTATGATACTTACAAGAACTTTGCATCCACTAACCATTTTATGGAACTACAAGCCTAAGTGTGCTATAGAAATTTCTCACATTAATCCGGATAAGTATACTATATATTGCATATATAAATATTTGATTCCCTGGCCCAATGATGTGATAAGTATACTATATAAGACTTTATATGACTCATATTTTAATGTCAATAATTCATTGATCCAAAATTATTTCACGTATGTCATATGTGCTCTAATTCGTAAATGTTATAATAATAATAAACTAAAAGTAACATACCACAAAAAGAATCTGAAGTCTTAACCAACAAAATCATAACATAGGTATTGAATAGTAAGAAAAATAAGGGTGTGCAAATTACCTTCACCAATCAGATCAGAGGAATGGATGGTTACTCTGTATAAAACCACTCTCTTTTTCGTTGTTAATTTTTTTTCCTTGTGTGCGGCTGCTACATGGCTTACAAGAAGCTAACCATGTATTTATAATAATAGGAGGTTGTTAGGGTTACGGAAGAAGGTAAATTATCTTTAGAGAATTCTAGAAGTGGTTAATTAATTAAAAAGGCCCATTAACTATATCATATAACAACATTAATTAATTAAATTCTATTAGCAACCTATTATTTACTTGCTATATATATACGTAATAAAATACTGTAATTTAAATCTTTATTATTTAACTATTATAGCTATCGGAAACTTAGTATTATCATTCAAATAATACACATATATATAAGTTCCCTTATATATCTTATTATTGTTGCCGACTTTGTATTATTATTATTATTATTATTATTAAAAATTATGGGGTATTACAAGTATTTATAGGTGAATAAGGTGAGGATGTGAAATAGGGGAACAATTGAATGGTGCAAGGATCAGGGGAGGCATAGTATGGAAGTTTCCATGTGACATGGTCCAAGGAAGGAAAGGGACATGGCATGTCATTTGTGGTTACAGGAGTAGGTGCGATGGCTGAGAAGGAAAATAAAAGGATTCATTTAAGAGGAGCTACATGACTTGAAGATGAAAGGGGTAAAGCAAGCCGATCGGATTAGAAAGAGAAAGAAAAGGAAAAGGAAAAGGAAAAAGAAAATGGAAAATGAGAAAGAAAAAGGGGAAAGAAGAAAGGATTTAGGATTGAAATTAGGTTTAAATTTAAGATTAAGGAATTAGAGTAAAATTAATTTATCAATCAGTTGGGGTTAAGGTCAAGTTAAAATATTAATTAACCAAAATTAGGATTATGAGTGGATTTAGATTTAATGTTAAAGGAGTAGGGTAAGATAGAATATAAATTACACATTATTAGAATTAGGTTAAATTTTCAATTACTCAGAATTAGGGTTAGGGTAAAATTAATTTATCAATATTCTAGGATTAGGATTAGGATAAAATATTAATTATTTAGAATTGGGATTAGGTTTAGATTGAGGGTTAAAGAATTAGGGTAAGATAGAATATAAATTACTTGGAATTATAATTAGGTTAAAATATTAGTTATTCGGGATTAGGGTTAGATTAAAATTCAAGGTATTGCACATTAATATAGTAATGGTAAAATATAACACATAATAATAATAATAATAATAATAATAATAATAATAATAATAATAATAATAATAATAATAATAATAATAATAATAATAATAATAATAATGATGATGATGATGATGATGATGATGATGATGATACTAATAATAATAACAAACATGGTAAACATTAGTAGAAAAAATAGTGAAATGTTGGCATAAAAATAATGAAGCATAAGCACAATTGCAACCAAACATAAGCACGATTGTGGTAAAACTTAAGTTTAATAATGATGAAACATATCATATTAATATTAAAGCACAAGCATGATGAATTTTAGCATAAAAAAGGTAAAGAATTAATAAACAAAAAGAACTAATAGAACATGAGTACAAAAATGGTAAAACATAAGTACAACAATGATGAAATTCAAGCACAATAATGGCGTGACACAAGGATATATAGTGAATATCAATAGTAAAACATCAACACAAACATGGTGAAACATAAGCACTAATAAATATGAAATATAACAAAATAATAATGGTAAAACGCATTTATGTTGAACACAATTCAATAATGGTAAAACTTTAGCACAAAAATGGTGAAATAGATGTAATATATATATGTAATAATCCCAAATATTGTGGTGTATATTTTTATTTTATTTAATAATCCTAATTAAAGATCAAATGTATATAAATATATAAAACAAAAAGTGTTGAAAATGTTGATGTGGCAACAATCATATAATGTTATGGCATGTGACCGGTCACAGCATAATATTCATGCATTTAGACCGCAAGTCATACATTAGACTCAGAGCACCTTACAATGTGCTTATGATTTTCTCAACACAAACACGAAGAGTTTATTTTATTTCTTTTCCTCTATAATCTAGTGGTCCATAATTTATTCTAAAATTTTAGAATATATTATCTTTAATTTTTTATACAAAAAAATAAAATAAATCATACCAAAGTATTTCTTTTTTTTTCTCTCTATAAATAAACATCTATATTACTATACTTTTGACATACAGATATTATTACATAGAAGACCCTTATAAATTCATCATACTCACTTCATGTTCATCAATGTTGAACTTATACTAAATATATGATGAACGTATATCAAGTTTTTACTAAACCTATATTAAATATTTGTTGAACCTGTATCAATTTTTTTGTCAAACCTTTCAAAAAACATTTTTATTGAACCTATATTAAATACTTGATAATCCTATATCAAGTTTTTGTTAAACTCATACTCAAAAAAGGTTTTATTGAACTTATATTAAGTTTTTTTTAAACTATATAAAGTTTTTGATAAACCTATATAAAATATTTGTTGAAATTATATGAAGTTCTTATTTAATCTATTTCTATTTGGATTAATTAAATTACATATATATTTTTTTTTTCAATTCAAATATAGTGCATATTAAATATTTCTTCAGTTAATAAAATGAAGAACGTGACCGCCAATATAAGACAGTACATGATGACACTTTTTGTGCAATCCATGAGTAGGGGATACATTGATATTTTATTATTGGATCGATATTAGAACTTATGTTAGATATTAGTAACTACCATTGATCACCTCTGGCATTTGTATATGTCTCAGTGGGTTGTTGGAACAATCTTTCACAAAATTTCTACGGGGAAATACATAAATTTATTTATGATGAATGCATTATTTTATAATGGAATATATTTCATCACGGTGAGGCATAAAAATACAATTTTAGAAGCAAAACTAAACAAATCAGAGTTCAAATAAGTTAGAACAATAAAGTTCTAAAGTGAACTTACAACTACAAAGCAAAGAGTGTTACTATGTCAAAGGTAGAGAAAGAATGGGGAGATAAACCTAATTTTTTTTTGCCAAATGAACACATATCGTAGATGTTAATGAACCCAAATATTTTTAGAGTTGAACATAATCTATAATATATTTATAAACTTAAATAAATTATGTGATGAACCTAATTATTTTATGACATGAGCATATGTATTAAGTGTCATATATGAACCTAAATGTTTCCAATAGTGAACTTAATCTATATAAATTTATTAACTTAAAAGGATTATGTGATGAACCTTATTGTTTTATGTTGAACCTGCACTAAATATATGTTGAACCTATATCAAGTTTTTGGTGAACCTATATTGAATATTTGTTGAACCTATATCAAACTTTTGTAGGACCATTTAAAACAATTGTTGAATGTATAACAAGCTTGTTGCTAAATCTTTCAAAAAATAAAATGAAATACTATTTAAATAACATTAAAATTGATACTGATAATAGAGTTAGCAAATAGGCACCTAATTAAAACTAACTTAAAATATCAAGATGGAATTATTATATTTATCCATTTGCATAAAAATACAAGTATTGAAGCAAAATTAAGTAGATCAAAGCTACAAGAAGTTAGAGAAATAAAGTTCTAGAATGAACTTTCAACTAGGGAGTATATAGCTTTATTATGTTGAAGTTAGAGAGAAAAAAATGAGAAGATGACCGTAATTGTTTTACCACATGAATATATATCTTAAATGTTAATAAACCTAAAAGTTAGGGTTAAATCTAATATACATTTAAATAATGTGATGAACCTAATTATTTTATAATATAAAAATGTATATTAAATGACATGAACCTAAACATTTCAACACTAAGCTTAATTTATACCACTGTTTTCACCACCATTCGCCATTGCAACAATCCATTTCTTCTCTGTTTGTTCGCTAGCTCAAATATTATCTTATAATGGCTAATATTCTATTTTTTACTGTCATCTTTTGTCTATGCTATATTATTTTGGTTGTCTCTTTATCTCTATATTTTTGTTCTTTTATTTTGAATTCACTAAGACTCATATAAGAATAAAGGGGGGGCAAGTTGATTATAATTTCACAATTGATGGTGCTCTTTTGTTATTATATTGCATATATGTGTTAGTATTTTGTATATTATATAGTAAATCTATGTCAACCAAGAACACCTTACAAGATGCTCCAAGATGTAGAGTATAAGAACTTCTTTTAGACCCCAAAAATTGTTATTAAGTGAATATTTTTACACGTAAAACCCATTTTATGCAATTTACAATAATGATGACAAAGAGGAAAACATCAATAAAAGGCAAAGATATAATACCCCATTCTCTTAAATCCTAATTATCATATGTTATTATTCTAGTAACACATCTTTAATATATATATATATATATATATATATATTCTATAATCAAGTCTCATTATGTTCATATTAATTTTTAAACATTTTGTTGATCATTTCTCTCATTCGTAAAAAGCACACTTATTACAATTCTTTTGATTCCTATGATCTCACACTTTTCAACCAGTTCAAAATTTGTGAATAGATCCAAAAAATATTTATTATTTCATTTGTCTATTCTATTTATTTATGTTTCGCCCTTTCTTTCCAAATTGTTAAATGGCGAAAAAATCCGTTTATGAGATTAGATGATTTTAACCGTTTTTAATATTTCTAATCCATTGGTCATTAAATTAGTTACGAGACCAAATAATTTTACATATTTGGTTTTCTAAAAATATTTCGCATCAATCTATGACAATTTGAATCCCCGATTATTTCTTTTATGTATTTGCAAAAAAAAACTACGATTTATCCCTTTTTTACATTTTCGTTTGCTTTCCAACTGTCAAGTTTTAAACCAACTCTAATACCCAATATTTTTATATATTTGAGTTTCTAATTTTATTCTAGACCTTTCCATAAACTTTTATAATTTTTAGAATTCAATTGATATTTCTCTCAATAAGTGCTCATTAATAGACTTTCTTGCAATTCAATTAATCAAAATAAATTATAACCAATCATGTAACTAATATTTCAATACTAAAAGTCGTCTAACCAAACCAAATCATATTTTTAACTTCTTTACCTTTCTCCTAACAAAGAAAAGTACAACAAGTACCATAATCATGATTTTATGACATTTCTCTTACTCATTCAACCATATTCTAACATTTCTCTTACACCCCTAATCCTAGCACTCAAGTGAGGCTAAAGTAAAATAAAAAACTCACTCCTCACTCCTCAACAATCATCTAATAACCTTACCTAACTCATCCACACATCATAAGTTATTTTTCCATTTCAAAATTTGATCAAAGGCACGATTTCAGCAACTCAACACAAGTTTCCTCAACTGGTCTTTTCCCAACTTTGTGCAGCTCTTTCTATTTTTTCCTTCATCCTATTCCTCTATTTTTTTTGTTTCTTTTGTTTATTTTTATTTTTTGGGCATTTAGTTGATGTTTAGATGCCCAACCTTTGACTCATGACCGTCCTTCAACTTGTCAGGTTGATTTTTCCCCAACTTAATCCATCTTGGTTCTTTGTTTTCTAAACTTATTTCTTGTTGGGTTTTGTTTTCTAAAACTTATAATCCATCTACTATCAATCAAATTTCACCCTCCTTTTCATTTGTTCTCTGTTTGGAAGCCTTGAACTACTATTATTGCTCAAATCCAAACTGTTGTTTCTACAACTCTACACATGCATTTTATTTCCTAATTTTAACCACGGTTGTGTGGCTTTGTCCTAAACTTCATATCTTCTTGTTCTTGTTCTTTTAATATCCAACATTAATCCTTCCTTACTCACATTTTCTCCTTATTTTCCTTGCTTGAAACCCACCACATTGTAAGATAAATGTTGTTTTTTTATTTCTCTTCTTTTCTTTCATTCTTTTTTCATATTGTTGATTTCCATTCTAATATTACATTTATTCTTTTTTGTGAAGGTGATCAAGAAGCTCCTTAAGTGGTGTTTGGTTGGTCTTTTTATTATTGCTTAGGAGCTTAGGAATTTTTTGTCACTAAACTAACCTTTAGAAATCAGATTTTGTGCTGGATGTTTTATACGTTATTTGATGCATGATTAGCTTTATTGTAATTATAAGCATAAAATAATATCTTGTAAAATATTTTATGACATGTATATGTTTCTATCTTATGTGTATAAGCATAAAAATTTAATGAGATGATGATTTGTGTGATTTTCATATGGTCTTATGTCTGTTGGAAATGTGGTGAATATGTACTAGGGTTGTGGTAAAGTTTTAGTAGAGTCGTGCTGAATTTTCAGTTGAGTTGTGATGAACATGTCTAAATTTGAGTGGTTTAGCTCTCATCATTGTTATTTTATGTGTTATTGTTTTAAATTTATCTAAGTATTACATTATATTTATAATAGGTTATAGAGCTAGGTTATGAATTTTGGATCATTTAGAGTTAAAATAAATTTATTTAAGGTTTGGACATATTCATTCATTAGTATATTGATTATTAAAGATTATTTTTGAAATTTTTAAGGGTACCATTGTTTTCATTGGGTCTTTCAAATAAAATTTTCTATATGATATGTTTAGGTTTGATTTTGTTTTGAGTAAGTTATGAATTGTAGATGTTTAAGATAATTTTAGGTGAATAATGATATTTTGGCCATTGCATGTAAATTAAGAAAATTTTGAGACCTAAGTGAATAATATGTTAACAAAATACGTTAAATGGATAATTTTAACACTTAGGTGACATTTGATAAGTAGAACTAGATATCTTAATTAGAATAATTAATTAAGCAAGAAAAAGAAAAGGTGAAATATACACTTTGGGTACACTGAGTAATCTTAGAACTTTATCTTGGTATCCTATTTATATTTCATCCTAAGAAGATAGTTGATTAAGTATAATCCATTTAGCATGAAATACACATCTCTTAATATTAAGGTAAATTAGTTGATGATAAAGATATTTTAATCAGGTTATGTGCCTTTAGACTAGTTATTTGATTTGGCCTTATATGTAAACCCTTGGTTGACTTAGATGTTGGAAATTGAACCTTGTCTCGAATAATTGGAGTTAATGTACACTGAAATCTAATTTTATTAGGTCTTTAATGGTGTGGAACTTGAACTTTAGTGCTTCAATAATCTAGCTTGGGCTTTAATACCTTGATAGTCTTCATTGGGCTTTAATGATTCATATATTCAATTGGACCTTAGTGGCATCTTAATGGGCCTTAGTGCTTCAAATGGTTTGAGCATTGATTTCTCTGTAAATCAAGTGCATGGATAATATCAGAATTTACTAAAATAATTGGCTTATGTTCATATAAGTAATTAAGTGATATTCTATGTGTCTTTATTATTGTTTGACCTAAATCTTTGATAAGACATTAATCACTTAAAGTGAAAGATCTTGAGTCGAGACTTTACCACTCAAGGTAGCTATCTAATTCAGGTTTGGTATTCACTTGGTACCATTCTAGTGTTTTCTATTGTGTGATCTCGGGTGCCTTACGAGGATTGAAAAGTTCTATTATACTCTATAGGTGTCTCAATATATTTCAGCCCTTTACATACTTAAGTGATTAGATTTTTCGTTATTTAGTAGTTTGGTTACATTTTTGGGAAGGCTAGCTAGGGCTAGTACCATTTGAGTTCATACCCTAAGGTTAGGGTGTAGAATTATATCTATCCGATGTTGCACATGTTATAAACTTTAGATTCTGGATATCTCTTCTGGCCTCCTCATCTCTTTTATACCCCTTATCTCTTTTTATGTATTGTATTATCTAGAAGATGCACTATGTACTTTGTTATTAGGCTAAATTATTAAAGTCTTTTACTATATATAACAATTTCCATAAATTATGATTTATTTGTCATAACGTTTGAGCCTTGCACTTAGAACGAGAATAGTACGGATCAACCTCATGCTAAATATAGTGGTAACACCTGCTATATTATGTTAATGCTTCCGCTTAAAAATGAAAATATTTAGTAGTAAATTTTGGGGTGTTACAAAAGACATTGTATTAAAGTTATCCTTTAGTTGGATACTTTTCGCCGTCGTAATGATTTTCCAACCCCTTCAACAATGTGCATGAATTTAATAAGTTACTCTACTCTCGTGCAATATGAGAATATTTTTAAGTACAAAGAAACATGTACAAAGTTTTTAAAAATGGATATGCGCTTATACATATATTTAAATTTAATTTATTTCCTAAAATAGTATATTTAGGGAATTAGTTTAGAATGTTCATAGTAATTAGTGTTATTAAATAATACTAGTTGTATTTTCAATTTTAGTAACTCTACCATGTTCCGTAAGGGCACATTTTAGAAAAACCATCACCAATATAATGAATATTTTATAACTATATTGATTAATACTTATTAAGGAGATGTAACTTATTTCCTTTTGAAAATAAAATGTCATTAAAGAACTAATTAAGATTATCATATTTACAAAGAGAGGTAGAGCATACATAAAAACATATATGAGGTTTACAAACTATAATTAATACATTTTAAAGATATATTAATATGTGTGTGAGGTAAATACTAATTTTCTTTTAGAAATAAGTGATTAAATAACTAAGATTCTATAGACTATGTTTTAGAAAAGGTACAAAAGTAATGTGTATATTATGCAACCGGATTCATCTTAGAAGGTGCACTTGGGTGATGTGGTACGCTAATGTGATATAATAATTATAAGGAATCAACGTAATATCTATAACTCAAATGTGTTAAAGTGTGGCGGT
This sequence comes from Tamarix austromongolica, assembly GCA_039764185.1. Lineage (NCBI taxonomy): Eukaryota > Viridiplantae > Streptophyta > Magnoliopsida > Caryophyllales > Tamaricaceae > Tamarix > Tamarix austromongolica. The sequence goes on along the minus strand of CM077808.1, from coordinate 105,137,276 downwards.
TAACATGTCTTGCTTTTATATTATAGGTTATGGGTCCAAATCTATTTAGAAAAAATTTATGTTGTAATTTTTTTCAACCAAATTTGTGAAAGATAAACATCAATCCAAAGTAGGACATGCAGGACCTAAGGAAAGAGTAGATAGATATTAACCTAAAGAAAAAAGAATTGATATCCACCCAAAAAAAGATATACAACATCCTAAAGCAGGATACACATCAACCCCAATAAGAATAAGCATCAATTACAATAAACACGCATGAGCATCCCACCCAAAGAAACATCAACTAAAACTGATTCGACTAATACATCAACTCAAAGGAAGATATACATCAATCAGAAACATAATAAACGCCAACTAGAATAAGCACACTTGAATTATTCACGCTGTACCATGTAGGACTTAGGCATCCTATTGGTTGATTATATGCTACCATCATGTCGGTGAATATATATAGTAATTTGTCTAAAAAGAGGGCTCATTATAGGAAATTATTTTTAAATACATCATATATGATTTCATTAATATCAGTTAAAGAAATGTAACAAGTTTATTCCTACAAATGAAGAATAATGAAAGATCAAATTAAGGTTAGATACTTTAGTTATTACATATTCCCACTCCATATTAAAAAGAAAAATATTTGTTTAAAAAACATATAAATATGCTTAAAAGTCAATAAAATTAACGCTAATAATATAAATGGTAAAAAATAAAATATTTAATATATTAAAGAGAAAAAATAGGAACAAAAATAAAAGTTAACTTTAACTTTATCAAAATCATTCTCGTCCATAATAAAAAAGCTTGCTCATAAAAAGACTTTTTTTTTACACCGGGAGGGGGGAGGCAGGAGGCTACTTCAAATCCTGGCCACTCTCTTATCTTTTGATTTCTCCGTACACGCCCCGTCATGCCTTTCCCTTCGATGCCGCCAAGTGCCAACGGTCGCCCGCTCCTCTTTCCCTCCTTTTTCTCTCCTTTCGCTTTTACCTTTTCTTAGTTGTTTTTATCCCTAAGGATTTGTCAGAGAGCCTCCTCAAGTGTATTGCATTTTTCTTATCATGTCTTTTAAGATGAGTATAATTTCGTATAGTATTCACTATAGTATAGTATTCCAATTATGTTACTTATTTTATCGTGGCCATAAACTTCACATAAAATAGCAATGTGATCAGAATACCTACTAACTTAATTTGTTCCCTAAAATATTATGAATTATAAAATTTCTGCATCATAGAGCTTATAAACTAACTTAAAATATAACACGAATACAGTATAATATATACACACACACTATACTATTTCTTTGTTTAAATGAAAGAAGAAAAAAAAAGAGTTATTCTCATATTAAACTTTTATCCTAAAAAAATTAAAAATATATTCAATGTCTGGCTTTCACTTCTATCCTTACTGTTTTTATAATCTGTGTATTAATTACTTTGTTATTTTTTAACAAAATATATAATATTAAAATTAATGTCATTAGCTCTTTAATAAGTGTATGGGTATAGGCTATTAAAATGGCATCTTTATGGAAATAAAGAAGTAAGATTAAAGAATATGGGGTACCAAAAGGATATAAGGTCGTGTAAGCCCCCCCCATCCCACACACAAAAATCATGCAATTATATCTTCACTTGGGAACAACCGGCCCTCGTGCAATCTTATCTTTGTAAGAGCGTCTTTAGGGGGATATCCGCTCATTAAAAGCTCAACTGTTGAGTCAGAATTATGATACATTATTATTGCTGCTTCACGGAAAAAAAAAATTAGAAGCAATAAGTACGAGAGTATTTAATTTATTCTTTTTTCTCTCTCCAATTTTATCCCGCTTTCATCAAACAGAAATTCCCCTAACTTTAAGTCAGAGAGAACAATAACAACAAAAAAAGGTGCTATAGCCTCTTATCAGAAAATCCCACACTAAAAAGGTGGAGGAAGGGACGGACGCAACTGATTTCTTTAATACCAAAGATGCGCAGAGGTGGTGGTGGTGATGCGCAGTGACTGTTTACCTCCCACGGTCCCACCTCTCATTTTCGCTCCGCCATTGCCGAGAATATTAGTACAAATATTGTGATCTGAAAATCGAAATGGCGAAAGCGACACTACGATAATTCTGTCTGATTCTAATCTTTCCGAAATAAAGAATCAAATAAGTACTACAGTTTTGATTCTGAAGCCTCAACAGCAATGGCGACCACTCTTCTGTGCCATACCACAAGCGACTAGTAGTAATCTCTTGGACAACAACCAAGCACATAGGAGAACACCAACGGTCCACACATGCATGGTGAGACAGTATGAACACCATCAACTAAAACCGGACAAAATAGATTTATTTTTACCTTCATATCTGGTCATGGTCGAAAATCATATCAATGTTTTTTTTTTTTTTGCCCCTTTACCCTTACTTTTGGTGGATGGGGTCGCAGGTTTATCGTATCAATGTCATTCATCACTCGAGCCATCTGCCTGTCACACCAAAAATCTCCTGCGGTCAACAATAGCGGCTGATGGTCAAGAAGAATTTCCAGAGGATCCAAGCCATAGTCCGAACAGACGCATTCGGTTCTGTGCTGTCGCGTCGCGTCGCGGTATCCACTCAACGCACGAATAGCTTTGCCAAGTATTCGAGTGTCAGTCCCTTACTCCCTTGGTCAATATTCTTTTGGAACTCACAAACTTTGGCTGAAAATTACTCCCGGACCGAAAACAACCGACTTGGATCTTGTCGTTCTTGTTCTTGTCTCAATCACCTCATGTCGAAAGCGAAATTCTAAGTAAAAAGAAAAATAAACGGAGCTATTTGCCAAAACTAAAAAAAGAACATATATAAAAATATACACATACCCACCACCGTTTATAAAACAATACTACATTTTTAACAACTTAAGTACTTTTTTAAAAGATAAACGATAATCTTGTACTACAATTATATTCTTTATCAAAAAAGGACCAATTTGTAAAATTAATACGCGAAATATGAAAGAAAAAGAGTTAAAATAAAATGAATTTTAACTTTTTTAGAATAAGACTCCCGAATAAAAAAAATAATTATAAAAGTATTCCTAAAAGTACACTATTTAAGATATAGAAAAGATATTATTTTGATTCATTCATATGTTGTCATAATCTTCCTACATATATGTACCCTTCTTTTCTCTTTCAATTTTAAGTTCTAAGTGGACATGTTATCCTTATGTTTCAAGGTAAAGCTAGATTAAGTTGATTTGACTTAGTTTAATCATTTTTCTTTCAATGTACCTAAGTTAAACCTAATCTAAATTTGTCCCAAAATTATTGGCTTCTGAATCAATGAGAAAATTAGGCTAACATTATATTTTAAAGAATTTTTTACAATGTTCGTCTACCTAACCTTGGTTCAAACAAGATTAAAAGGAATGCATCTAACCTAGTAATAATAAATACAAACAATATTTACAAACATTGACCCAATTTCAACAAAACCTAGTTCCAACTACCTACTTAACCCACTAAAACATAACCTAATTTAACCCTAATCCAAGGAACTATTAGAGTTGTGCACGGACAATGAACAGGCCTATAGTAGAATGCTCTGTGCAAGATGAGCTCCCACACCCCCCCCCCCCGAGCTACCGCAACCACAAAGTAAATACCTTATACAAATTAATTGTATTCCAATAGCTAAGAATATAACTGACAAAACTTAACCCGACCCGTCCAACCCCTACAAAACTTAACCTGATACAATTCAATAAATTTATCAACCCAACCAAATCCAAACCTGACCCGAAACTAAATTAATCCAACACTAATCCGAATATAAGTGACACAACACGATCCCAACCCATAACCCACCATCAATCCAATCTCTTATCAACCCACCCCACTATCACCCTGGCCCAACTCAATAAACCCAAATTAGATATTAACCAGTTATGATAATAAAAAAGAAATAAACATATCTTATTATTGATTTAAAGCTTTTAAAAATATATTAGTATTTAAATTTTACTTATTTTTCTTACTTTTGTTGTGAACTTACTTATTCCCCAGCGATATTCTAATTTTACCAAATTTTTTTGGTAAAAATACAACATTAAAAAGTCATAATAATAAACAAATAGTAATTAATAACACATTATTAATCACATGTTTACATGAAATTAAATTTAATTCTTGCCGATGAGGTTAATGGGCTAGATTAATTTTAGTGGTCAGTGTCCTATTTGACCTAAATTCAAAGTAATTCGATTCAAAATTAACTCTGCTCGAACACAACCCAACCCATCAAAACCTTAAAAAACCCAATTCGTCAAGTTAACACAAACCTAACCCATCAAATTAACTCAAACACAAAATCACCCAAATACGAGCTTGCTCGGGCTAAACTCAACCCAATAGATATGTAAACGGAGCGGGTTCAAGGTGGGTACACCTATACATGTACCCAATAAGAAAATATGTACCCAATTTTATACTCGTACCTCGAATAAGTATCCTCTAACACATCAATATTATCCAGCTGATAAATCCATTATCCGATGGGTAAACCCATTTAGAGTTAAACCAAATAACAATTTTAACATTAATTTTTACTATATTTATTTTAAAATTAAGGGTAAAAATGTTATTATATATATAGTAAATAGGTACAGAAATGGGTACAAATATGTGTACGGGTACTGATACGGATATCTCATACCTATTTCATACCCGAACCTGAAGGATAATTTTTTTCCATCATCTATATCCATTTAAATATCTGACAGATAAAACTCAGCGAGGTTTGGGTAAAATCTGCCCCTATTTATATCCCTAGACCCAACCCAATAAGCTAACCCAAAATAATCTGAACCCAACTCGATTCAAAACTAAACTATCAAAATCCAAATCCGACACAACTCGATAAATTAACCCGATACAATCCGGATCTGCAACGATCAAACCAACCCAATCCAAATAATAATACGACCAGAAATAATCCGACCCAACTTACAACCGACCCAAAAAAACCCTCAAATAATAACACCTTCAAAATGTACTACTGAAAAATTTTGTTTTATTAAAAGATACAGCGGAAGCAAAGAAAACAAAATATGAATTTCAAGAATATTACCGTCATGATCAGTACAAGCCCGGCCCCGGCTGGTCTCGCACTAACCACAAGGCTGAAGAAAAATCATCGACAATCATGAGTCAGACATAAAACAAGATCTCTTAGTATAACTGAATTGTTCGAAATAGAGAAATCAGAGTACACGTAAATGAGTTTACATTCCAAGAGTGCATAATTAAAGTCCCCAAAGGAGTAGAAGGTACAGTACGATAAAACAGAATTGAAATAAACCGATACAAGGTAAAAGAATAGAAAATGGAAATCCATCCAAGTCTCTCTCAATCCCCAGGCTAAGTCCAAACTCAACTCTCAGCCTGCACCAATTCAGAAGGGCCTTCTGCTCGTGGGAAAGAGCAACACCCATGAAACGGATGGTTAGTATGCTACGTACTGAGTAAGGTAACCATGCATCTAAGGCCAAACACACAAGGGCATATAGCACATGCATAATCATATAGACAACATACAAACAATACATATAATGAAGGTCAAGCTATAGTCCAGATAAATTGATTCTTTAGATCTCTTATCAATACTTAATTCACACCATGCTTATTATCAATCCATGCGAGTGAGAGAACCCCACTATTATAGCCGGTGGACCAAAAACATATAAGGCAGAATGCTCCTGACCACTATTATTGTCGGTGGATCGGTCTCCGGGGCAAAGTACTCCTGGCCACTATTATTCGCCGGTGGATCGGTCTGGCCCCGACTCTCATGGTGTTTTGCTGTAAATACTTAGTGTCCTTCCTATGTCTTATCATAATTATGTTTGTTTTGTTGAGCACGGAATCCCCCACTATTATAGCCGATGGACCGGAAACATGCAAGAGAGAACGCTCTTGGCCACTATTATTAGCCGGCGGATCGGTCTCTAAGGCACCCCGGCTCCTGGCCACTATTATTCATCGGTGGATCGGTATGGGCCCAGTTTAACCAGCTTCCTCTTTAAATGGTTAGTATCTTATTCGTGTCTTATTCGATATACTTTCACCCTAGACATGCATGTCACAATCCGTCTACTATTATTCTCCCCAGAGGGCCTGTCCCATATCTTGAGACTTCTGCACCTCCTAACACACCCCGACATCCTTTCCTTCTTCCACTTACTCACACTAGAAGCCCAACTCCTAAGTGTGTGGGTCAAGTCCCACTACCTTATGCCATTCAAGTCCACTCACTATCTTCTCCTAGGGTTTTCCCCTAAAACCCTAATTAGACCTATGTGGCCAATCCTTCCTCTGTCTCACCCAACCAAAGTCCCTTTATCACCCAACACATCATCTCACTTAGATTCAACCCACATCATTTCACTTTACTCCCCAAATACACATGTGACCATGAAACCCTAGTTGGCCACTCCAAACCCTAGCACCTTTCTTTCTCATATGTCACATCTCCATTACTCACCTACCATCCTTTCTTTCCCATGACACCCATACTCACCCTACATATGTTCCACTCACATCTCCACTCTTATCCTATATTCCACTCATCCTCGATTATTTTTATTTTTACAACCTCCTCACTTTAGGGTTTTCCTCCCAAACCCTAGCCAGGTCTCCTATGCACCCTTATACCAACTCACATACTATTTTTCCCCCAAGGACTCCAATCACCCTCAACAACTCTTCCCTTACCTTACTTACAACCCAATACAACGTTTCTCACGTAAAGATCGTCCCCGTACAGACTCCATCCATCCCATGCAAACCTTAGAAATTCTCATATAAGATCCATCCCACTCTTTTATTTTGTTCATAATTCCCTTTTATTTTCCCCCTCATGGATCATGAGATAATTAGGTCAACCTCACATCTCTTTTGTCAACTATCTTCCCCCTTTTCCCTTTTCATCCTTTCACCCCGAATCATATTATTAAACATCCTAGCATCCATGTCCTAGAGGGTCACATTATATAACATTATAAGCACAACATACATATCATTACACACATACCATAAGAAAGTCACATAAGCATACCTCAACTCCAAGTTGCGCTACATGTAAATAGTCATAATAATCATAAAGTGTACAACATAACATAACACATGACATAAAAGACACACAGCACATACATAGTTGGTCATAGCTACATCCTTACCTAACACGACACGAGTCTTGGAGCACACTCCTACGTCTCCTTAGGGTTTTGACTGGATTCACCTATAAAAGGAAAATACTAAAGGTTAACTTCCCTCTTGCCAAAATTACCATTATTTTCCTTCCTTACCCTATCGTAGCCTACTATTAGGACTAAAATGATAATAGTTGTTTTATAAATAAAAGTAAGGTTATTATTCTCACCATATTTGAAATAGTTCCATAAGGGTCTGAAAGATCAAAATTGTTGTAACGAATTTCCAAAGAGGAACAAAAAGGGGTTCTAAATAGTGGGATATTGCAGTGAGTATCAAGAGAAATAAAAAAAATGGTAAAATAAGGAAAATCAAGCCAAATATTAATTGACTTTACTTCAAAAATAGTACCCATAAAAGAAGGAATAATATAAAAGGATGATCATAGAGTTGAATCATGACAAAGTTGGAATACTAAGGAGCTAACTCCTTAATTTTAGGAGCAAAAAATCATGGACGCTAGCAAGGTTTTAAATGAGTTGAGCCAAACCGAGCAACCCCAAGTTTGACTTGACTTATTTAATAAATGAATATACAACTGAGGATCGGGTTGTACTAATTTAACTAAACAAAGGAGTCTCACCAAGGTTGCAAACTTAGAGACCAAATTTAACTAAATAAATGAGTCCAGCCTAAATTTTTTTTGTATTCTACTAAAAATAAGATTTGAATTTAACTCGTTTAACTAAACAAACAAATCAAGTCTAAGCTAACTATTGAGTAGCTTGGTTCATCAACAGTTCTAGATGTTGCCTATCATTTGCTAAAAAAAAATTAAAATGCAAAGGTGGTTATTATATAATATCTATGCTTCAAGGAATCATAAAGAATTATCAACATTAAGAATTTATAGTTAAGCTAAATTAAGGGTGATTTAATGCACTTTTCATGCAATAAAAGTCATTATCTTTGTGGTTTTGCTAACCACTTCTCTAATAGTACAAAATATAAATTGTTATCCTCAATATTTTAAACTCATATTAAATATTGCATGTCTAAAGGTATAAAAACATATGCAATCAAAAACCTCAATTGTTTATAGTTGAACCGTATCAACTAACTCATGCTAATTGGAATTCAACCTAAGACCTAATATAAAACCACCAACACGGATTAGCCTTATTTAATGGTGATCTTGGTCTGACATACAACTATAGTTTTGGTTGTTGTCTAATCCAATGTCATCATTAAACCCTATTTTCCTCACCTAATTTTTTAAACCATTTAATGTTGATCGGAATAGTATTGATGAGAATAAAAATTATTATATTATTATTAATAATTTTATTAATAGTAATAATTATGATTATAATAAGTATATTGATAATTATAACGGTAACTCATTATATTAATAATTATAATGAATATATTAACTATTATTATTATAGTAATTATATTAAATTATAATATATATTTTTTTAAGTTAAGATTAAATTGATATTACCAAGCCAAAACAAGAGTACATCAAAACCAGTGCACCTCAGGAAAGATGGTACTAAGACACTTTGAGAGACTCCTAGACTAACTATCCTCCACCCACACTTACATCAGTTTCCCCATCTATCAATCAGTTTCAAATACCTTTGATCATTGGTATTTTTAACATAGCTAAACCAAATAAACAATTCAGCAATCATATGGTGGATAATTCTATATGGTGCAACTTCCTTGAATTGGAAAATAACTTCATTTCGATTGCACTATATATGGTAGATAATAGCATCAAATGAGGCCCTCCAAATCTGCCCTCTACCTCTCCCAGAGCTGGTTAATCTGATCATCCAAGCTAAGCACCTCAGCCATGAAGAAAACCAATGAGGAAGCATAAACCAATTAAGCATAGATCTCCAAATAGTTCGAGTAAAATGACATTAAGTGAGGAAATGATTCAAGTCCTCTCTTCTTGCATACAGCTAGAACAGATTGCATTAGCTATAATATGCCATTTTTTCATCTTAGTTTTAACCATCCATCAAACCTTCATGATAAGCCATCCAAGTTATGATTTTGTGCTTAGGCATACTCAGATGCTTCCATACTAGGTCAGCCCAAGGAACAGGGGGGAATGGTCTCTCAAGGCATCATAAATGTTGCTCACTGATAATTTTTCCTTTGTGCACCAACAGTTATAGCTGGCAAAAGTTGACCCGACCTGCCCAACCCGACCCAACCCAAGCGAAACTTGACCCAATAAGACCCAAAAAGTTTAGCAACCCGACATTAACCCGACCCGATAAAAATTAACCCGACCCAAACCCGACCCAATCCCAACCCATGACCCGTCATAGACCTGACCCAATAGCAACCCGACCTACCTTCGACCCGACACGACATTCACCCGATTTGACCCGACTTTGACCCGATCCAACTTTCACCCGATATTAACTCGACCAGACATTAAAATCTATTATAATAATAATAAATTACACATATTTTAATATTCATGTAAAGCTTTTAAAAATATAGTGTTTTATAAATTGTACTTATTTTTTATACTTTTACCCTAGACATTCTTATTTATTAATGATATCCTAATAAATTTTTCTACACAAAAATACAACATTAAGAAGCCATAATAATAATTTAATAAACAAGTGACAATTAAGAACATATTTTTAATTACATGCTTATATGAAATCAAAATTAGGTTAATGAGTTAGAGAAATTTTGGTGGTAAAGGTGTATATTAGATAATTTTTTAATATATTTTATCTTCTTTGCCTAACAACTTTTATAAGTTCATAACTTGTCAACATACACATGTCCTGTAATATCAAATGAACCTATACACATAATTATTAATTTATTATATTATATGTTAATACTTATGATGTAAAAATAACATTTTTTTCTCTAATTCCATTATCCATGACATGCATAACAAGTTCACAACTAACAAGTATCAATATGTTATTCGAATTATTTTGATCAATACTCCACGTTTTTATATTAAATAAAATGAAATATATAAAATCAATTTATCCTTTTTTTAAATAATCAAATAAATATAATATATGATAAATATCTAATATTTTTACTTGTAAAATTTATAAATATTTTAAGTAATTAAATATAATACTGTGAAAACTTATAAATATATTTATTATTTACCTTTGTAAAAATAAAGCACATATAATATTCTTATTTCATTTATCTTTACTAGTAATATTATGATTGTCTCTAATATTTACAATATAATAAATGATAATTATACATTGTATAGTCATGCTTATGCTCACCTTTATTTTATAAAATTATCTTATTTTAAGTAATCAAATATTTTAAATAATCAAATAAATATAATATATGATAAATATCTAATATTTTTACTTGTAAAATTTATAAATATTTTAAGTAATCAAATATAATATTGTTAACACTTATAAATATCTTTATTAATTACCTTTGTAAAAATAAAGTACATATAATATTCTTATTTCATTTATCTTTACTAGTAATCTTATGATTATCTCTAATATTTACAATGTAATAAATGATAATTATACATTGTATAGTCATGCTTATGCTCACCTTTATTTTATAAAATTATTTTATTTTAAGTAATCAAATAAATATAATATATGATAAATATCTAACATTTTTACTTGTAAAATTTATAAGTATTTAAGTAATCAAATATAATATTGTTAAAACTTATAAATATCTTATTATTTACCTTTGTAAAAATAAAGTACATATAACATTCTTATTTCATTTATCTTTACTAGTAATCTTATAATTGTCTCTAATATTTACAATGTAATAACTGATAATTATACATTGTATAGTCATACTTATGCTCACCTTTATTTTATAAAATTATCTTTTTTTAAGTAATCAAATATTTTAATTACTCAAATAAATATAATATATGATAAATATCTAATATTTTAACTTGCAAAATTTATAAATATTTTAAGTAATCAAATATAATATTGTTAAAACTTATAAATATCTTTATTATTTACTTTTAAAAATAAAGCACATATAATATTCTTATTTCATTTATCTTTACTAGTAATCTTATGATTGTCTCTAATATTTATAATATAATAAATGATAATTATACATTGTATAGTCATATTTATGATCACCTTTATTTTATAAAATTATCTTTTTTAAGTAATCAAATAAATTTAATATATGATAAATATCTTATATTTTTACTTGTAAAATTAAAAATATTTTAAGTAATCAAATATAATATTGTGAAAACTTATAAGTATCTTTATTATTTACCTTTGTAAAAATTAAGCACATATAATATTCTTATTTCATTTATCTTTACTAGTAATTTTATGATTGTCTCTAATATTTACAATGTAATAAATGATAATTATATATTGTATAGTCATGCTTATGCTCACCTTTATTTTATGAAATTATCTTATTTTAAGTAATCAAATATTTTAAGTAATTAAATAAATATAATATATGATAAATATCTAATATTTTTACTTGTAAAATTTATAAATATTTTAAGTAATCAAATATAATATTGTTAAAACTTATAAATATCTTTATTATTAACTTGTAAAAATAAAGTAAATATAATATTCTTATTTTATTTATCTGTTCTAGTAATCTTATGATTATCTCTAATATTTACAATGTAATAAATAATAATTACACATTGTATAGTCATGCTATGATCACCTTTATTTTATAAGATTATTGTTTTTTAAGTAATTAAATATTTTAAGAAATCAAATAAATTAGAATAAATGATAAATATATTTGTTAGATTCAATCATACAATATTTTTTATTATTAAAATTTATAAATATCTTTATTATTTACTTGTGAAAATAAAGCACATCCAATATTCTTCATTAATTTGTATGCAATAGTTATCTTATGATTGTTTTTAATATTTATAATATAATAAATTATAATTACCTAGACCCAAATTTGACTCAACCCGTCAATACTCGACCCGACCCATTAAGTTAACCCGTAACTACTCAAATCCAATCCATCAAATTGTACGAAATAACCCAACCCATCAAGTTAACCCGAAACAACTCGGACCTAACGGGACCAACTCGTCATATTGCACGAAATGACACGAACGGGTCGAAGCCACCTAGTCATGTGAACCAGAAAATGACCCAGAACCGAATGACCCGACCCAAAAACGACCCGACCCAAATAAGGCGATGACCCGAAATGATCCGACCCAACCCACAATCGACCTGCAAAAGTCAAAGACCCGAAATGACCCGACCCGTTATAACCCAACCCGCGCCCAACCCGATTGCCACCTTTAGCAACAATTAAAGAAATCAGGACCATATTTCTAAAACGTGAAGATATTTCTAAGATTTAAAAAAGAATCTTGTCAAAGATTGAGCAGCCATAAAGAAGTGTTTCTAATGTACCTCTCATGAACCCACTTGACCCACAAGCTTCCCTTATGCTCAATGAGTTTCTAGAAAAACTTAGCTATGCATGCTAAGTTCCAGATTCCTAAATGCTTAATGTCTAATCCCCCCTTCATGTTTAGGATATCAATTTTTGGACCAAGCAATAGGTACTTTCCTCTTTGAAGAATCCATATTTGACCAAAAAAATTTCCTGCATAGAGCATCTAATTTTTTGACAACAGCCTCAAAAAGGAGGAAAACCTAAAACCAGTAATTTGTGATTCCAAATATCACTAATTGGAGGAATTGCACTAGCCTAGCAAAACTAAGGTAATTGTTAGTCCACAATTGAAGCTTTGCTGTGATCCAATCAATAAGAGGCTGATAGAAAGAAATAGAGAGGGAAGAACAATTGAAATGAACTCCAAGGTACTAAATGCACCTTCCTTGAACCTGAGGTGAGCTAAGATAGAATCCTTGATAGGAACAGAAAGACCAACAAAGTAAGCTTGATTTTTGGGGGATTGGTTGCTAAACCTAAATTTTCTTCAAAAACTTTCAACTTAGACAAAAGACATTGGGCTGAGGAGATATTTCCTTTACAGAACAAGAGGAGGTCATCAGTAAAAAACAAGCTAATGATTTTTGAGCCCTTACACTCCGGATGAGCTTTAAAATCTTTGTAGTTCCATAAAGTGTGCAATAATCAATTAAGGTATTCCATGGCTATAACAAAGATATAAGGAGATAAAGAATACCCTGCATGATGCCCCTTTTCACTTTAAAAGGTTTGCATAAAAAACCCTAAATAGAGATTGAGTAACATACAATAGTAACACACTGCCTTTTTTAGAGTCACAAAGTGAGGGGGGAAACCTAAACCAAGTAAAATAGCTTGAATAAAAGGTCATTTAAGGGAATCATAAGCCTTTTTTAGATCAATTTTGAGCATCATTTTGGGACTGATATTCTTTTGACCATACTTCCTAAGTAATTCTTAAGCCAGCATGATATTATCACAAATCCACCTCCTAAGAACAAAAGCTGACTAGTTACATGCCACTATCTCCCCAAGCACTATAGTAATTCTATTAGTAAGAACTTTAGAGAAGATGTTATAGATAACATTACAGCATACAATTGGTTTATACTCACTGATGTGTCTAGCATCTTTCTTCTTAGGGATAAGATGAATTGCAGTATTGTTCATCGTTGTTAGAAGATGAACTAAATTCCAAACCTGCTGAATAGCCAAAGTAATATCTCCACCCATCACTGGCCAAGCTTGCTTGAAAAAATAAGCATTAAAACCTTCAGGCCCTGGAGCTTTCAAATCACCCATGCTAAATAAGGTTTGCTTAATTTCTTGGCCAGTGACCGGCTACATCAACTGAATTCTGCTAGTCTAAGAAAGAAGTTTTATTGATTATTAAATGACAATATTAATAATTATTATTATTGTAAAATAGTAATACCTATAATAATAATTTTTTTAATATGTATAATAATCATAATTATAGTGATAATTAATAATTATTAAAATAAAACTACTATTATTATAAATATTATTTTATATAATAATATTAATATTAATAATTGCTATCAACAAAAATAAATAGCACTAATTTGATCTGATCTTATTGATATTAATCAAATTAAATTAATATTGATATAATCTGATCGGTGTTAATGTGATTTGATTTTATCGACATTGATAGAATCTTCTCACTCGTATGCAATAATCAAACATCATAGTCAAGTATAAAATATAAAAAAAAGTTGATTCCAAGTTCTGCCACAAATATTAGATCTTGTTCAAACAACAAGAGAAGCACAATCAGACATAAAAAGTCCATCCTCATAAAAGAAATGAGGTGGCACGTAGAATGCACTGAACTTGCTCAACAACCGCATCCAATCAAATAACTTCTGTCCATCGAGCTAACCTCTAGAGTGGCTTCCCTAGAATCAAAAAGTTCCTTAACCATGGTTGGTGCATGGTGTGGAACTTAACCGGTTAGAATTACACAAGTTCATTATATGGATGTCCATAAGGTGACCAACACCGTCCACAACTTGTAAAGCAAAAGCCCAATAACTATTTCTCTTCTACTCGGAAATAGCTTTCTTCGTAGGTTAATTAAATAAACTAATCTAAATTGTTCTAATTAAGCCTTTTAAAAATATTTTTTTATCTCAAACCACTAAAGTAAAGTTCGTCAATATAATTAAACCTTTAATCTATTCAAAACCACTAAAAACTCTACTCTTTACCAAAATAGACCTTTATAAATTTAATATTTAATTTTTCCACTCGTCCAATATACAATCCTGGCGTGTGAGTTGTGTTAGTCTATTAAAACACTTTCATATTTATTACACAATGCTAGCGTGTCAGACACCTAAAATACCATAATTGACAATGCTAACCCATAACTTGATACAATATACAAGGATATTACTTTTTCCTTTTTTTTCTTTTTCGTGGAGAATGTTTAAATGGCAGATGATAATCTTGCCTCTTGCCTTTCCACTTGCGGTCACTGTAACTGCAACTTGCAACCCTTGATCTTTGCAAAAATGAAAGTAACGTATGTCAAATACGACAATAGATGGGGATACACATGATGGTAGTCTATCCGTTAGACCATAGAATATCCGCACAAACAATTTTAAGAATAATTTGAAAAATACCCCCAGCAGAGAAGGCAGTTTAAAAAAAATGAAATTTGGCAGGAAGGAATAACAAGAGGTTGCTAAGCAAGAAACCATCTAAAGTGAGGTCAAAACGGCTATAGAAAGGGATGTGATGGCAGTTCCCCTGCCCAACCGCCATGTAAGTAGGGTTTTCTCAACCAAATAAACTAAAGAGATTGAGGGTAATTGGTTGATCAGAACAGTCTTCTTTCATCTACCAAAGTAAATGCCAGCCGACAAGGTAATTTATCAAAAAGGCTTATTCCCAAGCCCAATATAAACCTTATGAGCTTTTATTATCGACTGTTAAACATTAGCACATACAAATACATACATACATACATACATATATATATATATTCAACACTTCCTTCAATTCAAGCGTCGATTACCAAAGGGTTTGCATACTTCACTCTCCTTAGCAGAGGAGTTTCACATAACTTTGTGCTCGAAAGGGTCACGAAGAGTGTCTACATGAGGGGTTTTGCACACAAGAGTGTAGGTTACCTTGCAATAGATTTATGAGATCGCCGGCTGAACGGTCCTCATGCTGCATGATAAGGTTCTAGAAGGAAAACGGATCAAATTATTATGAAAACAAAAGTCCGCCCAGGAAGCTGCATGTACATGATACTACCAAACAGATTTGCCAACATCTTACCTGAAGATTAGGTAGCTGCATGTACACAATAATGTTCCTTCAGGCGGCCACAAGTATGCACGCTGCTCTTTTCAGAATGCGTCGACTCTTTCCATCATGAACCCGTGTTCCAAGTTTTGACATCACCCTATAGTTGCAAGAATCCAGCTTAAATGCAATTCACAGCCTGGCTCAATGATATAGATAAGAAAGATGTTTATAGGAAGAAGTATTTCATAAAGGAAAAAAAATTATTTCTATCTTTAATCTTTTATCTTCTGCTATCTTTATTAATTAGATATGATTTATCTTTATTAGTTAGATATAATTTATCTTTATTAGTTAAATATGAATAGATATAATTTATCTTTTAAGACTCTTAGGCTATATAAATAGTCTTAGGCTTGTCCTTATGACTATATCGTTGAATGAATAAAATTATCAAAATAATTTCCTCTCCATTTTCCAATTATCTTCTCGGTTTCATTCCTAAGTCTCAATCTCTTCTTCAATTATTTCAACCTTACATCAATTTGATATCAAAGCCCTAATTCAATCCCCATCCTCCATTGTAGACATAACCCACTGATGGGAAAAACAAGGGATTCCCAATATTAACAATCACCCAACACTAAGTAGATGGTTTCAACCACAGCAAGATAACAATCCACAATGATATCAAATCAGCAAGCAAACAAGTGCAAATGCTCAAGCAAACAAATAAAAGAGACACAAGAATTTTTACGTGGGAAACCCTCAAAGTGAAAGAGGTAAAACCCACGGGACCTAGTCCAGAAACTTGCTCCACTATAACCAAAGATGATTATAACAATCTCCTTACAATGAGCACCTAAAGGGTACACAACCCACCAAATTCTTATCAACCAACAAACAACCAAACCAATAAAAACGATGAGGTTTCGTCACCAGAAAAAAGGGGCTCGGTACAGTGGCAATATCTCACAAACTAGAGCATTAATAGACAAACCAACCGTTGGATTTGAAGAACCAGATGTCCCAAAGATTCTGTCCAAATTTCAGCTAAATCGGAGCACGTTTGACCTTCGATCGGAGCACTTGATGAAAACTGCGCAGGAGAAAAACGCCCAGAACTGCACTTCGTAAAACCTTTGCCCTTCTAGTTTCGGTGTTTGATAGCTATCCGAATTCTCTCAATGCAACTTAATAAAGCTGAGAGTAAAAGACATATTAAGGAAGCCACCCAATGAATGATCCAAAGACCCTTTGAGCTACCACCATAAATAAAATAAATAAAATAAAATAAATAAAATGAGTTTTTCCACATAGGAAGGGACTCATAACCCAACAAGTCTCCCCCTCCCAACTATGTGGAAGTGGTCGGCATCCCGGCGATGGAACGAAAAGTCTCAAACTTGCCCTTTGGTAATGCCTTTGTCATCATATCCGAGCCATTGTCATCATTGTGAATTTTCTCCAACTCAAGAAACTTCGCATCAAGAACATCTCGAATCCAATGGTATCTCACATCAATGTGTTTGGACTTAGCATGGAAGGTTGGGTTCTTTGCAAGATGAATTGCACTTTGGCTGTCACAATACAAGACATACCTCTTTTGATTGAACCCCAACTCTCGAATAAAACGCTTCATCCATAACAACTCCTTACATGCTTCCGTTGTTGCAATGAACTCTGATTCAGTTGTAGATAATGCAACACATTTCTGTAGCCGTGATTGCCAAGCAACAGCTCCCCTGCACAGGTGATCAAATAACCCGAAGTAGACTTTCTTGAATCAATATCCCCAGCCATATCAGAATCAGAATACCCAACTAGCTCAGCTTTCCCATTTCCAAAACACAGTTTCATATTAGCAGAACCTCTAAGATATCTCATGATCCATTTCACAGCATTCCAATGCTCTTTGCCAGGATTAGAGAGAAATCTGCTGACTAAACCAACAGCATGAGCTAAATCTGGTCTTGTACAAACCATTGCATACATCAAGCTACCTACAGCCGAGGCATAAGGAACACTCACCATAGCATTCTCCTCTTCGATGGTAGAAGGACATTGACTTGAACTCAACTTAAAATGCATATCAAGAGGGGTACTTACAGGCTTGGCTTTGTCCATGTTGAAACGTTCAAGAACTTTCTGGATGTATGCTTCTTGAGATAACCAAAGCTTTCTTGTCTTCCTGTCACGAGTGATTTGCATACCAAGTATTTGCTTAGTCGGTCCAAGATCTTTCATTGCAAATACTTTGCTCATCTCTTGCTTCAACCGAGTGATTCTTGCCATGTTCTTGCCAACAATGAGCATATCATCAACATATAAAAGCAAGATTATAAAATCATCATCAGTAAACCTTTTTATGAAGACACAATGATCAGAAGAAGTCTTCTTGTAGCCAAGCTCCCCCATGAAAGAGTCAAACTTTCGGTACCACTGTCGAGGAGCCTACTTAAGGCCATATAAACTCTTCATCAATTTGCACACATAATCTTCTTTACCTTTCACCTTGAAACCCTCTGGTTGGTCCATGTAAATGTCTTCCTTGAGGTCACCATGAAGGAAGGCTATCTTGACATCCATTTGTTCAATTTCCAAGTCAAGACTTGCAGCTATCCCCAAGACCACTCTGATCGAAGACATCTTGACAACTGGCGTAAATATCTCATTGAAGTCTATTCCCTTCCGTTGATTGCAGCCCTTAACAACCAGTCTAGCCTTCGGTCGATGCTTCTTAGTAGTCTCATCTATTTTCCACTTGTATATCCATCGATTCTTTAAAGCTTTCTTACCCTTAGGCAACTTGACAAGGTTATATGTGTGATTAGTATGCAAGGAATTCATTTCCTCCTTCATTGCCTCAAGCCACTGATGCTTGTTTTCACTCTCCATGGCTTCTTGAAAACATTCAGGTTCTCCCCCATCAGTCAACAACACATATTGACTCGGAGGGTATCGGGTTGATGGTTGAGGCTGTCGAGAATACCTTCTCAAAGGAGCTTGTTGAAACTCATGATTATCTTGATGACCATCATTCACATCATCAGTATCATTATCATCATGCACATTATCTCCATCTCCATTTCTATCTTCATCGTCATCTCGAGCCTCAATCTCATGATCATTCTCTTGAGTATCATCTTGTGCTGGTGTAGGAGTAGGTCTCATTGGAGGCAAATCAAGATCAATCAAATCACCATGGCTGTTACTACTCGGATTTGTAGACAACTTCTCTTTCGGTATATCAGTGATGGTTTGATCTTCTACAAACACAGCATCTCTGCTTTGAACCAATTTCTTCTCAATTGGATCATAAAACCTGTAGCCCATCTCATCTTCACCATATCCAAGAAAAATGCATTGGCGGGTCTTGGAGTCAAGCTTTGATCTTTCATCTCTTGGCACATGCACATAAGCCTTGCATCCAAACACGCATAAGTGATCATAAGAAGGCTCCTTGCCAAACCAAACCTTGTTTGGAACATCACCCTGCAAGGAAACACAAGGAGAAAGATTGATCACACGAGCAGCTGTATATAAAGCCTCACCCCAAAAGCTTTTGGGCAGTTTTGCTTCCGAGAGCAAACAAAGGACCCTCTCGACCAAGGTTCTGTTCATCCGTTCTGCTACACCATTCAACTGAGGAGTTTTCTTTGGAGTTCTCTGATGTCGTATACCTTGTGTTTTGCAATAATCATCCAGTGGCCCAATATATTCACCTCCATTGTCAGAACGCAAGCATTTGAGTTTTCTCCCAGACTGTCTTTCAACCATAGCATGAAATTGCTTGAAGACACCAAATACTTCATCTTTGGATTTCAAAGCATAAACCCAGAGTTTTCTAGAACAGTCATCAATGAAGGTAACAAAATAAAGTGCACCACCAAAAGATCTTACCTTCAAACCACAGACATCAGAATGAACTAACTCAAGCAAACCTGGCTTTCTTGATGGAGGTTGAGTCTTGAAAGAGACTCTGGTTTGCTTACCAATCATGCAATGAGAACATCTTTCCAACTTTGCACTCTTCACACCAGACAACAAATTCTTCTTAGCCAAACAGTTAAGGCCTTTCTCACTTATATGACTGAGTCTTCTATGCCATAATGTACCAGGGTCATGCTCTGCAACATTGACAATATTCTTTCCAATAGAAGCATTCATAACATAGAGACTTGAGTGCTTCTTACCACGAGCTACCACCAAGGCACCTTTGGTGAGCTTCCATTGTCCTCCACTAAAGGTGTTGCAGAAACCATCATCATCAAGCTTACCTGTGGAAATCAAATTCAAGCGCATATCAGGAGCATGTCTGACATTCTTGAGAAGTAACCTTACTCCATTGTCAGTCACCAAGCAAACATTACCAGTGCCTACAACTTTTGCAAAACCATCATTACCCATCTTCAATACCCCATAGTCACCAGGAGTATAAGAGGTGAAGAAATTCATCCTGGATGTAACATGTAAAGAGGCACCACTATCAACAACCCAACTTGACTCATGACTAGCAAGATTCACCAAATTCTCATCATAAACAACTAGAAGATCATCAGTAGTGACGGCAGCAGCACGATCATTATTACCCTGCTCATTATCTTGACTCTTGTCATGCTTCTTTTTTTTGTTGTTGTTGTTGCCTTGCTTGTTATCCCTTTTCCACTTGTAGCAAAATTTCTGGATATGACCCATCTTATTACAATAATGGCACTGCATGTTTTTGTACCTGCCTCTGGACTTGCTTCTACTCTTGCCTCTGTCACTTGGACCCTTGCTCTTACTTCTCCCCCTGTTCTCAGCAACCAATGTCTCTTCTGATTGTGAATATGAACCTTGAGACTTCTTTCTCATTTCCTCATTCAAAACACCAACCTTAGCAATATCTAAAGTAATATTGCCATTAGGAGCTGTATTACACAGAGCCATACGAAGAGTATCCCAAGTATCAGGTAGAGTACCAAGCAATAAAAGTCCCTGTACTTCATCATCAAATTTAATCTCCATAGAAGAAAGTTGTTGAATAACACTCTCAAAATTATTCAAATGATCAAACATAGCAGCACCTTCTTTGTACTTCAAACACATCAATTTCTTGATTAAAAACAGCTTGTTATTACCAGATTTACTAGCATACAAAGATTCAAGTTTGTCCCACAAACTCTTTGCATTTGTTTCATTGTTAATGTGGTTGAGAACATTGTCATCTACCCATTGACGAATATAAGCACAAACCTGCTCATGCTCAAATGCCCATATATCATCCTCTTTATCAATGGGTTTGGTCTTACTAAACACAGGTAAATGCCAACTCTTGACATACAACAAATCCTTCATCTTTCCCTTCCATAGATGATAATTAGGACCATTCAAACTAACCATCCTACTAGTGTTGACAGTAGATGATTCCATAGCTTACACAATCAAACAACCACAAATCACAACCAAGCTCTGATACCAGTTGATGGGGAAAACAAGGGATTCCCAATATTAACAATCACCCAACACTAAGTAGATGGTTTCAACCACAGCAAGATAACAATCCACAATGATATCAAATCAGCAAGCAAACAAGTGCAAATGCTCAAGCAAACAAATAAAAGAGACACAAGAATTTTTACGTGGGAAACCCTCAAAGTGAAAGAGGTAAAACCCACGGGACCTAGTCCAGAAACTTGCTCCACTATAACCAAAGATGATTATAACAATCTCCTTACAATGAGCACCTAAAGAGTACACAACCCACCAAATTCTTATCAACCAACAAACAACCAAACCAATAAAAACGATGAGGTTTCGTCACCAGAAAAAAGGGGCTCGGTACAGTGGAAATATCTCACAAACTAGAGCATTAATAGACAAACCAACCGTTGGATTTGAAGAACCAGATGTCCCGAAGATTCTTTCCAAATTTCAGCTAAATCGGAGCACGTTTGACCTTTGATCGGAGCACTTGATGAAAACTGCGCAGGAGAAAAACGCCCAGAACTGCACTTCGTAAAACCTTTGCCCTTCTAGTTTCGGTGTTTGATAGCTATCCGAATTCTCTCAATGCAACTTAATAAAGCTGAGAGTAAAAGACATATTAAGGAAGCCACCCAATGAATGATCCAAAGACCCTTTGAGCTACCCCCATAAATAAAATAAATAAAATAAAATAAATAAAATGAGTTTTTCCACATAGGAAGGGACTCATAACCCAACACCCACAATCAAATCGAAGCCTAATTGAGTTAATCACACAACCAATTGATTCTCTAGATTCTAAACCTACACCCAAAACCCAAAACACCACCCGAAACGCTGAAAACCACCAAATATCAGAGCAATTGAAGCCATAAAACTCCAAATTCCATCCCCATACACTACAATCGAACCCCAATTTGCTCAGTTTAAGCCCTGATTTTGCCATAATCACAAGAACCCTAACCCCAGTTTGTCAATTGAGAAAATCAAAGAAATTGGAGCAATTTAGAGCTTAGATACATCAATTAAACTTCAAATCCAAGTGAGAGAGAGAGATATTTGAGTATGTGAGAGGGAGAAAAACACATTAGGTCAATAGAAATTATCTGATTTCGTTGAATTTTTGCCCAAAGTCGCAACCTAATCGTGCACCACTCCTCTCGTCAACAGTCACAAAATCCGTCAACCACCCTGAACTCGCCAGTCACCAAATCCTTGACCACACTCGTCACTATTCATGCTCTATGTTGGTGCATCGTGCACGAATGACCAACACCTTTTGTTTTGGTTTTCCTTTTTTTATCTATACTATTTGTTTTGGGTAAGAGAGAGAGAGAGAGAGTTATGGTCAACTTTAGCAATTTGAGTTTTGTGATCAAACTCGATGTTTTAATGGTAGTTTTAAGCTTTTGGAAGGTGACATCCTTACTTAAAACTTGATTTTTGCTTGAATTATTTGGTTTATTTAGCATATTTGCTTATGTCCTTATATATATATATATATATATATATCAGAATACTTGCTTAACTGATTTAGTCCTTTAATGGATATTTTTATCATCTTCTTTATTATCTGACATAATTTATCACCTATTTTTATTTTATTTGTTAATGTCTATATTTTTCTCTTTGTCTCTTATCAATATTTAAAATAAAAACACTTCTATCATATTCGAATAGATGCTATCATCTGAAAGTCTTTGTCACAAAGGTCTAAACTGCCAAAAGGTTTGAGGGTACTTAAGCGAACATTTGTTCCACCTTACCCAAAAAACTCCAAGGTAAAAAAGGAATTGTAGGTCACCACACAAATGCTACAGTACATGTGTAGTGATTCCTTAGTTCCCCATAAAAGTTTAAAAAAAATCTGAAAGCCGTGAGTCAATAAAGCAGTCTGACCCTTCCCGTGTTGATCAATTAGAACAATGGGTGCTTAAGTTAGCTAAAAATGTGGAAAGAATGATGGAAAAGCATCAAATAGATGATTCTAACCCTCAATCAGTTGGACAATACATAGTGCCTCCATCTAATTTAACCGACTCAAATTGTAACATCCTTAGCTCCCATCAGCAAGCTTCTGGTTACGTTCTTCCACATCAAGGTTACCCGTACCCACCTAATTTTAATGATTCAAATGATGAAGTCTTCAAGGATAACATAGAATAGCCTCACCATAGGAATCGTAGGCAACCCCATCGCTATGATAGGCAATTTTATCCTATATACGAGGACAATATTACTAAAAATGTCAAAATTAATATAAACTCTTACAAAGGCACTCTTGACCCTAACCTTTTCACTGATTAGTTAGAAGAAATGGTCGATACCTTTGAATTCTATAGCATGAGTGACGAAGAGAGAGTTCGCTTCACAAAGATAAAGCTCTCTAGAGTTGCTAAGCGGTACTGAAAAATGGTTCAGATCCAAATAGATCGTTTAGGAGAGCCACCTATTCATCAATAGGCTATCATGAAAGAAAAGGTGAAGGAAAAATATCGCCCTAAATTTCAAAGAAATAAACTCCTAGAGTAAACGTCTAATCTTAAACTATTTTTCTCAAGTGTTTCTATTTGGTGTGACTACCTGAACCCGCTGACATTACCCTATTTTGATATATTAATGGCCTTAAAGAGTCTATTAGGAGTGATGTTAAAATTCATGGCCCTATTTGTGTAGAAGAATCTTTTAATCTGGCTCTAAAATTTGAGAAGCGTCTTAAGTGCTCCTCCACTCGATATCCATCCTCTTATTCGAATGACTCCCATTAAAATAAATCTCTCAATCTTCCATCCTCTAAGATTATCCCTAAGAGTGCTTTCCAATTTAATAATTTAAGTTTTACTCCAAGTAGTTTATCCAATTGCTAATTCCATCCAATGTCATAATGGTCATGAAAGAGGGAAAATTGCATCATGTTGTCTCCATCGTACTATGGTCTTAGAGAATAAGTCTGATACGCCCCCTATTGAGGATCTTATAGCGGAAACATGTGATTATTCAGAAGAAGGTGAGAAATTAGAAGAAGACAATCCCAAACATTGTAGCCTTGTTAAGAATGTTGACCCTTCACTAGGTGAGCACAGTAACGTGGTTCAATGTGTTCTCTCATAGGGTACCCATCCTAAAGAGCGGAAGTGAACTTCCATCTTTTACACTTACTTTAGGTGTAATGGAAAATATGCTATGTTATAGATGGCAGTAGTACCCTTAACATCGTATCTCAAGGTGCCATAAAAAGGTTAAATCTTAAGATTGAGCCTCATCCTAATCCTTTTACGACAGTTTGGGTCAATAATGACACTCTTCCTATTAACCAAAGATATCTAGTTCCCCTCCATTTAGAGCCACACTATAAGGGAGAGATCTATTTTTATGTGCTTCCCATGGATGTAGCCCACCTTCTCCTAGGCAAACCTTAGCTTTATGATCATTCAATTAAGATTGACTGCATGCCTAATACTCATTATTTATTCTTTAAAGGAAAGCATATTATTCAAAGCCATCTAATCCTTCACCTCCTAAACCCTCTTATACCTTTAAGGGAAATGTTCATAATAGAATTCAAATCATCACACTTAGTGCTTTCAATCAAGAAATTACACAAAATAACTTCATACTAGCCATATTTTGCTTTGAAGGTCTTGCCAAATTCCACTTTATCAATTTCCGATGTAATCCTAAAGAGTTACCTAGGGAGCTACCACCTATGGAAGACATTCAACATGCCATTGATCTAATTTCTAGGTCCCAATTGCCTAACCTTCCTCATTATAGGACAAATCCTAGAGACCGTGATGAATTAAATAGACAAGTTAAGTAGGGGATTTATGAAACATAGCATGAGCCCTTGTGCAATACCTACTTTATTAACTCCTAAGAAAGACGGATCTTAGAGAATGTGTGTAGATAGTATTCATAAACAAAATTACTATTAAATATAGGTTTCCTATCCCTAGGCTAGAAGACATGTTAGACACTCTGGTTGGCTCTAGTTATTACTCTAAGATTGATTTACGAAGCAGGTACTACCAGATTAGTATTAGACCAAAAGATGAGTAGAAAACAACTTTTAAAACACAAGTTGGACTCTTTGAGTGGTTATAAATGCCTTTAGGGTTATCAAATATCCCTAACACATTCATGAGGTTTATGACCTATATCTTACAACCATCATTAGGAAAATTCCTATTAGTCTACTTCAATTACATTTTGATCTATAGTAAGTTCAAAGGTGAACAACTGAATCACCTTCGATAAGTCTTCACTATCCTTTGAGAAGCTAAGCTCTATGCTAACCTTAATAAATGCTCCTTCCTTCAAAATCATGTTCTTTTCTTGGGCTATATGCTTCTTTGCTCACGAAATATACACCGAACCTGAGAAAGTTAGAATCATTAAGGAGCAACCCAAACTAAAAATTATTTTGGAAGTGTGTAGTGTCTACAATATGGTATCTTTTTATCATCGATTCATCTGTAATTTCATCTGCATCATGGTCCCATCACAAATTGTTTAAATAAATGCACATTTAAATGGACTTCTAAAGCCTCTTGAGCCTTTCAAGAAATTAAGGAATGTATGACTAAGGCCCCTATTCTTAGGCATCCAAACTTTAGTAAGGCCTTGGAGGTTCATTGTGATGCTTGTGAGACAAGCATAAGGGGAGTATAAGGCCAAAAAGGTCATCCCATAGCATTCTATAGTGAGAAGTTCAACACGTCTAAACATAAGTACACGATCCATCTTCAGGAGTTGTATGTTGTGGTTACGTCCCTCCATCATTGGTAGTATTCCTTTTACCCCCCCCCCCCCAAGACTTTGTAGTCTACTATGATCATCTAGCATTATAATACTTAAACTCAAAGTGAGAACTACCCAAGAAGTATGTTAAATCACTTGAGGTCCTAGGAGAGTATAATTTTATCCTTAAATATCATTCTGGTTCAGAAAATAGTGTGGTTGTTGTTCTTAGTCAGAAAGGTACTATCCTTCAGCAATGGAATATTAAGGCTACTAACTTTGACAAAATGAAGGATGATTACTCTTCTTCCCTGATTTTGGTCATATCTGCCAAGATGTCTCTAATAGTCATCATAAGGAATTCATTGACTATGTGTAATATGATGGATACCTTTTTAGAGCTTCTAGATTATGTATTCCCCAATCCTCCTATAAGGACTTTCTTATTTGGAAAGTAGAGTCATACTGGTCATTTTGGTATGGATCATAATATTATCTTAGTACGTGATCGATTCTACTAGCCTTATTGGCAACAAAAATGTTAAGGAATTTTTATCCCAATGTTGCACATGTCAGTTAGCTAAAACCAGAAAATAAAACACAGGTTTATATACTCTTTCATGTGTTCCCCATGAAAAATGGAAGGATATTAGCAAGGATTTTATTCTAGGTATCCCTAAGACATCTAGAGGACATGATTCAATTCTTGTTGTAGTTGATAGGTTCTCCAAGATGACCCATTTCATATCATGTAGTAAGACTTCTAATGCTACTCATGTCGCTAGATTGATTTTTTGTGAGGTAGTAAGATTATATGGTCTTCCTTCTTCTATAGTATTCGATAGAGATTCTATACTTGTCTTTTAATTTTGGAGGATACTTTGGGCCCTTAGTAAAACTTAGTTGAAGTTTTTTGCTGCCATCATCCAAAGACTTATGGCCAACCTGAGATATTAAATTGAGATATAAGTGACCTTCTTCACTGTCTTGTCAAAGATAGACCTCGTATTTGGGATTTAGTATTACCCACAGCTGAGTTTGCTTATAATCATAAGCCTAATAGGTCGATGGAAAAAAGTCCTTTTGAAATTGTTTATTGTTTTACCCCTCGTACTCCTATTGACTTTGGCCCTTATCCCCACATGTACATGTATCCACATCTACTGAGTCATTTGCTGATCATATTCGTTCATCGCATGATGAGATTAAATGTAAAATTATGTAGAGTAATGTGGATTATACACTTATTGTTGATGTGCATTGTAGAGGTAAGGATTTTAATGAGGGTAACTTTGTCGTGGTACACGTGTGTCCTGAATATTTTCCGCAATGATATTTTAAAAATTACATGCACAAGTGATAGGCTTATATAGGGATATAAATGAGGCGGGTTCGAGACAGATACATCCATCTCCATATTCGTACCCAATAAAAAAAATACATACCTATATCCGTACTCGTATCCGAATGAACATCCATTAACACGTCCATATCCTTATCCGTTGGATTTTTATTACCCGACGGATTATCCGTTTACTCATTAATGGATATTATCTAACGGATAAATCCATTACCCTATAGATAAACCTATTTAGAGTTAATTTTAACCTTAATTAATATTATATTTATTTTAAAATTAATAGTAAAAGGGCAATTATATATTAGATAAACGGGTACGGATATAAATATAAATATCTCACACCCGTATTTGTACCCAAATCCAACAAGTATTTTTTATTTTCTATATCTATTTAAATATCCATCAGATAAAATCCATTGAATTTTAGATAAAAATATACCCTATTAACATCCCTAGACCTATATGAGATTTTGAAAACACAAGGAAAATATGCTTATGTGCTTGATTTACCAAATA